>ML777991.1:15358-40593 GCA_009831015.1 Picea engelmannii | reverse complement strand
GGATTTAAGGTGGAAACCCAAATCGGGAGAAAACCACCGCTGTCGTTGTCTCTGTCTTCAATAATTATTATTAAGAAAACATTTTACAACATTGTACTAGTGCAGACTCATACTAGTACGCAGGCTTCTACCTGCAGAAGGCTCCAACCTTCTCTCGTTTACCAGCCTTTCCTGGAAGGGAGCTTCAACCCCCTGAATATAGCACCAGTTTCTACTGGTAGGATGCTTCTACTGAAGGCTTTAACCCTCAAACTCGCTGTTGACCGCGTTTCATCAATTTTCACACTGGATCAGGCAGTTTCAACCCCGTATTCACATGTGTTCTATGCACTGGGCATCATATTCTTTCAGAAGAGACAGTTCTGGAATCTTATTAAGACTTGTATCCAGAAGTCATATTAATACACAATTTTCTAGTGGCAGTGACAACAATTGTAATTATCTCTAAAGGAAACATAGATCTACTGACTGCAAGGCAACTGAAAACAAAAAATCTCCTAAACACATATTAAACAAGACAATAAACCTGGAGATGATGCCTCCGCTCTTCTAGTTGCTAAACCCACTGCAGAGAACTCTCAGTCAACGTAGATCTACCACCCAACTGCCACAACGAGGCTCCTCCCTCCTCAAACCTTCCGTGCGTCCAACACAAATGACCTCAGCAACCTGTAGATGTCCCTACTGTCAGAATCTGGCCTCCACGTCGCTCTTTTTAAATCTTCTACTAAGGTTTAAGATGTCGGCATAATGAACCAATAATGCGAAAATCGGATCCCTATTGCTCGGGTCCCTCCTTAAAATTTGAATTAAACCTACGCGCCCTTTTTAAATCGGGTTTCGACATTCCTTATGTATCGATTTCTTTGCCTCTTGAATTCGTGATTTCTGGATCCCCGACTTCCTCCGTACTCTTGACACGTGTCCCACCGAATGGATGGTTCAGATTTCGCGTCGAGGTTTCCTTTGGGGATTTCCCCGATCCTTCGTTCACGAAAATACTGATTTGCCGATTCTCGATACGTTAGTCCTCCGATGGGCCTTTGACCTGCCACCTGTCCTCCGGGGTGGCCCGCACGCTATCTGATTTATCGGGAAATCACGTATCGTGATTTCGCAATGTCTGATGCACTTGTTTACGGGACTCGCGAAAATCCGATTCTCGATTCTCTGATGAAGCACCTTTTCTCCACGTGCTTGCCCTCCTGGCTCAGCTCCAGGTCCACATGACCATTACTCCGTGACCACAACCTTACCCCATCGGGGCTACGAGGTTTGTGATGCCTTAATGCATACAACCACAGGATTCCCGATCGTCCAAATCCTGATGCTCCGTTACGCTGACAGCTGGTCTCCACTACGCCTCCGTCCTCCTGCTTTGTTGTGTTGACAGCTGGCCCCCACTCATCGGGGTTTCACTGATCACGATTTTACAATGCATAAATCACTTGTCACCAGGATCCCCGATTCTCCGATGAGCAAAACTCCGACGACGCTTGATCCTTTGCCACCTGTCCTTGCAGATGGATGGTCCCTATTATGTCAGGATTTCGAGACTTGCAATGTCCCAGTGACCCTCTTCGGCGATCATACATGCCTATCCAAAACTCAACCATACACTGATTTCCTTACATGAAAACTCTTCTTCTTCTTTTGCCTCATGCTTTTCCATCAATGACAATAGTTCCAACACAACACTTGACTTTTGGAAATGAATAAATATTTCTAGCTGCATGATCACCCCTCATGAGTAGAAGAAAGAATTGAAACCTACCACTTTCAAGGAAATGTAACCATGTGGTGGGATCAACTTAAGCAAGCCAAGAACCTAGATGAGAAGAGGATCTCATGGAGGCAGTTCAAAAGATATTTCCATGAGAAATATTTGTCTTAACATTATTATGAAATAAAAATGAAAGAGTTCTTTGAACTCAAGTTGGGAACCATGACAATGGAGAAATGTGAGAAGAGTTTCTTTCAATTGTTGAAGTATGTTGACTTCATCAAGGATTAGAAGGTAAAAATCCAAAGGTTTCTAAGTGGGTTACCATCCTTATATAGTGACAAGATTCAATATGATAACCCAAAGATCTTAGAGGAAACCATAAAGAGACCAAGGCGTATTTATGAGCATAGCAAAGGAAGCCCAACATTCCAAAAGGATTGGAATGAAAAGTTGAAAGGAAAAAAGGATCAAAGGAAAAATGGTTTCAAGCTACCCCTTTTCAAGAATAAATCCCAAGCAAATCAACAAGGTTTTTCAACCCAAAATGAGCAAAAGAATGCACATTCCTTTGGGAAAATACCAAGGAAACAACCTATAGAATGTTGGGGGTGTGAGGGAAATCAATTATATAGGGACTTCCCTCACAAAGGGGAAGAAATGAGGACTTTCCATAACATCCAAGAGGATTAAAAAATGGAATACATGGGAGGAAGCATGTCAAATATTTATGAAACCTTGGACAACAAGAAAGAGGAATATCAATCCCCCATGATTGAAGTGGAAGGTAAGATTGATAACCAACCCATGGAAAATTTAATTGATTCTGGATCTATCCATAGTTACATAAACTCTAATATTGTTAAACTATTTCACTTCCAAAGGAGTAAGCATAATAAATCTTGGTTAGTTCAGTTAGCCATAGGGGCTAAGGGTAAAATCAATGAGTTGGTTAAACATTGTTTGATAGACATGAATGGACTCAACACAAAGGTATATGTAAACATCATACCATTGGGTTTGTATGATTTTATAATTGGCATAGATTTGCTGAAAACATCATGTTCTCATAGAATGTTACAACAAGACAATCATTTGTCTTGATGAAGAAGGGAAGCAAAGCAAGATTCAAGGCATTCCAAGAGTTGTAGTTGTTCAAGATATTTCAACTATGAATTTGAAAAATAGTTTCAGGAATGGATGTTAGATGTTTGAATCCCATATGGAAGAGATATCCAAAGATAGAGTGGAAATCATTGAATACCATCTAATCTTGAGGGATTTTGAAGATGTTTTTAGGGAAATCCTAGGATTTCCACCAAAGAGATGTTGGAGAAATTTCTATTTTTGGCACACTATTTTAGTGGGAGTTAATTGACTAGTTCTATTTTAGACTTTCTAATTTTAGACCATCACTATTATGCATACATTCCTAAGAAAAGTGCATTGCAACTCACTACTTCTTCACTTTTATTAATTATAGGATGTCATTACCTATATGAGTGAATATCATTCACTCATTAAACATATCATAATATACACTGATTCTCATTATTCATATTGTATCTCTCTTCCTTTTCTTGATAATCTTTGTTTGTGTATGCTTTATCTAGGTCTCATGTGTAGGATTCCATGAAACACTGACATGGTATTAGAGTCGAGCTGCTTGGAGCAACCCAGACAAGCCAGAGAAGAGCGAAAGATGATTTAATTATTGAGTAACCCTAGTTTCTTCTAGAGTCGCATCCTTTCCCTGTTGAAAGGTGAAAAAATTGGAATCAACATAGTCTATCCATTGCTAGGGTGCGATGGTCAATCGACACAACTTCTACACATCCAAGGTATGACATTGTCGTATTGTATCCTTCACCAGGGTGCAACATTTAGTTTTCTAAAATAGATGCACCCTAACCATTTCTATGGTGTGACATAGTCTCAATGTATCCTTCTCTAGGGTGCGATGATTCAGTTTTCCAATTGCCAGGGTGAGACACTCTAGAAAATTGATTCTCTGCAGTAAAACAACCATATCCTAAAATCCATGATCTGGGTTGGGCTGAAATTTTGACCAGAGACGTATGACATAGGGATTCTCATGCTCACCACAAATTGCCAAAACCCACGTAATATTTTAGGATATATAGCTATTTTAGAATATCTATAACTACCATAGAACTGTCATTCATATCTCGGAATCCACGATTTGGGTTTTCAAGATCTTTTCAGTATCGATAGCAGGGATGGAGACAATGAAAATTATTCAATCAAGTCTGGTTATAATAATCACACCATACAAATATTTTGAATGGAAGTCGAAGGCCACATTCCAACTCAAAAGAAAAGGAATGTATAATTTGATGATGACGACAGAAACATAATCTACATCAGCGCTTGAGAAAACCATATGGGAAACCGTAAGGATGAGGCCACTTGACTACTTCTTGAGTTAATCTCCACTGATTTATGGTTTCATGTTGCCAGATGCAAGAATCCAAACAATACCTAGACTACCTTGGATAGACTCTTTGGAAAGAAGGATGAGATGTGAGGTCATATGCTTGAGGTAGAGTTGAATACCTTAGACCCTAAAAGTTTTGATAATATACAAGATTTCTTTAATAAATTTAAATCTTTGATATTGAGCTTGGGTGAATGTGGTATTGATAATTCTGCACAAGAGAAAAAACTTATTATAACAATCTTGGCCAAGCTAGGACCAGAATACACTGTATATGTCTCCAATTTCCATTCTGGAAAATGTATTTTTGGAACAAATTGAAAAATGCCTACGATGTCTCAGGTCATTGAGTATTTGACACAAGATCATAAAAAAATCATAGAGATGGGCCTGGTTAATTATCCCAAAGAACATGCACTCACCATGCATGATGGAAAAGGATCATCCAAACAGAACAAGAATGAGAAATATAATGAGGAGGGATATTCCAAACCCTTTAACGATTCTTCAAGTTCCAAAGACTCTTCAGATTCCAAGAAGAAGAATAAGGGGAAGCAGTGCACTTACTGAAATAAACCGAATCATGAATAATCCACATGCATGAAGAAACATATACATCTTATGGCACAAGAACTTCAACAGAAAAAACTTGGAAACTTCATTTCAGAGGGATTCAAGAAGCAAAAGGAAGAAGATCATGCTCCTAAGAAAGGTAATCATCATTCTCTTGTTGCAATTAATTCCTCATCTGATTCATGTATTATATATTCTAGTGCATCTTATCATATGGTAGAGAAAGAGGAAGTTTTCTCTTCTTTGAGTCCATGCTAAAGACCCCCTATTCTCATGGGGGATGATACTCTATGATGCAGACCCCCCCTTTCTCCAGACCCACAGGTCAGGATCTACACAGGATCTTCTCCTTTCGGCCCGAGACCTCGAATGGCTCTTCTATTTCCCTTTCGGGAAATCTACCCACAACAACACCTTGAGAAAATTTCCTCTTTTATTTCGGGATATTGGACTTCACGATTTCACGAGTCCCATGGTCGAGCGCCTTACCTCTTCGACCTTCGAAACTAGAAATGCCAACACTTGAATTTTCCTAATGTCAATTTTAGATTTTCTCCTTTCATGATTTTGGGAGTTAAAAATTCTCAACCCAAACCTTATGTCATCACGATCCCCGAATTCCTGAATCTCGATTTACCGAAATGTCGAAACACTCCTCTGCGACTTCTGATTTCGGGATTTTCTCCCTACTGTGTCCCGATCTCTTGTCCTTAGGAATTCCAAAACCCTGAACTCTGAAGTTCCGAAAACTTAAACTTGTTCATCCTTGCTTCCACACACGAAAAATCTCTTTTTCGCATTTTGGGGAATTGATCAGCCAAGGGTTTGGCTTGCACTTCGGGTTTTTGAACCTCGAAATGCCAAAGTGATATGATGTCCTAGAAAGCCAAGATCAATGGCCCCATATCCACCTTGTAGCTTCTGTAGATCCTACGACTCTCGCTATTTTAGGAATTCTTCTTGGAGAACTTCGACCGTCCAAATTTCTTCTTCAAAGATCTCTGGTTCTAAATTGACCCTGCAACTCTCTTCTAGAACCTATCCTCTTTCTAATGGCTAAAATTCCCTTCTGATATTCAAATAACTTGAAGACACTAACTCTCCTGAGCTTTCTTTCACCAACTCAAGCCTCCTAAAAGACTTATTCACGCACTCCTTGCGGAACTTCCTCAAATACGCTTAAGTATTTGATTTCTTTTGGCTTTGTGCAACTCCTCGCGACAGTAGTCTTCAAACTTCTCCAAGGTTGGTGAGTTTTGAATTTCCAACCAGCCTGCACACACCTTGCACAACTTCTGTGCCTAAATTGCAATTCTACAGAAAATGATAACAACAGTATCCCTCTTGAGCTTTCAGAGATGAACTCTGAACCCATCAACGGACTCCTTGCAGACGCTTCACTCCACTCCTTTGCATGAACTTTTACTCAAGAAGAGAAACAATTGAAACTCATTCCCTTACTCTCTTAGACTTTAGATACTTAACATGAAATCATACATACATAGAATAAAAGCAAATGTACAACAGAAAGAGTAAAACAATCATGAACATAACATTCAGAATGTATACACATAAAGTATTTGAACACCATGAGTCTAAATCAAAGCTTCAAATATATTAATTTCAGAACTTCTGTACATGGGCTCTTCTACACAGCTCTCTGCTTCTTTTCTTCTCTATGCTCTATTCCTTCTTGATAATGTTAATTTTACAATGATACAATATGAGGGTGTCTATAGTCAGTTTTCCCTCCTATGCTCTAAACTATCTAATCTGCATTTAAATCTACCTACTTACATTAATTATGCATAAATTCCTTCACCTACTACAGATGAGAGAAACCTCTCAAGATCTATTTACAATCTAGAAGTACGCCTTTCTTAATTATTACATTAATGTTTCAAAACATTTCAAAAATGTGCGCTGGTTCTTTCCAGCTGTCTTCCGTCTTCGCACTTACTTGTTGCTTACGATTCTCCTACATCATACTCCCTCGCTTGAAAATTTTCATGGACTCTTGTTCATGAGTTCTTGCACTGTCTTTCCATGCTTCTGAATTTTTGCTTCATTCTCCCAGCTGGAATCTTCAAATGGATGTCCTTTCCACTTGACCAAGTATTCAAAATACTCTTTTCTCCTGGTCCTCTTGCTGACTCTCTTGTCAAGTATACATTCCATCTGTGGATTTTCAGCTACAGGCATTTGTTTAGCCCACTGAACCTCTTTCTGTCCACTATCTGCTCCTATATCTCCAGCTCTGTAAGGGTGAAAATCTAAGATATTGAATATCAGTGAAATTTCGATCCCATCGGGTAATTCAATCTCATATGCGTTCACCCCAAATTTCTTCATGACTCTGCATAGTCCAATCTTTTTCATTTTCAGTTTGTTATATGTTCCCCTTGGGAACCTTTCCTTTCTTAGGTGTGCAATAATCAGATCACCAACTTCAAATTGAAGTTCTCACCTGTGTTGATCTGCTCTACGTTTATACTGTCGATTCGAATTCTACAATCGCCCCTTCACTTGGCTGTGAAGTTCTTTCATTGCCTCTGTAAAATCTTCTGCACTAGCACTTCTAGTTTCATCCTGTTCTGAATCTTTCAGTTCATAAACTCCCCTAGGTTACATTCCATAAACAATATGAAATGGAATCTGCCCCGTGCTTCTATTGATCAAATCATTGTAAGCAAATTATGTCTGTGATAGAATGTGATCCCACTGACTGTGATATTTAGTCACTAGGCTCCTTAGAAAATATCCCAAGCTTTTGTTCACAACTTCTTTCTACCCATCCATCTGAGGATGATAAGATGAGATAAAATACAAAATTGTCCCCAGCTTCTTCCATAAAGTCCTCCAAAAATGTCTGACAAACTCGGTGTCTCAATCCTAAACTATACTTCTTGGTAAGCCGTGAAGTCTGACAACTTTTTTGAAAAACAGGTTCACAATGTGAGTTGTGTCGTTGGTTTTCTGACATGGTATAAAGTGTGACATTTTAGAAAATTTGTCTACCACCACAAATATTGAATCAAACCCTATTTTCATTCTTGGCAGACCTAACACAAAATCCATGCTCACTACATCCCATGGCCTCTATGGAATGGGTAATTACTGATATAACCCTGTGTTCTGTTTCCTTCCTTTTGTGTGCTGACAAATTCTGCATCTGTCCACAAACCTTTTGACATCTTCTCTCATCCCTGGCCAAAAATATGATCCATTTAATTTCAAGAATGTTTTATCATGACCGAAATGCCTGGCCAATCCTCCACTGTGTTTTTATTTTAGAAGATTCTCCCTCATGGAGCATTTTGGAATACACAGTTGATTACCTCTGAATAATAATCCATCCTGGATCATATATTCAGTCCATTGACTCATATCCCTGAGAATTGGATTCTCAGATTCCTCATATGCCTCTTTGAAATCTAGATCATCTCTGTACGTGTCCTTGAAGTTATCAAAACCCAAAGTTTTGACTCTAAATTCCTGCATCAACAAACATTTCCTGCTCAAAACATCAACAACTTTGTTAGGAGTTCCAAAAATATGTTTAATTACAAAAGTAAAATTCTGCATGTACTCAACCCATTTTGCATGCTTTTGGTTCAACTTTTCTTGTTGAGTCACGAATTGTAAAGCATGATTATCACTATACAAAAAAAACTCTTTAGGAACCAAATAGTGCCTCCACTTCTTTAGTGCTTGTATGACCGCATAAAACTCTTTGTCATATGTGGATTACTTAACCCTTACATCATTCAGTTTCTCACTAAAGTATGCAATTGGCTTGTCATCTTGGCTCAATATCGCTCCAATTGTGAATCCACTAGCGCCACATTTGAGATGAAACGTCTTGTTGAAATCTGGCAACACCAAAATTGGTTGTTCAATAATCTTCCTTTTCAACAAATTGAATATTTTTTCTTCTTCTTTTGTCCAGTGAAAAGATTTATGTCTTTTCTTCATTATGTCCATCATCGGTGCGCTAATTCCACTGAAATTTATGATAAATTTTCTCTTTGGTGATGGCCAATTCTTAATCACCTCCACTTTATTTGAATCCATTTTCATCTTAGTAGCTGAAATAACAAATCCCAAATAAATGAGCTATGTTTTCATGAATGATGATTTCTTCATATTTATCAGCAACTTCTCTTGCTGTAATCTCTTCATCAATATAGCCAAATGCTTCAAGTGCTCTATTTTTGTCCTACTAAAAATCAGTATATTGTCAAGGTACACAATGCCAAATTTCCCAATGAAATCCTTCAAGACTTCATTCATCAATATCATGAAAGTACTAGGTGTGTTTGTTAAGCCAAATGGCATAACAAGCCATTCATACAACCCTTCATTTGTCTTGAATGTTGTCTTCCATTCATCACCTTCTCTCATACGAATCTGATGATATCCACTTTTCAAATCGATCTTCAAATTTTTTTTTGCTCCACTCAAACAATCCATCAAATCATCCATCCTTGGCAATGGAAATCTATACTTGATGGTAATTTTGTTAGTTGCCCTTGAGTCTGTACACATTCTCCATCCTCCATCTTTATTTGGAATGAGCATTGTTGGAACAATGCATGGACTCAAGCTTTCTCTAACCAATCCTTTGTCCGTTAAGTCTTGGACTTGTCTCTTGACCTCTTCATTCTCTTGCGGTGTCAACCTGTATGCTGCTTTGTTTGGTAAACTAGCTCCAAGTATAAGATCGATATGATGACTTATACTCCTGATAGGTGGCAACGAACGAGGTAGTTCGTCCACTACTATATCAACAAACTCTTCCAGTAGTTGCTAGATTTCCTCTGGTAAATGATACACTCTTGTATTGGTTAAAACAATTCTAGTCTTTCTGACCACAATGAATTGAGTTTCTTCTTTCTTCTTAACCTCCTTAAGAAGTTCCTTCCCACTCATGAGAAGTATAGTGTTGCTTACTTCTGGTTTTACTTCTTTATCCTTGATTGGAAACAACATGTGAGTTCTCCCATTTTTCTCCAGAGTGTATGTGTTCTTTCTCTCGTCATGAATCACATTCATATCATATTTCCACGGTCTACCCAGTAATAGATGAAAAACATCCATGGGAATGACATCACATAGTATTTCATCCTTATATCCTCCTATTTTAATCTCAACTAAACATTGTTTAGTGACATTTACCTGATGTTCTTTTTGTAGCCATGAAACTCTGTATGGGCTCAGATGTTCAATAGTCTCTAGCTCTAGCTTTTCTACCATCTTTGTAGAAACGAGATTGTTTGCGCTACCACTGTCCATGATCACTTTGCATACCCTATCTTTGGTCTTGCAAGCAGTCCGAAAAAGTTTGATCCTTTGGAATGGATTCTCCACCTCCTTCTCTGGTATTAAGAGAACTTTTCTCATCATCAATGATCTTTCTCCTTCATCATCTTCTGCCTCAACATTCCATCTCTATGCTTCGGCAATGTGAGTTTCACCTCCTTCTTTCTTCTTATCTAGACATTCATAAGATTTGTGTCCATTCTTTCCACACGTGAAGCATTTAACTATTCCACCTCTGCCTCTTCCTCTTCCTCTAGCCTGAGGAAAAGTGTTATTATCAACGTATTGTCCTCCCTTTTCAGCATACTGCCGTCTCAGTGAGCTTCCACCTTTCTCAGTTTGAGGTTGACTTTTCTTCCACTCTTCTTTAGGTTTCTGGTTTTTGTCTTATGCAATTGGTTTGCCTCTGGCTTGGCTTCTGCCTCTGCCTCTCTGACCTTTCTTGCGGCTCAACTTCTCTTCATATTTGAGAGCCATCTATAAGAATCTTCCACTTTTCAGATGGTCATCATGCTCATCTCATCCTGAGTGTCATATCTCAGACCATTCATATACCTGGCAACATTTTCATCATCGCTCTCACGATGACCTGCCCTAATGTTTAGCTTGTAGAACTCTTCAGTGTACTCCTTCACTGACATCAACTTCTGTCTCAAATTTTTCATTCTCTGAAACATAGTGATTTGGTAATCCTTGGGTATGAATTTTTCTTTCATCTTCATAATCATTCTATCCCAACTCTTGATTTTTTGTTTTCCTTTGTAGCGTCTGTTAGCCTGTAGTTCATCCCACCACAATGCTACATACCCTTTAAGTCTTGTGACAGCATGTTTAACATTCTTATCTTCCTCAACATCCTCATAGTAAAAATATTTATCCAGAGCTCGAATCCAGTCTACAAGCTCTTCAACATCTAGGTTTCCCTCATATACTGGAATGTCTATTTTTTCATTGGCACCTATCCTTGCAACAACCCTGAATAAGCGTTCTTCTGCTGCATCTTCGGCTACAACTTGTTCTCCTCCATGTCTAGCTTCATATTCACTTTCAGACTCACTGATATCTCCAGCACTGAATGTGTGCCTCTATGTTGTCTCCATGGCATCAATCCTGGCACGTAGTTCACGCATCTCTCTTTCCCCTGGTGGATCAGGTAATTTCCTACCCCTCCTTCTTGGCATCTCCCTTTCCTTTGGTGGATCAGGTGTTTGTCTATCTCTTCTTCTCGATGGCATGGTTGTAAATATTTCTTGCTCCCTCTATCTGCAATATACAAATAGAGAAGGGATCTTATACCTGATGATGCAGACCCCCCCTTTCTCCAGACCTGCAGGTCGGGATCTGCACAGGATCTTCTCCTTTCGGCCTGAGAGCTCGACTGGCTCTTCTATTTCCCTTTTGGGAAATCTACCCACAACAACACCTTGAGAAAATTTCCTCTTTTATTTCAGGATATCAGACTTCGCAATTTTGCAAATCTCGTGGTCGAGCGCCTTACCTCTTCGACCTCCACAACCCAAAATGCCAACACTTGACTTTTCCTAATGTCAATTTTGTCTTTTCTCCTTTCGCAATTTCGGGAGTTCAAAACTCTCGACCCAAACCTTATGTCATCACGATCCCCGAATTTCCGAATCTTGATTTGCCGAAATGTCAAAACGCTCCTCCGCAAATTCTGATTTCGGGCTTTTCTCCCCACTGTGTCCTGATCTCTTGTCCTTAGGACTTCTGAAACCCTGAACTCCGAAGTTTCGAAAACTTAAAATTGTTCCTCCTTGCTTCCACACATGAAAAATCTCCTTTTCGCGTTTCAGGGAATTGATCAGCCAAGGGTTTGGCTTGCACTTCATATTTTCGAACCCCGAAATGCTGAAGTGATATGACGTCCCAAAAAGTCAAGATCAACGACCCCGTATCTGCCTTGCAGCTCCTGTAGATCCTACGGCTCTCACTATTTTGGGAATTCTTCTCGGAGAACTCCGACCATCCAAATTTCTTCTTCAAATATCTCTGGTTCTAAATTGACTCTGCGACTCTCTTATGGAACCTATCATTTGCCCAATGGCTAAAATTCCCTTCTTCTCTTCAAATACCTTGAAGACACTAACTCTCCTGAGCTTTATTTCACCAACTCAAGCCTCCTAAAAGACTTCTACACACACTCCTTGAGTCACTTCCTCAAATACGCCTATGTTTTTGAGTTCTTTTGACTCTCTGCAACTCCTCATGACAGTAGTCTTCAACCATCTCCTCAGTTGGTAAGTTATGAACTTCGAACCAGCCTGCACACACCTCGCATGGCTTCTGTGCCTAACTTGCACTTCTACGAAAAATGATAGCAACGGTATCACTCCTGAGCTTTCAGAGATGAACTTTGAACCAGTCAACGCACTCCTTGCGAATGCTTCACTGAAATCCTTTGCAGGAACTTTTACTCAAGAAGAGAAACAATTGAAACACATTCCCTTACTCTCTCAGACTTCAGATACCTAACATGAAATCATACATACATAGCATAAAAGCAAATGTACAACAGAAAGAGTAAAACAATCATGAACATAACATTCATAATGTATACACATAAAGTATTTGAACACCATGAGTCTGAATCAAAGCGTCATATATATTAATTTTAGAACTTCTGTACATGGGTTCTTGTACACAACTCTCTTCTTCTTTTCTTCTCTATGCTCTATTCCTTCTTTATAATGTTAATGTTACAACGATACAAGATGAGGGTATCTATAGTTGGTTTTCCCTCCTATGCTCTAAACTATCTAATCTGCATTTAAACCTACCTACTTACATTAATTATGCATAAATGCCTTCACCTACTACAGATGAGAGAAACCGCTCAAGATATGTTTACAATCTGGAAGTATGCCTTTCTTAACTATTACATTAATGTTTCAAAACATTTCAAAAATTTGCACTGGTGCTTTCCAGCTATCTTCTGTCTTCACGCTTGCTTGCTACTTCCGATGCTCCTGCATCACTCTAGTAGCAGTAGCAGGAGAAGGGAGAGTGGAACTCCAAAATGGAATTTTTGAGAATGTTTTACATGTTCCAAATCTTTCTATGAATCTTCTCTCAGTTTATCAGATCACTCGGAAAGGTAAAAGGGTTGAATTTACATCAGATTCAGTTTTGGTAATTGACATGCATGACAATTCCATCATTGAAATTGGTGAGGTGGATCACAAGTCAAGGTTGTATAAATTCACTAAGTTTTTCGATGATGACCCCTCTTTTCTACTTACACATAAGGAGAGTACTTTACATGCATCTCTAGTGCAACATGCATATACTCGTTTTCTTCCATCAGTTTCAGACATTAGATATGACTCCATACACTCAGATTATGTAAATGGAAATAAGTAGGTAGTACATATAGATAAGAAGCCAACGTTGAATATTCAACAGATTGCCAAGAAGGAACAATTCACACTTCAGGAAACATGTATCCTTGAAGGGAATCCATTGGATTTGAGGAGGAATCGATCTCAGCATGAGGATCCTTCTCATGTACTTTTATCTTCATAACCTCTAATGCCCATCCATTGTTATATGGTTCAATCTTCTTATCTGCAGCTCTACAGTGAGGCTGTGGGAACTCCATTATTGCAAGCATCCATGAAAAAGGAGTATGACTCACTCCTAAAGAATCAGACTTGGAATATGGTTCCACTTCCACTATAAATGAATATTTTCAAGTGAAGATGGGTCCACGGAATGAAGAGGTACAAGGCTAGATATGTTTCCAAAGGAATTCATCAGATCCATAAATATTTCTACATCTTCACGAACACTTTCAGTGAGCAGAAGTTTCAGACTTTGCGGGATCGTCTTGCAGGGAAGAAGACAGTTCCCTAGAAGATGCCATTTCTTCTTTTGATGCATTGTCTTTTGAGGGTGTGGTGGTTTCCCATGTGGTTTTCCCTCTTTCCCCATTTTTATTCAGTGTGCATTAGTTTCATTGTACATGAGTACCTAATATGGCCTAGTAGTCTGGAATAATTTTTTACTCCATAGTGATGTTCAAGGGGGGTGCTTGAGAAATTTCTACTTTCGGCACACTAGTTCAGTGGGAGTTAACTGTCTAGTTCTATTTTAGACTTTCTAATTTTAGACCATCACTATTATGCATGCATTCCTAAGAAAATCTCCCTGCAGCTCACTACTTCTTCTCTTTTCTTAATTATAGTATGTCATTTCCTATATGAGTGAATATCACTCACTCATTAAACATATCATAATATACATTGATTATGATTCTTCATATTGTATCTCTCTTCCTTTTCTTGATAAGATTTGTTTGTGTATTCTTTAGCTAGGTATCCTATGTAGGTTTCCATGAAACACTGACATACATTGATTTCTCTATTGATTTAGTGGCAGGAGTTTCCCAGTGTCCAAGACACCATATAAGTTCAAGTGTGTTGCCTTGGGGAGCCCCATTTCTTTTTTTGAAGATTAAATATGGAAACTTAAGGTTGTGTATTCATTTTAGACAACTTAGTAAGGTAACCATAAAGAACAAATATCATTTTCCAAGGATTGATGATTTGTTTGATCAACTAAAGGTTGAAAGAATAGTTTCCAAGATTGACTCAAGATAAGGTTTTCATCAAGTGAGGATTAAGGAATAAGACATCAAAAAGAAAATATTTAGAACAAGATATAGGCATAATGAATTCACGGTAGTGAAATTTGTACTATCAAATGTCCTAGGTGTTTTTATGTCCCTGATGAATGGAGTGTTTAGGGAGTACCTGGATAAGTTTGTAATTGTGTTCCTAGATGATATACTCATATAATTCAGGTTAGAAGAACATGAGTAGAAATTAATGATGGTGTTGCAAGTTTTAAGACAACACAAATTGTATGCTAAGCTAAGTAAGTGCATCTTTTATCAAAAGAAGATTCACTACTTGTGGCATATAATTTTAGTAGATGGAATAGCAATGGATCCTGAGAATATTGAGGCCATTAAAGGATGGCCAGTGCCAAGAAATTTCATGGATTTTAGATCATTCATGGGTCTTGCAGGTTATTACTAAATATTCATACAAGGGTTTTCAAATATTGCAAGTCCAATCACTTGTTTACGAAAGAAGAGAGTGAATTTTGAATGGACTTCCAAGTGTGAAGAGATTTTTTAGTAGTTGAAAGAAATATTGACAAGTACACCAATATTGAATATTGCATATCCGGATGAATATTATGTTCTGTGCGCTGGTGCATGCAAGGAAGGGGTCAGTTGAGTCCTCAGTCGAAAGGATCATGTGGTATGCTATGAGTCCAAAATATTAAAAGAGAATGAAATAAATTATGATACCCATGATCTAGAGTTAGCAACAATCGTACATGCATTACAAAACTGGAGAGATTACCTCATGGGGGAGAAATTTAATCTAAGGATAGACCATTGTGGTTTGAAGCATTTGTTTGGACAACCAACACTAAATTCCATAAAAACTAGATGGCTGGAATTTCTTAGTGAATAGGACTTTCAAATTAAGCATATAAAAGGAAAGGAGAATCAAGTGGTCGATGCACTCAAAAAGAGAGCTCATGAAGTGCATGTTGCATCCATTATCATGTACATAACTAATATGAAAGATCAAGTCATTGCACCAACAAATTCATATAAGAACTATATGAAAATAAAAGAAACATTACAGAAAGGAAATTTTTAGAAGAAATTTAATTCTTATGAGCTTAAATAAGATGGAATTCTCATGTACAAGAGTAAGGTGTATGTGTCAAATTCCGATGAGATGAAAAACATAGTTATGAAGGAAATTCATAATGTTCCATATGTTGGACACCCATGATATCATAATACAATTGAAGTTGTAAGAATCCAATATTTTTGGCCAAGGATTAAGAAGGAAGTGGCTAATTACATAGCTAGATGTCTAGAGTATCATAAAGTGAAGAATGAACTTAGACATCCAACTGGACTGTTGCATCCATTTCCCATTCCAAAATGGAAATGGGAAGTTGTTACAATAGATTTTATTACTAAGATGCCAAGGATAGTGAAGCAACATGATTCCATCATGGTGGTGGTGGATAAATTAACTAAGACAACTCATTTTATTCTAGTAAAGACTACACACAAGACAACAAATATTGTGGAGATATATATGAAGGAAGTTTCTAGGATACATGGGGTGCCTAAGGAAATAGTTTTAGATAGAGATCCAAAGTTTACTTCAAATTTTTGGAAAGGTTTGTTCAAGGTATTTAGGACAAATATAAATATTGGTACATCGTATCATCTAGAGTCAGATGGGAAAACAAAGAGTACTAAAAAAATAATTGAAGACATGCTTAGAATGTATGTTATGGATTACCCATCAAAGTGGGAGGATTATATCCAATTAGTGGAATTTTATTATAATAATGGGTATCAGGCCTCATTGAAACTGATTCGATTTTAGCCATTATATGGTTGAAAATATAACACACCCGTGAGTTTGGATAATCCAACAGACATAGCATTTGTTGGGCTAGACTTGTTGAAGGAAATGGAAGAGAAGATGGAAAAGATAAAGAAGAATTTAAAGGCTGCAGAGGATATATAGAAAATCTATGTATACAATAATATATTGTTTAGATAATTTAAAGTGGGAGAACATTTGTTCTTAAAAGTAAAGGAAAAAATAAGTTCACTAAGATTAGGAAGTTTCCCGAAGTTAGCAACAAGATATTGTGGACCTTTTGAAATATTAGAAAAGATAGGGCCAACCACATACATGCTAGCATTTTCTGCATCCATGAGAGTTCATAATGTATTTCATGTGTCATTATTAATGAAATATGTGCCTGACCATAACCACATACTTGATTGGAATGTGATCCAAGCGGAGCATGAAGGGGATTTTCGAGTGGAACCAGTATGCATCCTAGATCGAAAAGTCAAAGTGCTCAAGAACAAGTCCATATGGATGGTAAATTTTCAGTGGACCTACTATTTTCCTGAATATGATACATGGGAGAATGAAGAAAACATGTGGGAAGAATACCTGTAAACTTTTGTCAATTTTGAAGAAAAAATAATGAAAGACTCCATTTTGAGAAGCTAGAGTTTTGAAATCACATATAAGAGCCCTAGAACCCTACGCAAGGGACCTTGATAAAATAATGGATCATTCCTTAGGTTATCCTTGATATCACATGGTACATACCTTGTCTTAACCGTAATAAACGAATAGTGCATTCCTTGGGTCGATGCGCTGAGAGGAACATGAAATTTGGGTTTGGATTGTTGTTGGAGATGTAAAACGGTAGAATTGTATTTTCTGAAAGTATTGTAATGTAAAATCAAGTAATATATGTATAGTAGAATAGCGTGCAATGAGTATGACACAGAATTGTAGGGGAGGGGAATGTAACATCCCCACCATAATCCCCATTTTAATTAATCCTTATGTAGATATAATATGTGGCTATGGCCAAAGTGATGTAATATGCCAATTGTGATTTTGAATGTTAATAATAAAATGTGATGGCGGCTCCTAAAGGAAAATGGACATAGATGGGGGTTGAATTAATCTAAAAGAGAGAGGAGGGTCTAAGAGAATTCATAAGAGGGGGGTCCAAGGGGGAATTACCCATGTATATTAAGTCAACCCATTTTTCCTAAAAACAATTATTGGTATATGAACCTTCCAATTTCTGATTGAGTGTTCCCAAATCCAATCATTGAATAGATGTAAGAGGGTGGGTGTGAGTGGTCAGATCCCAAAGTTATTTTGCGCATGGGGGTTGAGTACAATCATCTTGGGAAAGTGTGTTAGTCAAGCGAGTAAGCCAAAGGAGATAAATCCGTATGGGTATCTAAAAACAATTTTAGATTAGTCAAGTTTGGTGCATAAAGAGAAAGTAGAGAGCAAGAAAGAGATCTTGGAGCTGGTGCAACCATGGAGGGAAAATTTTAGAGAAAGTTGGAGAGTATTTTGAGTGTTTTTGAGATGAACACTGAAGAGCCATGTTGTCAGGCCTGAAGAGTTTTCTCCTATGTGAATTGAACTAAATTAGAAAGTGTTTGTTGTGGTTTACTGGTATTTTTCCTAGAATTCAACTCCCTTGATTTCCTAGTTGAGAAATTTATGGTTACCTATGCCAAAGAGACCCAAATAAACAAATGGGACTCATGAGGGACTAAGATAAATGAAGTGATACATTCCTTGGGTTGGGTAGGTCAAGATGAAGATAGCTAGTGGAAAAGAAGGATAGTTGTAGGAGAATATTAGTGGGTTGTGAGTTTTATGAGTTGTGAGTGGACATTGAGAGACCACCCTCTTTTGTGGATTACTAGCCTCACCTTGGGGGTGATTTTATATTGATATTTGGAATAGAAAGTCTATGGTTGGGTGGAACATCCATCCCAAGTAGTTGTTTGCACAAATATTGTGGAAAGATAAGTGTTTATATGTTTTCTATCTTGCTTTTATGAGTTAAATTATTGTACATGAACTATGTGTATTTGAGAAGAAGTTATATCTTTCTATGTCAGTTTATTAGCTGCATTTCATGTTTATTTTAGAATGTTGTATATGAATCTATTATATGGTTATAGACAATTGATAAATCGTGTTGTAATTTGTAGCTAAAAATCGTGTTGTATATGAATCTATTATATGGTTATACTATCCCAACTAATTGGAACTCTGCACTTCTTTCCATACAAAACCTTGAATTGGATCATATTAAATGATTCATGATAACCATTATTATAGGAAAAATCTACCAAGGGAAGATATTCCTCCCATTGCCTGGGTTGATGCATAACATGCATCCTCATCATGTCTTCCAACACTCGATTCACTCTTCTGGTTTGACCATTTGTTTAAGGAAGGCAGGTCATGATAAATGCCAACTATGTTCTTAAACCCGCAAACAAACCTTTCTAGGAATTTGAAGTGAACTTCACATCTTTGTCTGATATTATGGTCTTGGGTAAGCCATGCAATTTGAAAATTTCCTTCATAAAAATGTCAACAACATCTATAGCCTTAAAATTAGATTGGATGGGAATAAAGTGATATTCCTTTCTCAACATGTCCACTACTACCATGATTGCATCATGATTCCTAACTTTCCTTGGCAATCTAGTAATGAAAATGGTTGTAATAGTCATGTAGGGTGTTTTTGTTCAAGATTGAATTGTTGGCACTCCATACATTTGGAAATATATTCAACAATTTCTTGTTTCACTCTTGGTCAATAATACATATTCCTTACTATTGTTATCCTCTTTTGATAACCATAATGTCCCACATATTTTTTCCCATGAAAAGCATCTCTTAGGTACCATAATGTAATATAATATGTAGAAATAGGAATATTCAACAAATATCAATGGAACAACAAATTATGAGAAGATAAACACCATAAATAATACCTTTTTTCAAAGAAAACAATGTTCACTTGCCTCTTCGAGGGGGAAACCTCCAGCAGAGAAGAGCTCTATTACAATAATCCTCAAGACAAGATTTCTCATGCCTCCTACTCTTATTTATACTAATTCTATATTCTAAAGAAAATTCTAGAGGAAGATTTTTTTGGAAGTGAAAACTTCTATTAGCTCTTCTTACACTCACTTGTTCACATTTATTGAATAGGCCTTACTAACTAATGTCAGCCTCTATTTCATGGAAAATATATTTAGGCCTTAAAAAAAAGCCTTTTCTTCAAGGATTAAGATGAGGAAACTACTACATAATTGTAGTCGATTCCCAGGTGGCATATTCTGGTGGAGTATCCTTCTAGTGAACCAAAAATTCCTTGATGGTATGCTAACAGAGATGATGCTATCTCTGGCCCAATATGACTTGTGGATATAACCAAATGGAACCTTATTCATTCAATTATGGTAGGCTTTCTGGGTGTGGCATTTGATGCTAATCACTGTCTTCATGCATGAGACATGAAAAACAAGATGTAGCTTGGAGTGACAAGGAAAATCTAATTGATAGGCCACTAGCCCCACACGTTTGATAATAGTATAAGGACCACAAAATTTTGGTGCAAGTTTCTAACACTGCTAGGATTTGAGTGAAGTCTCCTTGTATGGTTGGAGGTGGAGAAACACTTGATCCCCTTCATCAAATTGACATTTAGAATGACCATGATCTTCCTGGTGTTTCATGAAATTTTGAGTCATTTCCAAATTGTCTTTGAGAGTATTGATAATGTTCATGCAGACAGTAATATTGCAGTCAAATTCCTGAACTTTGGAGACACCTAACATGTATGGGAGAGTCAATGGTGGCTTCTTTCCATGCACTTCTTCAAAAGTATTCATGCGAGTGGAAGTATGATAAGAGGTTTTCTACCACCATTTGGCTAGGGGTAACCAATGAACCCACAGATGTTGTCTATAAGACATAAAATACCTCAGATATGCTTCCAAACTCTTGTTTACTGTTAATGTTTCACCATCAATCTGGGGATGATAAGTTGTGATGAGATGTAATTGAATTCCATGGAGCCTGAATAGTTCTTGCCAGAAATTGCTGGTAAAAGTGAGATCACAGTCAGAAAGAATATACTAAGGGATTACATGTAGTTTGAATATATTATGCATAAACATTTGAGCCACTGTGGATGCTTGGAATGGGTTTTTAAGAGCACATAAATGAGCATATTTGGAAATATGATCCACTACCACCATGATGACTGGCTTATTTCCCGATTTGGGTAAACCAATAATGAAATCCATGGAAATATCCATCTAAATAGTAGCTGGAAGAAAAAGTGGTTGGAGTGTACTAGGAAGTTTGACAGTCTCTGCCTTATTTCATTGACATCTATCACATTCATCCACAAAGGTGTGGATATCCTATTTCATATCGTCCCAGAAGAAATATCATTTTACCCTTTCATAAGTTTTGGTAAAACTTGAATGTCCCGATGTAGGTGAAGCGTGAAACTCAGAGATCACCTTGGGTTCAAGGGATGAATTTTTTCTTAAATACAAGTGACCTTTATAGAGAAACTCTTCATTGTGCCAAGATTACCATAGAGAAACTTGCAGATCTTGTTGATTTTTTTCTATTAGGATGGAAATTTTTGGGCCTTGAAACCATTTCTTCTGAACAACCTAAAGCCATTCTTTTACAATAAATGAGAGGGAAAAGAGGGACCCTTTGTTTTCATATTTCTCGGAAAGAGAATCAACCACCACATTTTCTTTTTTCTTCTTGTAAACAATATCATAATCATATCCAAACATCTTGGTCACCCATTTTTGTTGCTCTGGTGATGAAATTCATTGTTCCAGGAAGTACTTGAGGATTTGATGGTCCATTTTAATTTAGAAGCTTTGTCCCAATAGATAAGGGCACCCGATATTCAATACATGCAAAATATCCAACATTTCCTTTTCCTAAATCGATTGGCCTATATTTCGGTCTTACAACTGTTTTCTAGTGAAAGCCAAAGGTCATCCATTTTTCATGAGGATTGTCCCGATTCCTCTCCCAGATGCATCACATTCTAGAACAAATATCTTGGTAAAGTCAGGTAGGGCCAATACAATATTCGTGCACATAACTTATTTCAAGGCTTGAAAGGATTTGTTAGTTGTTGGAGTCCAACTAAAATCATTCTTTTTAAAGAGAGTTGTGAGAGGATCCGCAACTGTTCCATAATTTTGACCAAACTTGCGATAATATCCCATTAAACCAAGGAAACCAAATATAATTTTAAGAGTTTTAGGGAAAGGCCAATTCTATAGAGCTTCAATTTTCTTGAGATCCACCCTTACACTATCCTTTCCAACAATATGACGCAAGTACTCAACTTCAGAGGCACCAAAAGAGAATTTAGATTTTTTGAGGAAAATTTGGTGCTTGGAGAGGAGATGGAGAGATTGATCTACATGGGTGAGATGGGATGGAAGGGTTTTACTATAGATGAGAATATCATCAAAATACACTAACACAAAGTGACAAAGGAAAGGATGAAATACACGATTCATGAGGGTTTGAAAATATTACAGAGACTGAAGGGCATGACCAAGAACTCATAGTGGCCCTCATGAGTGTGAAATGTTGTCTTGGGTATGTCTCCCTCTTTCATACATTTCTCATCGTATCCCAAATGTAGGTGAAGTTTGGTAAAGTATTGATCCCCACCAAGTTCATCCATAAGGTCATCTATGATAGGAATGAGAAATTTTTCCTTGATGATAAGTTTGTTAAGGGCACAAAAATCATGACACATGTGACAAGTGCCTTCCTTCTTGAGTACCATGACAACAAGGGAATAATAGGGGCTAGTACTGGGACGAATAACACCCACTTCTAACAATTCTTGGACAATTTTCTTAATTTCAATTTTTTGATCAAAGGGATGACTATAATGGTGAACATTGGGAGGAAGATTTCCCAGGATTAAAGGAATGGAATGGTCAAAGTCACCATGGGAGGGGAGAAGGCCCTGGAGAGTTTAGAAAATTATGGGATGGAGGGAAAGTATTTCTAGGGTGTATCAACTACTTGAATGGAATAAAGTTGGTAAATGATGCCTAATTGACCTTTTTTGAGTAAATTTTCCATGCAATGGGAACTGATGATCTATGGAGACCCTGCTGTAATTCCTTGGAATTTATAATGTTGTCCTTCTTTTTGTAATTGCATGGTTAGTTACTTAAAATCCATGGCGATGGGGAAAAGAGTGCGTAACCATTTAGCACCAAGAACAATGTCACAACCACCCATGTCAATAACAAACATGCGAGAGTTCGGGTTATATTGACCAATTTGTAGGTGCACATTTTCAAATCATCCCCCACATTTCATGGAACCACCATTGGAAATAATTATTTGAAAATTGTTGACAACATAGATATAGAAATTGACTTCTTGATCAAGGATATGATGAATGAAATTATGAGTGTTACCACTATCAACTAGGATTATGAATTTCATGTGCTTAATGTAACCAATCAAATTAAGGGTTTGGGGAGTAGAAAAACCAGTGAGAGAATTAAGTGAAATCAGTGGTTCAAATTTAGGAGGATCAAAGGGCGGTGTACACTCATTTTGTTTGGGTAGTTCTTCTTCAGGTGAAACCTCAACGTCTTCATCATAAACATCCTATTAAATGGCCATAAAATGTTTATATTCTTTACACTTATTCCTGGGAAAGAATTTGTCATAACAATTTTATCAAAGACCCTTGAGTTGGCATTCATCCATTTCTACCCATGTTAATTTTGGGACCTTGAGAAGAGGAGCCTAAGGAGAAGGGATGGTGGTTTTCGGGCAGGGAACAAAAGTGGGTTTTCTTCTCTGGGCCAATATGACTTGTTTGTGCCTCCTTGGTATGTTTAGTTTCTTCCAACCAATTCTGGGGGTGAGCCATGATGACCTGGGCTCATATTCATCCTTGAGGCCACTCATAAAGAATTCCCAAAAGAAAGCATATTTCATGCCCTCCATGTGAAAATCCAAGTGCTCAAAGGTGGGAATAAAATTTTCGATTGTTCTAGACTATTTCAACTTGGTAATACATCCTAAATGGTGGTTATATGTGTCAAATCATTCATACATCTTTGCAACAAACTGTGACCAAGAAACATACCATTGGCATGCATTTCAATGTAATTACTACCATTTCCATCGTTCTATATCCAAATATAGAATTCCATACTGAAGCTTGGTTAATTCACCAGTGATACCATGTAGGGAGAAATATTATTCGATCTAAGTAACCCAAGATTGTGGATCCGAGCCATCAAATTTGTTTACCTCGACTCTAGGAAGTTGGGGGTCACGATGTAGGGAGTTGGAATGAGAGTGTATAGGTTGGTTGGAGTCAAAATCTTCAATACAGAGAGGTGGGTCAAAGGAGGAAAGACTGAAGAATTTGTTCATGAATTGGTGTAGAGTGTAATGGACTTTAGTCGTTTGGATACCGAGTTGTTCTTGTATAAGGTCCATTTTTTCATGAATGGTTGGAATGTCCTTATTTTCTTAGGCTTGAATGGAAGTAAGGTTAGTACTCAATTTTCGATTGATTTCTTCTTGGTGGTTGGGAGCCATGAGGGTATGAGGGGTGGGTCAACTAAAAAAAATAAAACAAGCGATATATACCATATGATTAGGGAAGCGACAGGAGACCAATGGGCTAAGTGGGGAATAAAGGTACTAGGAAGGGTATGGGTTCACCAGGTGAAAAAAAGGGAAAAATGATAGGTATCACAGTGATCATTATGAAAAGAGGAATCACATGGGATAGGTCTCAAATAAGGGTGAGAGAAATCCCTAGAACTATACTCTTATGGAGTTATACTTTGATCTGAATAATATTGTATTGTCAAAATTCCCAAATTATTAACAGGAAAAAATGTGTAGTAATTTCGCAACCAGAATGAAGGAGGCAAGGTTGCATAGAAATAGATCTTGTCTGTTCCTTTTCTATTTGTTTCCATCCCAAGGGTTAGGATTTTTAGGGTTCCTACAAAAAAAGGTTTTTCTTGTTCTATATCTCTCTGATATATGTGCAGGGTCAAATAATAGTAATTGACCCAATATCTCAGGGAACCAACTAAGGATTCTAGAACATACCCTTATCCTTACTACCCAATTTCTGAGGTACTAGAGAGTATCTTCTAGAGTTTTGTTCTATATGGATCTATAATAGTTAGCGGGATGATCAATTGATCTATAGTTGGTTTAATGATACCTAGTCCAATCCGTATACATGTGTTGTCTAATGTGATACCACTCAAATGGGTACCAACAAGGGTTACAACTGTGTCTGACAATGTAATCTTAAAAAACTCTTGTATTTCCTATGTGTATGCTTCCCCAAACGTGGATTTATGTGCTGAAGGACAAATCACTATAGTTTAAAGATGTTGGAACACGTCTCTACCCTAAAAAACCTTTAACCCATAATTCATGTTAAGGAAAGTGGTCTGATACCACTTGTTAGGTACCATAATGTAATATAATATGTAGAAACAAGAATATTCAACATATATCAATGAAACAACTGTTGGATCATGTTGTCATTGATGCCAATGGTTTTTCATTGATGCCAATGGTTTGATTACTTGGGAGATTGTTGGATCATATGTCATTGATGTAAATGGTTTGGTTTGATTGATGTCATTGGTTGATGTCAAGTAATTGA
>ML777990.1:918280-939599 GCA_009831015.1 Picea engelmannii | reverse complement strand
ATATCTTTAGATTAAATGATCTGTGATGTGTAGGAGGTTTATATTATAAATACCATCTATCATTTGCTTCATCAAAATACAAATGTTGTGATTATATCTTTGATTTAAATAATGGGATTTATCTTTGAGTTTTAAATTGAATGATAAGATGCATAGATTACTTCCAGATTTATCTTGCTGTAATCATGTATAATTATGAGATCACATCTTTATGTTTTTCTTTTCTTTTCTGTCATTAAAACCTAAGCTGCCAATACATGTTCTGAATTTATTTAGAACAATCATAAGGTTCATTACAGATTTCTCTCTTGGACATGGCAGTTAGATATTCACCACTCATGCAGATGCTTGGATATACCTCACTAATTCACTGACAAGATAGCTTCTTTGTATTTTTCTATCATTTATATATCATTGAAACTAGAATGTATGGTTTAGATTTGACTATCCACATGTTCATGTGTCATTAACTTTTTTTGCAAGATTCTTTAAATTTATAAAAGAAAAACAAGAGATATTTTTATGTGCTTTCTTTATCTTCTTCCTAGAAGCAATCTTTTTTCACATCTATTTTCGTAAGTTTCAATTAAAACTTGCAGCTTGTAAATCATGTAAATAAATGAGACTTGTATATATTCTTCTTAAATACAACTACTACAGTTACATTAGAACACATGTACATATATATATATATATATATATATATATATATATAGTGTTTAGTAATTAGTTAGTTATTTCAGTTCTTTTATTTATTTTATTTGTTTCCTTTAGGATTCTTAGATTGGCTAACAGAGTCATTAAACCCGTCAGAACGAGTTACACCATACGGCTTGGGTTATTTAGACAACCCCGAACCGGACTCGCTCTTCCAATTGACGGATGGTCAATTTCGCCCGTCAATAGGGTGGAAAAAAAACCCAGAGAAGATCTATTTCCACACAATTGTGTCTCATGCATTAAGGTTGTGGAATTACTACACATTTCTTCTTGTTAAGAATTTGGGCATTTCTTCACTTCAGTATTCTTCAGATCAGAGTACAACTATCCCATTATTTGAGACCTATCCCATTTCTTCACTACATTTGGCACCATTATTTGAGACCAATCTCGTTGGATTCCTCTCTCCTCCCTTATCGTAGTCATACCTATCATTTTTCATCAAAAAAATTTCTTGTGGACCCAATCCCCTTCCAACACCTTATTTGGGCCTTATCCCATTGGATTCACCTCGTCGCCCTGATTGTCATGATAAAATTCACCCATAACCATTTTCTATGTGGTCCCACCCATCCCTTGTCATTTTCCCTCTTCTTCGTGACCCACATATGTAGCAAAGACTTCGAAGCTCGCTTCAATTCCCTGCACTCTAATTTTACAGAGACCCAACAAGAAGTGAGACAACTCAATTCCAATGTTTCCACCATCATTAAAAAAATTCATTCCTCCATCAACGCAAAAATGGAGGACATCAAACAGGACCTCGCTACCCAGCTTGAATCCTTCAATACCCATCTTGCCTCTTTCACTATGACGATCTGCTACAAGTTGCATATCCCTGCAAATCTCCCCTCCTCTGACACACATTTGCAACCTAAAGGTGAAACTTCCTCTCATTCCCATAATTTTCAGCCCCATCACTTTCAGCGTGACCTATGCCTTTTGCATGTGGATGTGACCAAATTTGATGGCTCAGATCCCACTAGTTGGGTAACTCAAATGGAACATTATTTCTCTTTGTATGGAACTACAAATGAGTTGGCCAAACTATGGTATGTTGTTCTCCATCTAGATCAAGAATGTTGGAAATGGTGGAAATGGAGAAAAAATGTCTGACAAGGGTATGTGGCTTGGACACAATTTATGGCAAGTCTTTATGACCACTTTGACACTGAAACCAACCATTTAGTTTGTTTGACAAAGTTGAAATAATCTGGCAGAGTGGAAGACTTTATATCCGCTTTTGAATGATTGGCTTTCCATACATAGGGCATGTATGATGCTTTTTTCGAGAATGTTTTATTAGTGGTCTCAAGGATGAGATGCATGCCCATGTCCTCATGGCTTGGCCTCAAAGTTGGGTGGAAGCTACTAAAATATCTAAAGAAGAACAACATGTTATCTCTTCTCGAACCCAAAAACCTCCTTTATTCCTCACGCTAAACCAGTCACTCCCACTCCTCCTTCTACTCCACTAAAGATTTAGAAATTGACCAGGGAAGAAATGACTGAATGCTAACTCAAAGGACTTTGTTATAATTGTGATGAAAAATACTTTCCTGGGCTAAGTGTAAGGAGCAAAATATTTTTATGGCCATCTCGGAGGATGTTTCGGAAGACAATGTTGAGGCTCCCCTTGAGGTCGCATCACCTGAACCCATTGACGTGACCCTTCCTTACGACCCTCCTGAAGTTGAACTGGCCAATTCCCTAAATGCTCTCACTGGTTTCTCTACTCCCCAAATCCTCAAGCTAATTGGTTACATTAAGCATCGGAAGGTCATAATTCTTGTTGATCGTGGAAGCACCCATAATTTTATTCATCGCCGCATTTCCCAAGAAACTTATTGTTATATTTGTGTCATCAATAATTTTAAAATCATGGTTTCCAATGGTGGGTCCATGAAATGTGGAGGGAGTTGTGAAAATTTGTGTCTCCATATTTTTCAGTACCAAATGAAATATCATATGTTTTCTATTGACATGAATAGTTGTGTGTGTTGGGTGCAAAATGGCTAAGGACTTTGGGTCCCATTCTCATGGATTTTAAGGATTTAACAATGCAATTCCACCAGGAGGTCCAACAATATAAGTTCCAAGGCATCATCGTCGGTTCCCCAGAGATCATCAGTTCCCATCTCATGGAAATCTGCTCAAAAAATGTCATTCTAGAATTATTGCACAACTCCATGCCATTTAAGCCACTAAGACACCCTCTGTGTCATAGGACCTCCAATCCATCCTCTCCAAACATCAAGTTGTTGTTTCCACTCCCCAGGGACTCTCTCCTTCCTGTGGTTCTCATGATCATTCCATTCCCCTTGTCCCCGACGACCTTCCTCCCAATATGTGTCCCTATTGTTATCCATTTTCCCAAAAAATGAAATTGAGAAAATTGTTCAAGAATTTCTCAACGCAGGTGTTATCCATCCTAGTACGAGCCCCTACTCTTCTCCTGTGGTCATGGTCCTTAATAAATAAATTTATTGGCGCATGTGTCCTGACTTTCGTGCCCTCAACAAACTCACCATTAAAGACAAATTTCCCATTCCTATCATTGATGACCTCTTAGATGAATTGAGTGGTGCCCAATTCTTTACTAAACTTGATCTTCATTTTGGCTACCACCAGACCTTCCTAAGACTGCATTTCGAACTCATAAGGGCCACTATGATTTTTTGGTCATGCCCTTTGGCTTGTGTAATGCTCCCTCCACTTTCCAAAACCTCATGAATCATGTTTTTCATCCTTTTCTCCATCATTTTGTCTTACTTTTCTTTGATGATATCCTCATCTATAGAAAAAATTGGACAACCCATCTTCCTCATGTGGATCAAGTTATACATCTACTCTCTCAACACCAACTTTTCCTCAAACAATCTAAATGTGATTTTCGCACCTCATAAGTCGAGTACTTGGGTCATCTTGTTGGCAAGGCCAATGTCAAGGTGGATCCTAAAAAGATTGAATCTATGCAGGATTGGCATCACCCAAAGACTCAAAATATTGCGTGGTTTTTTTGTTTTAACATGTTATTATCACAAGTTTGTTAAGAATTATGGAAAGATAGCGACACCTCTCACTGCTCTCCTTAAAAATAATTCTTTCACTTGGACTCATGCAGTTTCTTAGGCCTTTCAAACCTTGAAGCAGGGCATGTGCATCACTCCAATCTTGGCCCTTCTTGATTTCACAAAGAATTTTTTCCTGGAATGTTATGCTTCCAAGATAGAAATTGGAGTAGTCCTTATGCAAGAGGGTTGGCCTTCTGCCTTTACCAGCAAACAACTATCAGAGAGACATTTGGGAAAATCAATCTATGAAAAGGAAATGTTGTATATTATTCATGCACGGATCTTTGGCACCCTTATCTATTGGGAAAACACTTCCAAATTAAGACAGATCATCAAAGCCTCAAGTATTTTCTAGAACAACGCCTTTCCTCCCCAGATAAACAAAAATGGGTGACTAAGCTCTTTGGATATGATTATGAGATCACTTACAAGAAAGGAAAAGACAATGTGGTTGCTAATGCACTTTCCAGAAAATATGAAGACGAAGGGTCCCTTTTTTCCCTCTCCTTCATTGTACCAAATTGGCTCCAAGTTGTTCGCCAAAAATGGCTACACGATCCCAAAATTTCGAATTTGATACAACAATTACAGACCAATTCTCCAGTTTCCCCAAGGCACTCTTGGAATAATGATGAGATTTGATAAAAAGGCCATTTGTATTTAATTCAAAAGTCACAACTTAAATCCACGATACTTTATGAGCTTCATGCTACACCCATCGTTGGGCACTCAGGGTTTACCAAAATCTATGACCAGGTCAAACATTCTTTTTTCTGGGATGGTATGAAACAAAACGTTCACAATTTTGTGCCGCAATGTGATGTTTTTCAACGCAACAAGGGAGAAACAATCAAATCTCCTGGCACACTCCCATCGCTTTCGATTCCACCTTTTATTTGGAGGTATATCTCTATGGATTTTATTGAGGGATTACTTTAATCGAGAAATAAATCAGTCATCATGGTGGTAGTTGATCGTCTTTCCGAGTATGCTCATTTATGTTTTGTTCAAGACCCATTTACAACCTCCATTTTGGCTCAAATTTTCATGGATCATGTCTTCAAGATTCATGGCATGCCTCATTCTATTGTTTCTGATCGAGACCCCACTTTCACCAGCAATTTTTGGCAATAATTGTTCAAGCTACAAGGCACCCAATTGCATCTCAGCACAACTTATCATTCCTAGACTGATGGTCAAACTGAAGTTGTTAACAAATGTTTGGAAAAATATTTGAGGTGTTTTTCATTAGAAAGGAAACATCAATGGGATCAATGCTTACCACTAGTTGAATGGTGGTACAACACTTCTTACCATACAACTACCTGCATGAATCATTTTGAAGAAGTATATGGACAAAATCCACCTTCAGTTCTCTCATACCTGCCAAGTGTCTCGAAGGTCCAAGTGGTTGACCAAATGCTTACAATTCAAGAGGATATTCTTTGTACCCTCATAGTTAATTTTTTCATGTCCCAGAATCATATGAAGCAACATAAATATCAATTTCGCTCTGAATGTCAATTTGTAGGAGGAGATCCAGTGTTTCTTCGACTGCAACCTTATAAGAAAAATTCCCTCAAGGTTGACCATTGTCAGAAACTAGCGCCTAAATTTTGTGGTCCTTATACTGTTCTCAAGCATGTGGGACAGGTGGCCTATCAGTTAACTTTGCCCATTCATTCTAATCTCCATCATGTTTTTCATGTTTCCTTCTTAAATAATGTGATTGGAACTAAGTGCCAAACTAAAACCAACCTTATCGAGTTGGAAAAAGAAGGATCCATTTGATTACAACCACAAGCAGTTTTGGACCAGCATGAGCGTTGTCTGCATCAGTGCACCATCAATGAAGTTTTATTCTGGTGGAACGATACAAGTCCAACAGATGCCACTTGGGAACCAACTACCATTCTGCAACAAATTCATCATCTCCATCCTTGAGGACAAGGTTGTTTTTAAGGGGGAGGACATGTTAGGGACCTAACCCCTCACGTAGGTAGAATAATATATTTCCATGTAATAATGGCCAATATTAATAAGGCCTAGCAATAAGGAAGAATAAGTCAAATGAAAGAAGACCTAATAGAAGCTTCCACTTCTAGAAGGATCTTCCTCTAGATTGTTCTTTTGGATAGGCATATTTAGCATAAATAGGAGTACAGGGCATGAGAAGTTTTGTATTGGATAATATTGTAATAGAGCTCTGATCTGCTGGAGGTTTCCATCTCAAAGAGGAAAGTGAACATTGCTCTCAGTAATCAAAGTGTTCTTTTTGGTGTTATTCTGGTATTATTATGCTACTATTGTGGTATTGTTTTGGTTATATCATTGTTTCTCTACCATTTCTAGCTAATTATTTATGTTCTACATACTATTTTATATCTGGAATACTATATTGTTACTTTCTTCCATTTATCTTATGAAATGGTATTGTACATCAATATGATTTGTCTCGGAATGATAAGTCAGGTTATTTTCCAGAAATATTGTGCTCTGATTTTCACAATTTATCTTCATATTTATCTACTCAAACATGATCCCCATACACAATCTTTGCAACCATACTACTTATTTTCTTCCATGAGTGGTTTCCATGTATTTAAATTCTATTGTTGATAAGGCTATGAATTCATGTTTCTTACTCATCCAACTAATTGCTCCACCGAACATCTTGAAGACAAATCCACTAGTCGACCTTCCTTTATCCAGATCTCTAGCCCAATTGGTATCGATAAATCCATGTACATTTGCTTCACTATCAACTCCAGGTTTCCATTGGTAGCATATAGGATAATATTTTGTGCCACACAGATACCTAAATACTCGCATGATAGTTGTCCAATTCTCTTTTCCATGTGCCGACATGTATCTGCTCAACACTCCCACTGTTTGGGCAATGTCTAGTAGAGTGCAAACCATCGCATACATCAGACTACCAACAACACTTTCATAGGAGACATGTTCCATCTCCTCTATTTATTTCCATTTCTTTGGAAACTATTCAACAATTAACTTTTCTCCCATAGGGATTGACACCTTTACAGGTTTGTAATCCTACATGTTGAAATGCTTTACGATTGTTTCAATATATTTCCTCTAGTTCAAAAAAAGCTTTCTAACCAATCTTTCTTGATCCCCATTTCCAGAATGAAGTTCATTGTATCGAGATCCTTCATGTCGAACTTGGAGGATAACTTCTTCTTCACCTCCTTTATTGCATCCATGTTGTTTTCAATCAACAACATGTCATTAACATACAATGCTTCATATAAGAGACACCCACTTTCTTTCTTGGAATATATACAGTGATCATCCTTGTTTCTCACAAATCCCAAACTAAAGATGACATACGTGTTAAACTTTTTGTAGCACATCCTTGGAAATTGCTTTAGACCACAAAGGGATCTCTTCAATTTGCACATTTATTTCCCTTTACTGAAAATCCTTCAAGTTGTTTCATGTAGATTTCTTCTTCTAGGTCCTCATGTAGGGACATTGTCTTTACATCCATTTGTTCTATTTCAATATCAAATGTTGCATCGAGAGACATTATTACTCTAATGGAATTTAATTTTGCAACATGGGAAAAAATATCACCAAAGTCGACACCTTCGACTTGGGAATATCTTTTCGCTACCATTCAAGATTTGAATTTCTTGACTTGACCTTCTTCATTCAAATTTTACTTGAACACCCACTTGCTACCGACATGCTTCCTTCCATTAGGTAATTCGACCGATTCCTATGTCTTAATTTTATGCAAGGATTATATTTCTTCGACCATGGTGTCGTTCTAAATTCTACCCTTTGTCAAGTTGACTACCTCCCTAACTAACTTGGGCTCTTCATCAGTGGAAATTAACACAAATGTGGAATGGAAATCAAATGGATTGTACCTTTCAACTGGTTTTTGTACTCGTTCATACCTCTTTATAACCGAGGTTGAATGTTCCACCTATTCATTTTATTTAGTCGACTCATTTAAATCATATTCTTCATCCCTCGGTTCAAAACTTACCTCCTCTAGATATTTCTTTTTTTGAACCACTTGAGACTCAGAATTACCTCTAACTTATTTGAAAATCACATCTCAATTGTACATTGTTCTCCTTGATGAAGGATCCCAAATATTATATCCTTTCATTCCTTCTTTGTATCCAATGAAAATACACTTGACTTCCATCTTGTCCAACTTACTCCTCTTTTCCTTGGGAACATGAACAAATGCATCATAGCCAAATACTTTGAGATGTGAAAGCAGAGGATTATTTCCAAACCATACCTCATGTGGAGTGCCAACGAAGGAGACATATTCACCAGATATTTTGCAGTGTCAACTGCTCCTGCCCATAATTCTTATGGGAGTCTAGCACCATTGAGCCTGCTTATTGCCTTCTCCATGAATGTTATGTTCATTCTTTTGGAAATTCCATTTTTCTATTGGGTATATGGTGTAGTATTTTTGCATGCTATGCCACACTTCTTAAAAAACTACTCAAAATGTTTTCCATGTAATTCACCACCATTGTTACTTCTCAACATCTTGATCTTCTTGTCTGTCTAGATTTCCACAAGAGAGTTAAACTCTTTGAATTTCTCAAAAAACTATTATTTCTTCCTAAGGAAATATATCCACGTCTTCCTAGAGAAAAACATCGATGAAGGAGACATAATACATGGATCCACCAAGTAAAGGGTCTGTTATAGGCTCAAACACGCACTATGAACCAATTCTAGAATCCTCTTTGTCCTTGTCGCTCCAGATGGGAACCTAACTCGATTTTGTTTTACATATATGCAATGTTAACAAAAATTGATTTCTAAATTACATTCAAGAAAACCTTCTACCATACTTTTTTTATGGATAGCTTAAAGCCCTTTTTTTTCCAATGTGTCCCATCCTCTCATGCCATAACATGGTTGTGTCGACTTGACAAGAACTTGTCGAGTTTGTTTGAATTGACTCATTCCAATATAATTCGATTTGATTCGAAGTCAAATCAACTTCAAGAACAATGATGTTGTTCCATCCAGTCAAGTCGACATACCCTAACAATTTGTATAGGGTTTCAATACAAACCTCTTTCATTAATACCATCGCATCCATAACCATTTTGCATGTATCCTTATGAAATAGAGTATGAACTCATGCATCACTCATCTTGCTAACATATATCAGGTTTCATGCCAAACCTAGAATATGTAGCACACTTGGAAGGGTTCTACTCCTCCCATTCTGCAATATTAGTCAGACTCTTCCTTGTCCAATGATCTTGGTTGTTGAGTCATCCCCTAATAACACATCTCCTCCTTCATATCTCTCATATTCGTGGAACCATTCTTTGTGAGGTGTCATATGATAGGACTCTCTTGAGTTGATCAACCAAACATCTTGTTTTGATTGTGTATTGGTCGATGCCAGATACACATTGCCTCTTTTATCCAGAGTAGTCTTTCTCTTAGTCGAATACTTCTCATTGGATCTTTTACTGACTTCCATTTCCTTTGACTTGTAGTCATTTTTATAATGCCCATCTTTACTGCATTTCAAGCATCTTCTCATCGAACAAACTAGGGATTTAGATCTACCCTTCGACTTATACTTTCTACTAGAGAATTTGAATTTATCTCTATCAATTGATTGACCTCTCACCATTAAATTATCTTTGGCTGATCCTTCCATGTTCTTTCTTCTCATTTCTTATGATAGTAATTATGAAACCACGTCTTTTAGCGCTAATGTGGTCGAATTGATCTCTATAACCAAAACTAATCTATTCAAGGAGTCTGGAAAAGAAAATAATAATCTGATACATTTCTCCTCCTTAGTGATTTTGATATCTACAGACGATAATTGACTTATTATAGTATTGAATGCATTCAAATTCTTAGTTACCAAACTCTCATCACTTATCCTCTAAAGATACAATTTATTTCTAAGGAATGACTTATTTACAATGGATTTCAACTGATACAAGATTCCCAACTTGTCCCACAGTTTCTTAGCCGAATATTCACCTGAGACATTCAACATCACCAAATCTGCAGGACACAGTCAAATCATACTTCTTTCCCTCCTTTTGAGTTTCTCACATTATTTCCTTGACATACCTATCAAAATGGTACTTGGGTAGGTTTTTTTTTATTGTTATCGATCTACAAGGAGATCTTCAATTTTAAGATTCCAAAGCTCAAAATTTTGGCCATTGAATTTTTCAATCTCTATCCTTGAACTACTTGTCGTTCTTTCAAGCACAACTTTAAATATCTTTGACTTATAATTCTTATTAAACCTAAGGTTTAGCTCTAATCAAATATTTTTCAAAAAAAGCTTTGATACCCCATGTTCAGAAATAAACTTCATCGCTAAACCTAATATAAGAGAAGAAGACAAATTTAAATGAGAAAGTAAATGACAAAATAATCACACAGGACACAAAGATTTTATCCTGGAAACCCAAACGTGAAAACGGGAATTCCTTGAGCATCTTGTTCTCTTGTTTTCTTGTTCATTAAGAATAAATGGTTACATGACTAACCTTGGTCTACTGATCCAGGTGGATATCGGTGGCCCCCCACCTTTTTCGACTGGCTCAAAACAGTTTTCTGACAAATTTGACAATTTACTATTTTTAGCAGTTTTTAACTTCTGGGGCCATTTTGAGGGCCCAAATGAAGGTTTTTCGAGATTGAGGTTCTCAATGATCGCCAAATTCATAATTAATCCCCCAAAATGAATCTCCTCGAAAATACCTTTCCAACGAGCTATCATACACCTAAAATGGAGATCGTATGCAAAAAGTTACAACCCCGGGAAGTTGATGTACTAACTTACCCAAATGGGGCCCACATGACTTTTGGCGCTTCATCTCCTAGGGTTAGGTTTTTGTATGTCTAGGAATTTTTTCATTCCTGTTTATTGTAAAAATGCCTTCAGAGCCTCATTATAATCTTCTTCTTGCAAATACGAGTATCCGTCGCATCTCTTCTCAGAGATAAGGTGCACCCACCATTCTATTGAGTCTTTCACTCTGTATTTTTACAGTCTCTGTACATTTATTTCATTAATAGAAATTGTGTATTACTGCATCTCTGTGTTTATGGTTGCATCTCTGATACATTTATGTTATATTATTGGATATCCATGATATCTCTGTGCATTTCCTTATTATATCTCTGATCTCATTTCGTGCCGAAAATAATCTGGATCAGTGGTATCAGAGCAGGCTATTCTTGGTCATTTTTTTCAGTGCATGTCCCCAACAAGGTCTGAGTATAGAAAGTTAGGTCTCGAGCTTGTCTCTCTTGAGGACAATCACTCTCGCACACCCAAGAAACCCTCAATGGAAGAAGAAAATAAAAATGATGGAGCAAACGATCCTATCAGTCTATTGCTTGAGCAAGCTCTCACGTGACAGAGGGACGAAATGATGGAGAATTTTTCTCACATCTTTCAATGCCTACCGATAGCAACAAGTGCATATTCATCAAGCGGCCACTTTGAAGGCACCTCGCCTTTCAAGGTACAAGTTAATTTTTATATTCCCATATTTGAAAGACAGATAGATGAAGAAGCCCTAGACAAATGGTTAAATCTGCTAGAAGGTTATTTCTCTATTCACAAATTTTCCAACAAAGAAAAGATCACCTTCGCACTCCTTAAAGCTCTCCCCCATGTCAAACATTGTTGGGAAACTTATTGGGAGTAGAGTTCCACAGAGGAGTATGAAATATATGGGGTCGATCCCACTTGGGATTTTTTTGGGAATGCGGTAAAGGAACAATATTACCCTATTAGAAACTATGAGGACCAGTACATGAGATGGACCACACTGCGGCAAGAGAGGGGCCAAGCAGTTCCAGAGTTCACCAATACCTTCCATACCTTGCGCACCAAGCTGGGTATCAAAGACTCTGAATGACATTTGGTTCTAAAATACTATGGGGCTCTACACAGATACATCCAAACTGAAATGGATTTTTTGGACATCTCATCACTCGGTGTTGCCTATCGATATGCTGTTAAAATCGAGCAGAAATTTAAGCACCGGAACAAACAAGATTTTGGTTCTGCAAATCCGCAACAACCAAAGTATGACAAAGATGTCCCTAACAAACAGTCTCCCGAAAACCAGTCCAAGCCACATGAAAAGAAGGGTCATGGGAAGACAAAGAAGGACAACGAAAAATGGTGTGATTTCCACAAAATCCCTTGGCACAACATCGATGAATGTTGCTCAAAATAGTCATTGGTGGCCGAGATCAAAGACAAGGAGCCGAACCCTGATTCAGAATCTGATTCTGAAAATACTGGTAAAGGACAAATCATTGATGCAGACCGCATTGTTATTGTCACGACCGCAACAATTCAACCAGAAGAACCAACAGATCCTGAAGAGGAGGAGCATCTTTTTCATTCACAGATGTGGGTGAAGGAGACCTCGTTGCATTTTATTGTTGATAGCGGAAACCAGAAAAACCTCATCATAGCAAAGGTCATCAAACAGTTGGGATTGTCAACAACACCACACCCGCAGCCATACAACATCGGGTGGCTTCGCCAAGGATGAGATCTTCATGTCAGCCAGCAATGTCGATTGTCATATGGCATCCAACCCTTCAGGGATGAGGTATTATGTCATGTTTCCCACTAGATTTATGTGATGTTCTCTTGGGCCAACCATACATGTGGAAGCGCCATGCTATTTATGAGTCTTGACCCTGCAGTGTCATTGTTTCTCTGGGGGGTCATCTCTACAGAATATCAGAGGTAGTTCTGACTACTGTTCCACCTAAAAAGTGTCGCAAGGTAGTATCTCATACTACAAAATTCAGCTTCTTCACAATCTATTCAAAAGAGGAACATAAGGACACTGCAACCACTGCAACTTCCCCCCAAGCACCTTCTATCCAACAGAAGCAAGTCGACAAGGTTGCAACAAAGAAAAAAGATTCCTTCTGCACACTGTCCTCTCATGTAGCTCGACTTGTTGAATAGCCCCAACCTCAACAGGTTTGTGACAGACTTCCACAAAGTGAGCAACGCGACGTCTCCAACAAGGTAAGCAACTCACCAAGATGCAAATTCAACAAACATTTTTCCCTCTCCCCTGGGAACTCAATGCAATGGATACCATTGCTTCCTAAGGAGGGGGGATTGATCCAGGTGGATATCGATGGCCACCCACCTTTTCCAACTGGCTCAAAATAGTTTTCTGGCAAATTTGACAATTTACTATTTTTAGCAGCTTTTAACTTTTGGGGCCATTTTGAGGCCCCAAATGAAGGTTTTTCGAGATCGAGGTTCTCAATTATATCTAAAATTATGATTGAGATCCCAAAATGAATCTCCTCAATGATACCTTTCAAACGAGCTATCATACAACTAAAACGGAGATCGTATGCAAAAGTTACGACCCCGAGAAGTTGATGTACTAACTTACCCAAACAGGGCCCACATGACTTTTGGTGCTTCATCTCCTAGGGTTAAGTTTTTGGATGTCTAGGACTTTTGGCATTCCTGTTTATTGTAAAAAAGCCTTCAGAGCCTCATTGTAATCTTCTTTTTGCTAATGCGAGTAGTCGTCACATCTCTTCTCAGAGATAAGTTGCGCCCACCATTCTAGCGAGTCTTTCACTTTGTATTTTTACAGTCTCTGTACATTTATTTCAATAATAGAAATCGTGTATTACTGTATCTCTGTGTTTATGGTTGCATCTCTGATACATTTATGTTATATTATTGGATATCCACAATATCTCTGTGCATTTATTTATTATATCTTCGATCTCATTTTGTGCCGAAAATAATCCGGATCATCTACACCTAAGACACAATTTCCATCATGCCCTCTTGCTTTACACAAGAACAACTCTGCAGTCAATTCGACTTACATATACATAACCGACAATCTCTAACAGAGTGATCAACATAATATGATTACAACATGTCTTATTTATAGGCTTTATAGTAGGAAAAACCCTAAAGAATGACACCTAAAAATGATTATATATCCATGAAAATCATTGGCTAAAAATCTCACGAATCTTGAGATTCTGTTACAGTCGACTACGAGTCAGATTACCAGTGGACTTCTAGTCAACCTCCATTTGGTTTTGAGTCGATTGCCACACAACCTCGTGACAGCTTCTTGTCGGCTAACCTCTCAACTTGCTATCGATCACTTCGACTTCGACTTTTTGTGATCACACTTCAACCTTCCACTTTCATTGCAAATAATATAAGAACCCAAAAGTTTCATCACTACTACAATATATATCTTCAATCCAAAAAGGTGTCATAAAACCTAATGGATACATACTCGAATGACCTTCCACTTTAAGTGTTAGCTTTTATAACCTTGCATTTTAAGTGTTAACACTTGCTAAGTCTTGAAAAATAACCAAAAAAAAATGTTTAACACCATTTTGTACCTAAAAACTTTCTTCTTCACAAAGGTTTTTTTTTCTCATTTTTATTAAATTATATATTATTAATTTATTTTTCTATTTTTATAAATTATATATTATTGTTTTATTTTCTATTTTTATGAATTATATATTTTTCTCATTAAATAAGAAAAATATTTCACAAAGCAACCAATCAAACCCATATAGGAGATAAGAAAAACATTTCACAAAGCAACCAATCAAACCCATAAGCAGTCGAACCAATAAATTATCGGACGCCGTGAGCCAATACAGGAGCACCGATAGATCTAAGTCCACTGTTCGCCACGCTTTCAGCGTCAACCGTCCTCCAATTTCGTAAAATGATAATAATTATAATATCCTTCTATGCACTGGTAAGCAATGCATTAAATTATGATTAGCGGTTGGTGGAAGTATAGGCTGGGACAGAACCCGATTCAATTGCAGAGTCTAGTAGCACGAGCTTCATTTTCGGTCGTAAATTGAAAGCACTTTTTTATATTTTATATATGAGTGTAGGGTGCGGGGAAATAATATAGAAAATTTATGCTTTTTTTTTTTCTATCTTTATTAGTTATGGAAATTGAAATTTGATTTTAGATATTAATATATATATCAACCTTAATTTTAAAAAATCAAAATTATCTATCTGTTTTACCAAGTGTAAAGAAAAAAATAAACATTATTAAGATAAGAACAAATTCTCACGAGCTCCATAGTGACATTGGGCGTTGGTCAATTCCTAAAACGCCATGGGATGAAAGAGTGTGTCACCTTTGTGACACTAAGAAGGTTGAAGATGAAAAGCACTTTTTCTTAGATTGTCTAGCCTATACCCATATTAGATCTCATGTTCAAAATATTGATTACACTACCAACCTTCCTAACCTCTTAACTCAACAAAAGTATGGTGATCTTGGAAAGCTTCTCTTAATGCTTTTCGAGCACAGAAACAAAATTCTAAAGAATCACAAGTAATCAGTTAACCTCTTAAGGTTCGATAGACCAATTAGGTCTTAGTGGACGTTAATCATCATCATCATCATCAATATAGAAAGTCAAATTACAATTTTCATAACTAATAAGAATAAACAAAAAATAAGTTTTCTATATTATTTCTCAGCACCCCACCCTTATATATAAGAGTGTTTTCAATGTGAAATGACGATAGTGCTACTAGACTCTTATATTTGTATTTGACTGATAATAAAAAAAATAAAATGTGGTTTTTGACAAGGTTATTTAATTGTTTTAAGTTTTTGTTTTTTTGGTCAAAATCAGACCACTTGTATGTGCACCAAATCACAATTTTATGTTATTTAAATTGCATTTTTTAATGCATAAATGGATTTAGCTTAATGAAAAACCCCTTTAACACTGGGATTGCATAGAATTAACCACTAAAATATGCAAATACAACAATTTTTTATGACAAATACAACAACTTTTTTTTGGCAAATACAACAATTTCTGATCTTAAAATCATTCGTCAAAATTAATTGTATTAGCAGTGTTCCACCAAATTTTATTAGTCTTTTCTTTGATGTTCTGGATTGATAAACACTCTTGACTCAAATGAAATATAACCTCTAATAAACTCTCCAAATAATAAATATAAACCACAGATTACAAAGTTGTTTTGTATTAAATGCATTGTAATTATAAGTTATACTGCCATACTAATTATGGAGTTCATACATTGAATTAAGTTAAGTGCAAGCTTTCTCCTTCATCCTGATCTTCTCTTAACACTTAAATGCTAGTCTATGATGGAAGTTAGGTGCAACCTTCATCCAGAATCTTCTCTCATACTTAAACCTAACCCTGGACTATTCTGTATTTGCAGTGATTTATTTTAAATATATTGAATTAAGTTATTAAGTTAAGTGCAAGCTTTCTCCTTCATCCTGATCTTCTCTTAACACTTAAATGCTAGTCTATGATGGAAGTTAGGTGCAACCTTCATCCAGAATCTTCTCTCATACTTAAACCTAACCCTGGACTATTCTGTATTTGCAGTGATTTATTTTAAATATATTGAATTAAGTTAGGTGCAAGCTTTTTCCTTCATCCTGATCTTCTCTTAACACTTAAATGCTAGACTATGATGGAAGTTAGGTGCAACCTTCATCCAGAATCTTCTCTCATACTTAAACCCAACCCTGGACTATTCTGTATTTTGCAGTGATTTATTTTAAATATGTTGAATTAAATTAGGTGCAAGCTTTTTCCTTCAACCTGATCTTCTCTTAACACTTAAATGCTAAACTATGATGGAAGTTAGGTGCAACCTTCATCCAGAATCTTCTCTCATACTTAAACCCAACCCTAGATTATTCTGTATTTGCAGTTATTTATTTTTATTCTTGTAAACTATTTATCCAGCTATTGACAGGGGCATTATTCTGTATTTGCAGTTATTTATTTCTATTATTGTGAACTATTTATCCAATTATTGTGAACTATTTATCCAATTGTTGATAGGACACTTTTGATTATTTGTTTTTTGTTTGATTATTTGTTTTTTTGTTTATTTATTTTTTACCTTTAACTTGCCATTCATACATCTTAGATTAGTTGCAATTATTTAAAAAAAAAAAACGGATTCACAATGGGTAAACTCTAAAAACGGATTCACAATGGGTAAACTCTAAACTAGAAATGAGTGTCAGACCAAAATCCAAATGATTCCCTATTATTACACAGGCTGAAAGGTCCAATAGGAATTTCTTACTTTCTTACTGGGGTAACCCATGCTCTAGATCAAGGTCACAGAAACCACGTCAACAGAAAGTAAATAAGAGAAAGAAAAAACTTTATGAATTTGCCTGGAGGATTTGAAATTCCATGAAAATCTCCATCGCACTCGCCTGACTAATCACTTTTTGGTTGACTATTATGCAATACAAAGAAGGATAATTAAGAGTCATAAAAGAACGTATATGAGAATTGTGGAATATCAAACTCAGTAGACAACCGTTCTGAGCAAAAACTGGAAGAAGAAGAAGAAGTATATCAGCATTGTGGGAAGATGTCTTAGTTCTCAAGTCTTAGTGCCAAATTGAGTCGAATCAACTCCGTTTACAGAGCCCTTATTTCAAAACGTGAAGTAAATGTATTCATCCAGACCGTCTGGATTAAGAAAGCAAATCGATTTTCATATTGATCGGTAGAATGGCCATAACGACTGTAGAATATTCTTGCACACTATATCTGAAATACTCCTTAATCAAAATTAATTAAAAGAAGATTTAATGCTCTGAAAGTCCATCAAAATTAATAATTAATTAAAAGATGTAATGCTCTGAAAGTACATCAAAGTACATCAATTTAATTAAAAGAAGATTGAATGCTCTGAAAGTCTATCATACAACTCCCAATGGTTGCAGCTCTGCAACCATTTCTGCATTTCATGAGACTCTTCCCCATGGGCAAAATAGTGGCGTTCCTAGCAATTTTCAAGTTTTCTAGACTGCTCAATCGTTGTAGCCATAGCTGAAGGCTAGCCAGCAATGCTATGGATACACAGAGAAATACTTCCTTCTTGCAATCTCTCACAGATGCGAGCAGGCTGTAGAATCATTCTACAGTGTTAGCTACGATATCTTGAGTCTCTAGAATAAAAATGATTCACAACAGTCAGTTACATTATCTATTCATATTTGCGGGAATAGTCGGCCGCTTCAAAACCTGGCTCCAAAATGTTCAGCAGCAAAACCTCAGGGAATTTTGGACAGTATCATGGGTTTCCTTCGAGGACGCCCTACAATACAAGTAACAGAGCAGACATGGCAGAGCAACTGAGTGGGCCCAATGGTTAAGAATATGTGTTATCTCCGGGAAGGTCACAAGTTCAAAACCGGCGGGGTAGGGATGCTCATATTGGCCCCTTATGACAAGGCTGGAAGGGTAGACGATCCCTGGGATAGAGGTTCACAAGGCGGGGTAAGGGTATATATCTGGCTTGCGGGCTGTTGGATATACTCTTGAAAAGTTGCTGTTCCCATGGTCAAAAAAAAAAAAACAAGTGCTCCCATGGAAACTGTCAACGCCTCTGCCTCTTCATTTTCCAGCTTTGGTCGCAGAGCAAACAATCACTGATACTTCTGCAGCACAGGCCATTTCCATACACAGAATTTACAATTAATACCCTGCATTTCAGATACTTGAACTTAGTTACTACATATAGTCATGATGTTTGTAAAGAAGAATGGTGGGTTGGGCTGTGCTGGAGTCTACAAACGACTACTTTGTAAGTTTGATTCAAAGCACATTCCTGTAACGGCTATACTTCAAAAAAAAAAAACACACAAATTGACATGGTTGTACTTACTTTTGGACCATTTTCACTACTTTCTCCACACTCTCGACGGAAAAAGATGAAGTCTGTTGCCATGACTCTTCTATTACTTGTATAATACAGCGTCGTGGAAAAAAACCCACGATACTGTCCAGAATTCCTTCAGGTTTTGCTGCGGACATTTTGGAGCGAGGATTTGAAGCAGACTTTTCCCGCGAATAGAAATAGATAACGTAACTGACTCTTTTTAGTCATTTTAATTCTAGAAGCTCAACATATCGTACCTAACACTGTAAATGATTCTACACCCTATTCGCCTATGAGAAATCACGCCACAAGAAAGTATTTCTCGTATATTCATAGCAGTGCTCTACGGCTACAACGACTAAGGATTCTCGAAAACAGGAAAATGGCTAGGAATTCTAAAATGCCAGCAGGGGGTGAACCTTGAGAAATGCAGAAATGGTCGCAGAAACGGCTAATTTTTTTTGTGGGGACGAAATTTAAGGACAAGTGCTGCTGGAAGCGTGGCGAACAGTGTCCTTAGTTACAATTCGGGTAGAGGGTTCTGCATTGGGATTGATATTTAGGGCCCCCTTTATAATCTGCACATGCAGTCTACAAACCCCAGTGCGGATGAAATGTCTCACATGATGTAGATGGGTAGATGGGTGGCTGCAGGCCTGGAATTTGAGGACGTTTTTTTGTGTGCAGTATACAGCCCCAGTGCGGATGAAATGTCTCACATGATGCAGATGGGTGGGTGCAGGACTGGAATTTGAGACGTTTTTTTTGGTTTTTAGATGTATTTGATAGTGGATACAAAATCTACACGTCAAAATTTATTGGTATAAAAATTTCTAAGTGTTTAAATGTAAACGGGTAGGTGCAGGACTAGAATTTGACGAAGTTTTTTTGGTTTTTAGACATATTTGACAGTGGATACAAAATCTACACGTCAAAATTTACTGGTATAAAAAATTCTAGGTGTTCAGTTTACTATAGTATGTCATCTAACTAGATCTTACACTTAAGAGGGGTTGGAGGATTAAATATAACAATAAACAAAATTTAATTAGTTTCAGACTTCCAATCCTTGAAATTTAATTACTCCATACTCATAGTTCACATAAAATGTTAATAGTTAATTAAATATCCATTCACTAATCTACTCAAATTTACATATAACAACACAAGACAATTTGACACTCTGAATTTGAGATAAAACTTAAAATAAAAAACATGAAAAACAAATGACCTTCTACAAAATTTCACTTCACAGATAAGATAAAATTGAAATTCCAACCCTGAGTGGGTAGGTGGCAGCCTAATAATAATTTAACATGAAGAAAATTGAAATACCAACCAGAAGTTTACACCTCCATAAAATATCTCACATGATGTAGATGGGTGGGTGGCAGCCTAATAATTTAAGATGAAGAAAACTGAAAGACCAACCAAAAGTTTACGCCTCCATAAATTTTTAATCCTTTATGGCTTTAATAAGTTCGGGATAAAGATGATTCTAAAGTAATAGTGCTTGGGCTTTGGGGTCGGTTTTAAAATACATCAAACGAATACCTACTGTTCTGCAAAAAGAAAGATTGTTGGGCCGATACTCTCGCAGCTGTACCTAGTCTTTTGTTCTTTTGTTCTTTTGTTATAACTAGTCTTTTGTTCTGTCGGGTATGAAGTGTGAGCTCAATAATACGAAAACCAAAAGCTGGTGGGGCAGCCATCACTTCAATAATACGGAAAAACTTGTATGGACAGTTCCAATTATAAAAATGAAAACTGTATGTAAAGATATGGCCTACAATAATCAGCCAGCCTAGTGGGTATATATAAAATCGAATTATGTTGGGATATATTTGATGGTGTATATGATTTTTTATTAAGTATAGTCTGTTGTAGTGGGTATATATAAAGTCGAATCATGTTGAAATATATTTGATGGTGTATATGTTTTTTTATTAAATAGTGGTAACAAATTTTACTGTTGAGGAAAGGTTAAAACCTATTTAAAATGTTTTTATTTTGGTAATGATTCTAATAATAATAATAATCTATTTTTAAGGTCACGGTCAAACCACATCAAATTGGTGTATGAGACCTCTTTATTTGTGGGACAAGGGACCCCCTCCGTCCAAAGATTTGATTGATAAAATCTACAGAGGTATACATACCCTACCCTTTTGGATTTTGATAATAATTCTAATACAATTTTTTTAATAGATTTATAACTTCGATTTTTTTTTAAACCTATAAAATTATAGAATTAATAAAAACATAAATATTTTGTTTCATGTAATTAAAATATAAATAATTGAAATAGTAAATTTTGAGTATTACTTATCCTACACAACATCAATGTGTCGATTCAATGACAATTTGAAATATCAAGGTTAAAAAGAGAGAGTATGTGAAAGGCATAAAAAATAATCGATTCATATTATTATTGTGTGGCAAGTCATGAAAGTTGCCAAGAGTTTAAGAGTTTATCTTGATTGTGTGTATTTTTTTTTAATATATATATATTAATAAAAAACTGTTGGGATTGCATTAAAATTTTTGGCTGTGAGAGTTGAACATCAACATAGTACATGAGTTTTAAAAATGATAAAAAGAGTTTTATCATTGTTAATTAGGAATGAGGTGCCTCTATTTTTTTTTATAAAATTGCTATCCTTCTTCCAAGTGTAAATTTCAAGAAATGGGTTTAAGAGAGAAACAACTTTACATAGTATAGAACTTGTCCTAATTAAATTTGAGAGTGGTGTCAACTTTTAAT
>ML777990.1:901237-912172 GCA_009831015.1 Picea engelmannii | reverse complement strand
TATTTCAGTGTTATTGTGGTGAATGTTCTGGTTATATTGTTGTTATTCTACCATTACTATCATTTTATTTATGTTTTGCATACATTTTAAATCTGGTATATTGCAGAGAGTCTCTAATGATGACCATTGGAGCCATAGATGACACCAACCCCCCCCCCGCCCCCCCTCCCTCCCTACTTTATGTTATAGTTTTCAATAATAATGTATATTTTTATTTTTGTAATGTTCCCTGGTCCATCTAAGCGGACATCATGGTGCAGAATAAACATAAAAACGAAATTTTTGCTAAGTAAATTAATTATTTTACTGTTGGTCGATTTCTTGTAGCTTACAACTACGAAACTAAAATAGATTTAGTTATTTCCCATAACCATAAAATATATGCATCTAAATCATACCAAATTAACATGAATGAAACTTAATCATTCACACAACAACATATAAATCATTCTCAAATACACAGAGTTTATGCACAACAATAACACATGTAAATAACAAAGCAATTAGATAAAACACTTATCTTTAAACAAGAGTTGTCTAACCAACTGCTTGGGACAGACGTTCCACCCAACCATAGAATAATTGTTCCAAATCTCAACAACCAGTCACCCCCAAGCTAAGGCTAGCAATCCACAAAAGAGGGTGGTCTCTCACAGTCCACTCACAACTCATAAAACTCTCAACCCAACTGATATTCTCCTACAACTATCTCGATTTTCCACCATCTTTCTTCCTCTTGACTTGTCCAACCCAAGGAATGTACCCCTTTACTGATCTTAGTCCCTTAGGCATCCCATTCATTTATCAGAGCCTCTTTGGAAAACGCAGCTAGGAATCTCTCAGCTGGGAACTCAAGAAAAACTATTGCTAGAAAAACTATCAACAAACCAACAAAAAACACTTGTTGTTTTAGTGCAACTCGCAAAGGAGTTCACTCTTCAGGCCTGATAACATGAATCTTTTGTTTTCTAGCTCCAATTCGCTCTAATTATGCTCCAACATGTTCTATAATTCTCCCTCCATAGTTGCATCAGCTCCAAGCTATATTTATGCCTCTCTACTTGCTTCTCATGCACCACATTGACTGTCCAAAAACTTGTTGTCCAAACCCATACGAATTTCCTCGATTTGTCTTTCATTTCTTGACTCTCGCTCTTCCCCAAGTTGATTGTACTCAACCCCCATGTGCCCAATAAATTTGGGATGTGACCACTCGCACCCACCCTCTTACATGTATTCAATGATTGACTTTGGGAACACTCAATCATAAATGGAAAGGTTCATTTGTATCTACAAATAGCAAATTTAGGAAAATGGCTTGAATTAATATACATGGGTAATTCCTCCTTGGACCCCTCTTGACCATTATCCTAGACACTCCTCTCTCTTGTGGATTAATTCATCCCCCATCTCATGTCCATGTCCCCTTAGCAGTTGGCATTGCATTTTATATTTTAAGCATTGAAATACAATTCACATATTACACTGATTTTTCAAGTAGCTACACATTATATCTACATAAGCATTAATTAAGCCAAGGATTATAGTGGGGATGTTACATTCCCCCTCCCCTATAGTTGTGTGTCGTCCTCGGTGTACTATATATATATATATATACATCACAATACTTAAAAATAAAATTCTGCAATTTAACAACTCCAACAACAACTCCAACCAAAATATCATGTTCCTTTCAACTCTTCGGCCCAAGGAATGTACCATCATTTTTCAAGGATAACCCAAGAGATGTACCATCCGTTTATCAAGGCTAACTTAAAGAATGATCCATTCTTTTATCAAGGTCCCCAACATAGTTGGCTAGGACTCTGAGATGTGGTTCCAGAATTTTAGCTGCTCAAAATGGAGTCTTGCATTATGTTTTCTTCAAAACTATCAAAAAATTGTGGGTATTGTTCCCGCATGTTTTCTTCATGCTCCCAAGTAGCATATTCAGGACCGTAGTAGGTCCATTGAACCTTTACCATCCCTATGGATTTGTTCTTGACCACTTTGACTTTTCGATCTAGGATGCGTACTAGTTCCACCTGGAAATCCCCTTCGTACTCCACCTAGATCACATTCCAATAAGTTATGTGGTTAGGATCATATAGATATTTCTTTAACAATGACACATGAAATACATTATGCACTCTCATGGATGCAGGAACAGCTAACATGTATGCAACTGACCCCATCTTTTTTAATATTTCAAAAGGCCCACAATATTTTGCTGCCAACTTCATGAAACTTTCTAATCTTAACGAACTTTTATTTTCCTTCGCTTTCAAAAAAACATGTTCTCCCACTTTAAAGTCTCTAAAAACTCTGTTCTTGTCTGCGTAAATTTTCAACCTATCCTGGGAAGCCTTGAAAGTCTGCTTTATATTTTCCATCTAATCTTCCATTTCTTTTAACAATTCTGACCCAACAACTGCTCTGTCTGCTAGATTATCCCAACTCACTGGAGTGTTACATTTTCTTCCATACAATGTTTTAAATAGAATCATCTTCAATGAGGCATGATACCCATTATTCTGGGCAAATTCAACTAAATTAATATAATCTTCCCACTTTGATGGTTGATCCATCACATACATTCTACGCATGTCCTCAATTATTCTGTTAGTCCTTTTTGTTTTCCCAACTGACTCTGGATGATATGATGTACTAAGATTTGAATTTGTTCCAAATCCCTTGAAAAAACCTTTCCAAAAATTAGATGTGAAATTTGGATCTCTATTTGAAACTATTTCTTTAGGTACCCCATGTAGCCTAGCAACTTATTTCATGTAAATATCTGCAATATTTGTTGCCTTGTGTGTAGTCCTTATTGGAATAAAATGTATTGCTTTAGTCAATTTATCCTTCACCACCATGAAAGAATCAGGTTGCTTCATTGCTCTAGGAAACTTATTAATAAAATCAACTGTGAAAACTTCCCACTTCCGTTTTGGAATGGGAAATGGTTGTAGCAAACATGTTGGATGCCTGTGTTCAATATTCATTTTTTGGCATTCTAGACATCTAGTTATGTATTTGGCCACTTTCTTCTTCATTCCCAGCCAAAAGTGTTGGCTTTTTACTGTTGCAATTGTTTTTTGGTATCCTGAGTGCTCAACATATGACACATTATGCATCTCCTTCAACACTAATTTTTTTAGCTCACTGGAATTGGACACATATACTTTTTCTTTGTACATGAGAATTTCATCCTCTTTTATCTCATAATAATTAAATTTATGTTGAAAATTAACTTGTTGTATTGCTTCTTTTATTTCCACATAGCGTTGATCTGAATTTGTTGTTGCAATAATTTTGTCCTTCATATATGTCCTTTACATACTGATGGTTGCAATATGCACTTCATGAACTTTTCTGCTAAGTGCATCAACCACTTGATTTTCCTTTCCCTTTATATGATTAATTTCAAAGTCATATTCACTCATAAATTTTAGCCATCTAGTTTTCCTAGCATTTAGTGTTGGTTGTTCAAACAAATGCTTCACACCACAATGGTCCGTCCTTAGCTCATATTTCTTACCCATAATATAATGCCTCCACATTTTCAATGCATGTATAATCAATGCTAACTTCAAGTCATGTGTACCATAATTCCTCTCATGATCTTTTAATTTTTTTGACTCATAGCATTCCACATGGTCCTTTTGACCAAGAACTCCACCGAGTCCTTCCTTGCATGCATTAGTGCACACAACAAGATATTTGTTTGGATCTAAAATCTTCAATATTGGTGCACTTGTCAATATTCCCTTCAACTATTGAAAACTCTCTTCACACTTGGAAGTCCATTCAAATTTCACTCCCTTCTTTTGCAAGGAAGTAATTGTACTTGCAATCTTTGAGAACCCATTTATGAATCTTTGGTAATAATCAGYAAGGCTYATGAATGATCTGACCTCTGTCACATTCTTTGGCACTGGMCATCCTCTAATGGCCTTTATCTTCTCAAGATCAACTTTTATCCCTGCTACTGAAATTATATGCCCCAAGYAGTGAATCTTCTTTTGATAAAAGATGCACTTAGCTTAGCATAAAATATATTCTCTCTTATAACTTGCAACACCATTCTTAATTGTTTCTCATGTTCCTCTTCTGATTTAGAGTAGATGAAGATATCATCTAGGAACATAATTACAAACTTGTGCAGGTACTCCTTGAACACTCCATTCATCAGACACATAAAAATTGTTGGGGCATTTGATATCCCAATTGGCACTACTGTAAATTCATAATTCCCATATCTCGTTTTGAATGTTGTCTTGTTGATGTATTCTTTCTTTATCCTTACTTGATGATATCCCAATCTCAATTCAATCTTTGAAAATATGCTTGCACCTTTTAGTTGACAAAAAAAATCATCAATTCTTGGAAATTGATACTTATTATTTATGGTAACCTTATTAAGATGCATGAAATCAATACCCAACCTTAAGGTTTCATCCTTCTTCTTCACAAAGAGAACTGGGGCTCCCCAAGGTGACACACTTGGGAATATATACCCCTTCTTCAAAAGTTCTTCAAGCTACATATGAAACTCCTTCAATTCTAGTGTACCCATTCGATAAGGTGTCTTAGACACTGGAGCAGCTCTTGGCACCAAAACAATAGAGAAATCAATGTCTTTCTTTGGTGGAAATCCTGGAATTTCTCTAAAACATTCTTCAAAATCCCTCAAAATCAGATGGTCTTCCATGCTTGCCACTTTATCTTTGGCTATCTCTTCCATATGAGTTGTAAAAATCTGACATCCCTTCTTGAAACTCTTTTTCAACTACATAGTTGAAATCTCTCTAATAGCTACAACTCTTGGAATGCCTTGAATATTTCCTTGCTTCCCTTCTTCATCAAGACATGTGATGGTATTGTTGTAACAACGTAGGACAACATGATGTTTTTCCAACCAATCCATGTCAATTAGGCAGTCATATGAACCCAACTGTATGATGTTTACATCTGCCTTTGTCCTAATTCCATTCATGTCTATTGGACAATATTTAACCAACTCATTAATTTTCCTTTTAACCCCCGTTGCTAACTGAACTAACCAAGATTTCTTATGCTTACTTCTTTGCAAGTGAAATATTTCAACATTGCTAGCATTTATGTAACTATGGCTAGCTCCATAATCAATCAAAATTTCTATTGTTTAGTTGTCAATCTTACCTTCCACTTCGATCATGGGGGATTGATACTTTGTCTGCCTGTTGTCCAAGGCTACATAAAACATTGGCATGCTTCCTCCCATGTCTCTCACTTTTTCAGCCTCCTGAATATTGTGGACAGTCCTCATTCTTTCTCCTGTCTGAGGGAAGTCCCTATACAAATGATTTCGCTCACATCCCCAACATTGAACAAGTTTCCTCCTTGGCCTTTTCCCAAATGAATATGCATTATTTTCTCTTTTTTGGCCGCCTGACCTTGCTGATTTTCTTGGGAGTTATTTATAAAAAATGGTGGCTTAAAACCTTTCTTTCTTTGATCCTTTTTCCCTTTCATCTTGTCATTCCAATCCTTTTGAAAGATTGTCCTTCCTTTTCTTTTCTTTTAAAGGTGTCTTGGTCTACTTATGGTTTCCTCCAAAGTATTTGGATTATCATATTGAATCTTGTCACTATAGAAGGAGGGTAACCCACTTAGAAACCTTTGGATTTTGACCTTCTCATCCTTGATGAAGTCAACATACTTCAAAAATTCAAAGAACAACTTCTCGTATTCCTCCATCTTCATGGTTCCCAATTTGAGTTCAAAGAACTCTTTCATATTTCTCTCATAGTAATGCTTGGAAAAATATTTCTCTTGGAAATATCCTTTGAACTGTCTCCATAAGATCTTTTTCTCATCAAGGTTCTTGGCTTCCTTAAGTTGATCCCACCACATGGCCACCTTTCCTTGCAAGTGTTAGGTGGAAATTCTAGCTTCTACCGAGGAGGGGTAATCATGTAGCTGGAAATATTTCTTCATTTTCAACAACCAACCCTCATCCTCTTCACCCTTCCGGTGTTCATCATTGAAAGTAGGTGGCTTGATTTTCCTGAGTTCACCTTGCAAGATGTCTGCCTCATGCTTTCTTCTTTTCCTCTGAACATGAGACACACTTGGGCTACTACCTGGCCCTAAGTTTGGATGAGTTGTTCTAGTGGATTTCCTTGGAGAATGATAGTGCCCGATCATGCTTCTTTATTTCTTATCATTTCCACGATCATCCCTTTTGCTATGGGATCTAGATGTTGATACTTGTCTAACATTAGCTACTTTCTTGGTGCCATAATTTTTGTTAACTTTCTTATGCAACATGTTTAAGATATGAAGTATTTCTTCACAAGCCTTCATAATCCTTTCATTATCATCTTTGTAGCTCTACACTTCCCTATTCAGTCTTCTCATAGTGACAGACTCTTGCCTATCTCTTCTTCCATTTGACTATGTCTCAACATTCCCCGTGTTAACATGGAGACCTCTGATCTATTCCTCAATGATGTAAGATCCTTGAGCATCTCCCATAACTCCATTCCTCATATAAGAACTAAATTTTCCTTATGTGCCTCTAATTCTACAATAAATGTGCATGCAATAATTATTGTTAGAACATGTGTATTGTAAAATATTTCATTAATTAGAATACATGTTGTTTCCTCATCAATTTATGAAGGACACATTGTATCAATTCACACTATGATTCCGTAGATGAATTCCTCTATGAAATATATTTCCAATGGTTGTACTCATTCCCCAATCTGATCTTCGAGATGAAAGTTATGGCTTCTTGAAAAAACCATTTTCACCCATTTCTGTGCATTCTCTACTGGTGCAATTTTATTGAAAATTTGTCAACTTCTGCCAATTGTAGAAGAAAATATGTCGGGAACTAGAGAAATTTTTTTATGAGACATAGATAATAATAATAACATGGAATTCATAAAATCTCTCAAAATTTCAATATGATGTTCTAGTCAAAAACTACAACAATTTGGAATTTGCAGCTTTGTCCTTTTTCTCTCATTTTTCCAAACTTGGAATTTTTAGCAGAACTAACTATCTCTCAATATGTGCACTTATGGAAAAATTTCACTAAACCAACATTATTTGTCTTGATGAATATATAAAAAATAAACTGAATAAATTTTTCCAATTTTGTGATCTAGGGTTACTTTTCCTTCTCTGAAAATCTCAAAAATCTCCAAAAAGTGGCCAAGAATAGTGGATTTTGGCCTATTTCAGTGTCCCAGTTTCAATCCCCATACGATTTATTCAGTTCCTACTTGGGTTATTTTTTGTCTATTTTTTGGACTCTCCCCAAGAGTTTCAACTTAATATGAAATGATTTGGACCCAAATCTTAAAAAACTGTTATTTTGCAATTTTTGCCAAATTCAAGCACAATTGGTTAAGTTCTCTCTTTGAAATTTTTGTAGAAATCCTCTTTCCAAAAAAAACCCATAAGTTTAATCCCAATGCACTGTAATTTTCTCTAGTTATGGCCAAAATAAGAAAATGGCTCCAGATTTTTTTTTTTTTTTTTAAACAATGGAACAATTTTGCATATGTGCAATCTATGCTATCGATCTCAGGCTAGAATAAATATGGACCATTGATCTACTGTCTATCGTCCATTTATGAGCGATTTTCTCCTTTGGTGTGCACAATACTTCCCCAAACTGTCGATTCGAGCGTCAACCATCGACCCAACTCCCCGACGACCGACTTGCACTCAACTTCAAACCAGTCGACCTGGCCATCAGTCGTCGATGACCTTTGTTGGTAAATGGAACCCATCGGTGATTAACGATTCCCAATGGTTTTTTAATACACTTTGCCGAACTGACCGATTTGACCATCGACCATCGACCATTTCTGTTGGATGACGTGGAAATTGTTGATGTGGCATGACACATGGATGTTGAAGTGGAAACTGATGATGTGGCATGAAACATGGATGCTGATGTGGCATGACACGTCATCCTAAGGTGTCAACTTGGGTGACAAGGCATGACACGTGGATGACATGACACAACACGTGGATGATGACGTTATCATCCTCTTTTCCCCATCGACCATCAACCGATTCTCTTGGACAACCCGAACACCTCGCCGACTTCGACCAACGTTGAACCATCAACACATCAACCATTGATGACTTCTCTTTCTTTATTCGAATATTCACCAAAATAGACCGACCCCTAACCATTGACCCATCGACCATCGATGATGTTCATTGGTGATTGAAAATATTTCATTGGATTCGGCCAACCCTTGACCGTTGGCCATTGGTGGCCAAAGATGTTTCATGTCCAACCCAAACTCTTCATCATTTTGGTCGATCCATCCATCGCCCATCGAAAATTTCTCTTGGTAAACTTTAACACTTAGAAAACAATTTCATCTTTTCTTTGATTGATTTGGATTGTCGATCTAATCCCTTTCACAACCTTGGATTTAATCCTGGTCGTTGATCTCATCAATCTTTCAAATGGACAAATCCTTGTGATTTTTTTTTTAATTTATCAAGGCGAATCTTGGTTGTTGATCTTGAAATCAAACGTGATCTCGATTGTTGATTCACCAAGCTGCCTCCAACTCTGTAGGTAGCCATTAAAGCTCGAATTTTGACCATTCCAGGTTGAATTTTGATTTGCAACTTCACCGCTATACTCCATTAACCCTTTCAAACCATCCAAAGTCATTAAAACTCAGATTTCACTCACAGAATTGGGGATTTCTCTCTAAAATCTTCATTTTTCCCCCAAACTCATCACAAACAAAATCTGCAATGAATAATTTCATGAATTTGCAGCCATATTGGCCCATACAAGCCCGATATTTGAACCTGTAACATCCTCAGCCACCCAAGCCAGTGCATGCGACTACAACTCTGCTATGTTCAAGTTTTGATACCAATTTGTAACATCCCCAACCACCCAAGTTGGGGCATGCGACTACAACTCTGCTCTGTTTGAGATCTGATACCAATTTGTAATGCCCCCAACCACTTGCTAGGGCACGCCACTTGAAAATATTCCTCATTCCTACAGTATATATATATATATACACACACACACACACACACACACACACACAATTCAAATTTAAACAGACATAAAACATTTTTCTACAACACAGATTCATGCAGAATTAACAGTAAAACATACATACAACAAACATATGCAATTATTATAAATAACAAACATGTACATAAACACATCATGTGACATTAACACAATTGATACTTATCTTTTAATTGATTTCCACCGACTACATGCAGACCTTCCACGAACCTCTTAGCCTTAGACCACACTTCTCATCACTCTTAGTAGTGGGTCACCCCCAAGCTGGGACTAAACTCCACCCGGGCAAAGGGATTCCTAAGCTAGGTTGAGATTGCAGGAAGTCACACAATACAACATGAAGGATTCCCTCCTAGGAACCAACTTACGCACACAGATCACAACCTCTCATTCCCCACGTGACTGTCCCACCCCGGGAAGTATACACCTTCACTATTCAATAGTCCATCAGCTACTCCACTTCCCTTATAGGGTTTGACCAACAGGACAGACAATAATTCTCAGAGCTCTGTAGCTACTGTTGGTATCCCTCCAGGATAAATCACTTTTCCAACAATCTCTCTCACCTGGAGAGTTTCTCACAGGCTTGACAACCTACTTCTTCAATCCACGGGCCTGACAACCTGCCTCTTCAAACCCACAAGCTTGACAACCTGCTTCTTCTGTCCAGATCCTAAGTCAAATGGGTAAGGGTGATGGCAGAAACAAAGCTCGGGTATGGCCCAGATGATGGCAACAAAATTCAACCTTAAGGCAGGGTATGGGCTCAAGCAAGTACAGGTGCATGCAAGTTACAAAGGTCGATGATGGAGGAGGTTCAATGATGGGGAAAATGTTGCAGAGGTCAACCATGGAGGGGATCGCTGAATGCGTGAATGAATTCTCAGTTCGTGCAGAACCAAAAGATGCATAACAGACTATTTTCCCCCAACTATAATTGGATGTGCCTTGATTGACACATGGATCTCCTAGAGCACGGGTCCCTCCACTTGGGATTCATCCTCTTTCCAAGGAAAACTTAGGATAAATTAATATACTCATCACAACCTTTAGAATAATAAATGTATATTATTCTCTTGGGTTTAAGCCCTCAAGCTCAGCCCTTCTTCCCTAGTCTCCTAGCCCCTTCCCTTTCCTTCCCTTCCCTTCCCCTACCTAGTGGAGATTAGTCCCCCATAACTCTTTCTTCATGGTCAATCTACACGCAGTGATGTATTTATATTAATGATATGGGTATTTACATATACAAAAATAGGCTCACTGGCCTTTAACATGTAGGCTCTTTGGCCTAATCATCACATAAGCCTCCTAGCTTATAATCACTTGTCTCACTAGGATACAAAATATGTTTACAATTCAAGAAGGGCTCGGCCTTGCGGTATTACAATCCCCTCCCCTTATTTCCAACCATCTACTCTACTTGGAAGTTAAAATTCGTTGATCAAATAAATATCTAAAACCATTATGGTCTATCCTCAGCTCAAATATTTTTTCCATGAGATAGTCCCTCCATTTTTTTAAGGCATGCACTATGACTGCCAACTCCAAATCATGAGTGGCATGGAGCCTTTCATGCTCTTTCAATTTTTTGGATTCAAAACATACCACAAAACCATTCTAAGTGAGGACTCCACCAAGTCCTTCTTTGCATACATTTGTGCAAACCATGAATTCCTCATTAGTATATGCAATTCTCAGAATTTGATCCTTTCACATTCTGTTGTTCATTGAAACTTCCCCGGGTTCCTTTGCAAGGAAGTGATCGGGTGAGCAATCCTCTAAAACCCTTATTTTTTGTTGTCTAAATTATATTTTTAAATGTATAAATAGATTCAGTCTTAAAAAAAAATGTG
>ML777990.1:889765-900933 GCA_009831015.1 Picea engelmannii | reverse complement strand
AGCAAAACCTCAGGGAATTTTGGACACTATCATGGATTTCCTTCGAGGACGCCCTACAATACAAGTAACAGAGCAGACACGGCAACATAAAACTTATTTTATTTTTCGGTAGAGAATCCGGAGGAAGTGGTTAAAATGGCCAAAAAAAAAGTGCTCCCATGGAAACTGTCAACGCCTCGTGGACGTCAACGCTTCTGCCTGTTCATTTTCCAGATTTGGTCGCAGAGCCAACAATCGTTGATTGGATTCCCGGTTCTGCACTACAAATAAGTAATCATTGATACTTCTGCAGCACAGGCCATTTCCATACACAAAATTTACAAGCAATACTCTGCGTTTCAGATACTGGAGCTTAGTGGCTACATATAGTCATGATGTTTGTAAAGAAAAATGGTGGGTTGGGCTGTGCTGGAGTCTACAAACGACTACTTTATAAGTTTGAATCAAAGCGCATTCCTATATTGGCTATACTTTATAACAAAAACCTCAAAGATCGAAATGGTTCTACTTACTTTTGGACCATTTTAACTACTTCCACCACACTCTTTACGGAAAGAGAAGAAATATGTTGCCGTGCTTCATCTGTTACTTGTATAATGCAGCATCGTCGAAAAAAACCCACGATACTATCCAGCATTCCCTTAGGTTTTGCTGCTAACATTTTGGAGCGAGGATTTGAAGGCAGACTTTCACCGCAAATAGAATTAGATAATGTAACTGATTATGTTTAGTCATTTGAATTCTAGAAGCTCAAAATATCGTAGCTAACACTGTAGAATGATTCAACAACCTGCTCGCATCTGTGAAAGAATGTAATGAGTATTTCTCCTGTGTCAGCAATGCTGACTAGCCTTCATCTATGGTCAAGCATTCTTCAAATTTTAAAACCTCAAGGATGCCAGAAATTCTAAAATCCCCACTGTTTCCCATGGAAGATCTCGAGAAATGTAGAAATGGCTGTGTCAAGTGCTTTGTTTTTTATTTACGGAATTCGAAGACGCGTGCTGCTGAAAACGTGGCCAACGTGAGACAGTGTCCTTAACTACAATTCTTGTATTTTGATGGTTTTGTGGTGGTGTATATACCACCTGCCACAGTTTTAAAGACTCTGCAGCAGAATGCATATTGATCGCATTCTTGTGGGTGAGATTGGGTTTTGGGATCTTTAAAAGTGAAAGCATATAAATGCATTCTCAAAGTGTATATTTCACTTTACATAAGATGTCTTGGTGGTAAAGAGAGATAACATTAATAAATAGAGTAGTCTAAACTTTATATTTTTTGGGGTTTCTTTTTGTCACTTTTTTTCTTTGACTTTGTCAGAAATTAAGTGATGAATGGTTGGATCTGCAGATTTGAGTGGCTAAGTTTGTGAGTGCCCCAGGGTTTTTCAGCAAGCTGAATCAATTTATGCATTCAGAAAGGCAATTTAAACAACAGAAAATAGAGATTTTGTCTAAATTTACATTGTAGGATTGTTGCCAGAAAACCCAAAAGGTAGAACATTTAACCAATTGCACATTTATGGATAATTTGGTTGGTAACACTAAAATAAATGCAGTTAAACATTATAATTTTTGTTTTTTTTTCCATTTATTTTTTTGGTTTGATTTTGTTTAAAATTTAGTGAGGAATGATTGGATCAGCTGATTTGAGTGGTTAAGTTTGTATAATCTAATAACCACAATTTAAACAATAGAAAATAACAATTTAGTTCAAATTTACATAATCAGATTTCTAACCAAAACTGCCAAAAAAAATAATAATAATAATAATAATAATAATAATTTAGCCAAAACCCTAAAATAAATTCAGAATAAAAAAAAAAAACAAATAACAATAACAACATTTTCATTCATTTATCAAGTTTGATAAAGACATTTAAACACACCATTTCAAACACTATCGTGCAATTATGATTTTAATAGATTTTTGTCCAATTTAAATCTTTGTAATAATGACCGCACGAAATCCCCGGACTATTCCTTTCTCCTTGACAGCCAAGAGAAGATTTCCAATAAGAAACAGTGGCTATGTTTCGCGTTGGATTGATGTTACGTCGACTTTGGATGCCAAACAGGTCACTCTCTTGGTATACAGTTTGATAAAGGTGGAGAACGATCTGTCATATAGATAACTATTCATATTCATTACTTCATTCAATCCGTGCAGCCCGCAGAGAAAGTAATTGATATTTGCTGTGTATAAGACTGGTTTTTCTGGAGGTATTGGCATGCTTCCGGCTTATATAAGATTATTACTTGAACATCCATTAATTCTGTTTTCTTTATAGAAAAATACATCAAAAAAATACCCGCTGTTCTGCAGAAGGAAAGCTTGATGGGGCGATACTCTCCCAGCTGTACCTTCTTTACCTTCATAACTCTATCAGATAATACCTTTTTTTTGGTTCATCAGGGTCTGAGGTATCAGTGCAATACTACGAAAATACAAAAGCTGGTGGGACAACCTTCACTGAACAATAATATGGAAAAACTTGTATGGGCAGCTTCAGTTTCAGTTATAAAATCGTACGTAGAGATATGACTTCTTATTTTGATACAAAACCAGTCGTGACAAGTTCAACTATATGCCACTGCTCTTCTCTGCTGTGCTGAGCTGATCAAAAGTAAAGCGTACTGAAAACTCATTATCTTGGGTGATAATTCAGATTTCATTTTGGTGTTTGTTGTGAGATAAGTTGAATTCAAGTCAATTGTAGTTTGGATGGTTGAGAGGAATGATTGTTATCTTCCCCATTCAGATTCAATTTTCATAATAACATAAATAAAACTTATAATGAGCATGTTGTAAATAGCTTCCAACCCATATATATTGAAAAATTGTTTTTAATTCAAAATTAAATAACAAAACAACTACTATTCCAAAGATCCTTCCTAAAAAACAAAAAATAATAAAATTTTGATAAATTACTTTTATTGCTAATATTTTATTGTAAATAGTAATACCATGATTATATAATTTGGTTTATGATTGAAATAATATTTATGATTTTGTTCATTTTGTTAACTTTAATTTTTTTTTTTTTAAATAAATAATTGACAATAGTAAATTTTGGATGCTAGTTATCTCGTGCAAAACTCTTTAAGGCAAGTTGAAGTATCAAGTTAAATAAAAAGAGAGCATGTGGAAAAGGCATCATAGTAACGAAGTTAAAGATGCTTTATATTATCATTGTGTGGCAAGCCATAGAGTTGCCAGATTATGATATAAATTAAGTTTTCAATAATAATGTAAATTTTTAATATGTAAGGTGTGTAATGTTATAGTGTTTAGTTTAATAATGAATATGATAAATAGTAAAAATAAATGTGGTTGATGAATAGTGTAAAGTTCTAATTAATTATTTGATTATTATGGTTGTTAAATTTAATTTAATTAATTATTAATATAAATTTATTGAGTTTTTTAGTATAATATTATTAAATTGGTAGGTGAAGTAATTAATGAGAGGGATAAGGTTGTTAAGGAATTAATGGGGGATAAGGCAGTTGGGGAATTGAATGAGAGAGGCATTAGAGGGAGGAGGATAAAGAAGAGGGGAGAGGTATTGGAGAGGGTCTTTGTTTTTTTTGGTTTTGGGGAGGCGAAATTGGGGGGAAGGAGGAAAAAATTATGAAAGGAGGAGGAGATGAATTTTGAGCTCGGGAGCGAGGAAAGTGCAAGGATTCTTGGAGCTAGAAAACCTGAAAGAGTGTTTCTAGTTGGTTGGAAGATTAATATTCATTTTGAAAAGTTTGAACAAAACAAGGACAACTAGAAAAGAAACTAAATCAACTAATCTATAAGTAAATGTACGTTTCGCAAATATTAATAAATTTATATAATTATTAATTTAGAAAATACAATTTATATACATATTAACTTAAAATTAACTTAAAACAAACACAACAAACACTTCAAACAGACACTTCAAATAAGACCTTGAACATTATTACTAAATATTGATATAACCATATCACACTACAATCTTTTAGTTGAACCCCTTCCTTTCATTATAACTTGTCAAAGTAATATTTATTCATCATTACCAATGGTCTAGCATTGGGCCTATTATAATGAGGTCAATCAAATTTAAATCCGGTCTCAGCCTATGGGTGTGTTATTAGGGTCTTATCATCTTCATGTTTTTTTCCTTGGGCATCGAGTGATCTACACCTGGCATCGAGTCATCACCATCATCGAGTACAAGCCAGATTGAGTACCAGCCATCGAGATGTCTTTGATTCGAAAAAGAAAATGTTTTTTAACATAATAAAATGTTTTTTTCTAATTTTTTTATCATTTTTGTTATTTTATTAAAAATTCAGTAACATAAATTAATAAGAAATTACAATTTTTTATTGTTTAAATTGTATTTTTGAATAGTGTTAAAAAATGATGAAACATTCAGATTATATAGAATTAGCCACTCAATTCTACCTATATAATAATTTTTGACCCAATTTTTAACAAATATTCCAAAAAAATATCCTAAAAAAAAAAAAAAAAAACCTATTACAACAAATATTATTCAATCAAATTTACACTCTATACGCACCTTGCCATCTAAATCTGTACATACACCATCAACCTCTACACCTACTTTGAACAATATTTATCGTCTTCCTATCTGTGGACGTTCATGTTTTATTGCAGATTTCTTTATCCGTTTTCAAAAGATTTCATGAAAAGTATTGAAGTGAGATTCATTTCTGATTTCCCCCCGCTATGAATATGATATGATGTAATCAAAGCCAGAACGAAAATAATTCTGTTGAATGAATGATATATTAATACATCGTACTTTCTCTTTGTCAAACTGTGTCGCTGGAGATTGATAAAGGATTGTTCTTTTGACGATCAATATGCAGTTTGTCTTAAAGTTTTTAAGACTGTGGCAGATGGTATGTACATCATCAGATGGATTAAATTTAACGTGTATGTATCGGTTTTTGTCTCTTTGAACACGTAATTATTTATGATTATTTAATTTTGTAAACGGTCAAATTGATTTGGCAGTGAATTAAGAAGAAAGAGGCGTATTATGTGATTCACAGAAACTTTGCCCTCTTATAAAGTGGTCACATGTGATTATTACTCACTTCTTTGGAATTGGTTTTATACTATCAAAGTTACATAATTATAGCTACATAATTGTGGCTGATGAACGCAGAAAAATATTTTTAATTTATTAAACCTAATTTTAATATTTAAAGTTTGTAAATAAAATTTACAATATCCGGTCAATATTTTCTTTGCCTTCCGAACCATTATTCCTACACATAGCTGCCTTCTATCTAATTCTATCCAAAACCAAAACACATGCAAAACCAAAACAAGGTAAATTTGTATTTCATTAAATTCGTATCTGCATTTCAAGCGGCAGTAATGGCGTCCCAAAAGGTGCCATCTCCTGCTCTACGACGATCTTTGACCTTCTCCCCTGCCTTTCCTTTGTCACCGGGGACGCTGCTAACCCCACCACGAATCATACTTTAAGTATGAAACATGATTTCGGCCGCTTCCACTATATAACAGTACAGCAAAGAGAGATCTGCAAATTTATTCAAATAAGTCTATCCATTGAACTTTGCATTTCGTCAAAATTTGAAAAGAAAAATATCTACTCTCCAATTTATTCAAATAAGTCTATCCATTGAACTTTGCATTTCGTCAAAATCTGAAAAGAAAAATATCTACTCTCCTCGCGCTAACAGTTAAATTACCCATCGATCCATCGTGTCTCGCACGAAATCTAAACCATTTTAGGCACAAAAACTATCTATATATATGGGTTATGCTGCGTACCATGGCATTGCATTGTCCCAATTGCTTTGATATTTAGGGTTTACCTTTCAAGATGAGGACGAGCACAGTATGGAAAGCTCTAGTGTTAGCATTGGCATTTCAAGCGGTTCGCAGAAGGTGCCATCTCCTGCTCTACGATGATCTTTGACCTTCTCTTGTATGTTGTATTTTCGCCATTAAAATTTAACAAGGTAAGTCTTAAAAAAACTGTAAAGATATAGTAACAAAAAACTGTACCATGCTCCACGCTCATTACGAGGCTCATGCAGAAAATAAAACGTGGTCGGGATCCAATATGAAACCACGGGACAGGTGAGGAAATTAGGGGTAGAGAATGAAACGCACTGAAATGTGGCAATTATATGGTGATAGAATAATTTCTTAATATGATTAGGTAAATGTTAAAAAGTAAACAGGTTAATTGATGTATTAAAAAATATAAGTTATGAAGAGTAAATCACATTCATTGATTTGGGAGGACGATTAAAAATATGCCAACATCTTCAATTGTTAGCCATTAGATTAGAATTTGAAATTAAAAGGTGATTAATTGTGTCCATTGTCAATAAGTGTACACCTTTCCGTGTAATGAACTCTTTACTTTATATCAATATCAATAATGCTCACCAAAAATTCAACTTCATATCTAAAATCTTTATAAGCTAAAAGATTAAAATGGGGTGTCGGGGCAGTGGTTATTATTCGATCTTTTTTATTATTGTTTTTTTTTTTAGCAATTTTGAAAATATTGTATTTTCAGGTTTTGAAAAAAGAGTATTATTCACAACACCTCTTTTCAGTGAAGGGTTGATTTTATGATTTTGGTTTCAAGTATGTAATGATTTCAAAAAGTTTGTAATTTTTTAGGTCCGAAAAAAGTGGGGGTGCTATGGGAGCACCACTTTTCAATTCAATGGTTGATTAAGATTTGTTCGATTTTAAGGTGACATTACCATACTATTAAGGCCATGGTTGCAAAAGGTGGTAATTTTGGTATTTTTGGTCGAAAAATATTGGTTTGTAGGGTTAGAGTTCTTGTTTTGAGTTCACTGTTCTTGTTAAGTTATTTCATATTCTCCCTTATTTTTGTGCCACTATTTCTCATGACCAACATTGCAATGGCTCCCCATGGTGACTATTTTAGAAGTGTTTGTCATTTTAAACAATTAGTTTCTTTGATTGGATGATAGAAATTGTTAGTGTCAATAATATAAGAATGATAGGGTGGGATGTGTTACAACCCCCCTGCCCCCCTCACCCCACTCCTAGGGATAACTAGAGAAGAAAGTTGTCTCCATGATCTACATGTTAGACAATAGATCCAATGATGTTATTTCGGATTCTCCACAGACAATAGCCCATAGATTCCTTCCATTACATTCTTAGCTCATCTCACACATATAACATGATGCATTTACATACTCATGTACATCTTTCTGACATTTCATATCGAGTGATAATGCTAATACTTGAGGCATGAAATTGGTGATCATGGGTTGATTTGGATAACGAATCATGATGTTTTGGAGTTATGTTTTTTCCTTTGTCTCACCTTGGTGGCCATTACCATTTTCTAGTCAAGTGTTGTTACTCTTGGGCAAAGTTTCACTATTGGGGGGCCTTAATGGAGGTAATGTGTCCATATCATTTATCATAACTAACACATTCCATCTATTTCCTATCTGTAGTCCTTCCTTTTGGGATGGTTCTTACATGTATCCCAAAAAGGTCTGTGCTTCATAATCCCATGAGAATAAGGGGACTAAAAGCCTTAGGTTGATGTAACTTATAAAAAATACAGAAAGAGAAAAATCCCTAATCCAAAATGTGGGGCAAAGAAACAAACAAGAAAAGAAAGGTATTAAAAACCAAGAAAAGAAAGAAACATGAGCTCTACCCCCTCGCTAAGAAGCCATCAACCCAAGTCCTATGCAATGAATACATATCCTATGAAAGGACTTAGAAAATCAAATGTAAAAAGCCAAAAAGGTTAAATCTATAAAGAAAAACGAAAATAGGGGTTTGGAAAGACAGTGTCGAGGAAAGGGTATCTCATTACCTAAGCGTTCCCTCTACAAAATCACTCACGGGGATGAATATTATACATGGAATTTCATGTCAATGAAATCCACCCCATGAAATAAACTCCAATCCATACCACTAACAATGCACATACTCCTTTATAGGTTCCCTAGGACATTCCTTTTGGTATGAGTACTAGAAAACCTAATAGGGGGTAATAATGAACCTCCATACCTAGACTTGGAAAATTGTATAATTTTATAAGCTAGTGTGAAGTGTGAAGAGGATATTCTATGAGATCTATCTAATGGATTTTGTATTAACATGATTCACTTTATATGCTATGTTTGGATGGTGTACCTTATCTCTGGTCTTCATAATGCATCTTGGACCACATGAGCCCCCTCTAATGATTGTACATGCTTGGTTGATGCTTGGATCCTTTGGAAGATATTGAGGGGCTACTACCCCACTTGTATGGAGGTCATCCCCACCACCTGAGAGAGTTCATTTGACACTCCCAATAGGACGTTGGGGTTTTTTTTATCACATGGCACCATTCAAGAGGCTCCCTAGCACTTATGGACATGACCTTAAGGTCATTAATGATGAGACATTCTTTGTAGGTTGAGATGTTCTTTTTATGATGAGGATGGCCTTGATGGGGTGTTTCACCTTCCATGAAGGACATCGGACCCTGAGAACATTGCACTTGGAGAGATGATTTGTCACCTTTCCATGGATGATGGCACCCTTTGATGACATGGCATTTCACTTGGATGATGGGATGTTGCACCTCTTGGTGACGGGGAACCTTGATGTGATGTTTTCAATGTCTTGATGATGACATGGAACCTCTTGATGAGACATCACACCTTTGATGAAAATGTTTCACCTTCTAAACATCTTTTCACCATTTTGGGAGTGAGTTGTCCCCTTTTGAGGCCACACATGTGTGAGATTTTGAGCACTTATTTGTGGGATTATTTGATGTTTGAGCTACTTTACTTCATCTTGGAGGCATAATTGGGGGTCTAAGAGACCTATCCACTCACGTATCATGGATTTTCATGTATTGATGCCTTCTCTCTAGGGTTTATGATAGATAAAGGAATCAATTTATGTTTTTAGGGATTGTATTCTATGAGAAGGATGATAGATATCTCGTATAAATAAGAGAAACACTTCTCACTTTCAAACCATTGCTATTTTTAGAGATATATCACTCTTGTCTACTTCTACTTGTTCTCTTTCATGAAGAATGCTATGGATGGTTAATTAGGGAGAATTTTTTGAGAGCTATGTTTTATGGATTGTCTACTACTTCTTGGATTACATGGAAATTAGGGTTTTGATGGATGAAAGATGTTTTGAGTAAGTGTTTTCTTTTCATCTTATGGTTATGTTTATGAATTCATTTTTAGATTGATGTTGTTTCTCTAGTGGTGGTTCTTCATCCTCTTGGATCATTCTTGAACAAAGCCCTCTTGTCAAAATCCTTGGGGTTGGTTTTTATTCATATGAGATATGAAAGATATTCGATATATTACTACAATAACGAGTGTTCCATATATAGGGAACATAAGGTGACCATCCATGAAAGGATGCATCCCTTGAATAATCAATAACTATTTATTATTATCATTTACTTATTATATATGATATTTAATAATCAATAATAATTATATTATTAATTATTATCTTTAGAGAATGTCTTCCCAATGTTGTCCAAACATCAACACTCCCTCTCAATGAGGGAGACATTCTGCAACATGCCACTCTTGTCTTTGAAGTATACAAACTTAATCCTAGACTCATGACACTTATCTGTCAATCTTGGGAGACATCTCTCTCCCACCTGAACAAAGGAGAAAAATCCTTCTGCGGCTCTCCCTCTGAGCCAATTAACTCTCTCTAAGATTATGCTCACTTTGGGTCCGCATGTAAAAGCATATAGCATCTTGAGTCTTTATAATTCCTTGTCAAATCACCATGACTAGGACAAAGACCACACCAGGATCTTTCACCACACGCACACACCTATGAGTGAATGTCATCTTAATGCTAACTGACATGTGGAAAGCACTTCAAGCACCTCGAGTCCATATTATTCCTTGTTATGATCAAGGAAGGACTACGTCTGGGCCCATTTACCACAAGTGCACCTTTGTGATAAATGTATCCTATCTCCCTTGGTCTATAGCCCAATATAGGAGAAGTTATGCCCGATGATGAAACATCAACACTCCCTCTTATCTAGGGAGGTATCTTTCCATAGTAGTACACAACTATTTTCCAGAGACATGCAGTCTCCGCCAATGGTACAAAACCACCATAGTAGTAAAAGATTTGTCACACATGGCACTCCCATGTGGACTTCTAAAGGCTACTCCCTCTAGGAACACTTCTAGAGGCTACTCCCTCTAGGAAATTGGGCTATAAGCCCAAATTCACTTATCTATTCTTGAATAAGCATCCTCGCATATCAACTCAATTCAATTCATAGATGAGTACGATCTAGAGAAAATTTGTCACACATGGCACTCCATGTGGACTACTAGAGGCTACACTCTCTGGAAACACTAGAGTCCTCATGGGACGTGTCCTCATGTGCTCTCCACAAGGGATGTTGGGTTATAATCCCAACTGCACTTATCCCTTCTCGGATAAGTGTCATCACAGATCAACTCAACTCAATTCATAGAGGAGTACGATCTAGAGAAAGTTTGTCACACCCTCTAGAAACACTAGGGTCAACTCCCATAGTGTGTGACATCAAGGGTCAACTCCCTTGACATATCCTCATGTGCTCTCCACAAGGGACGTTGGTTTATAATCCCAACCACACTTATCCCTTCTCGGATAAGTTTCCCATTTATCCCTTTTCAGATAAGTGTTATCATAGATCAACTCAACTTAGTCACACATGAGTACGATCTGGAGAATGTCTCAAGAAGCTAGAAACATTAACACTCCATCTTAGGGAGGGAGGCATTCTCAGCCATGCCAAGTCTGTCATGAAGGTACTTAAACTTCATCCTGGTTTGGTAAGAACATCAACAACTTGCTCATCTGTAGGAAGGTACTGAACCAATTCTTCCTTCCTCTGCACCATGTCTTGGATGTAATGGTACTTGATCTCAATGTGGTTTGATTTGTCATGAAACACTAGATTTTCAGAGATCTTCACACTGTTGAAATAATGTAACTGCGAAGAGCATTCTTATTATTATTGGATTAAATCCCCATTGAGGATTAATCATGTCATTATTATTATTTTGTTATTGGATTAAATCCCCATTGAGGATTAATCATGTCATTATTATTATTATTGT
>ML777990.1:859804-887846 GCA_009831015.1 Picea engelmannii | reverse complement strand
AAGGAAGATTAAGATACTCAGGTCAGATAATGGAGGAGAATATACCTCAAATAAATTCGTGAATATATGAAAAGATGTTGGGATCAAGATCTCCAACAAAACAGTGTTGCTGAAAGGAAGAACAAAATGATTATGGAAGTTGTGGAGACCATGATTCACGATCAAGATCTTCCTATGTGCTTATGGGCAGAAGCAGTTATGGCAGCTGTTTATGTGCAGAACAAACTATCCCATAGTGCACTTGGGTTCAAAACCCCAGAAGAGATGGTCACCGGAAAGAAGCCAGAGGTAAGCCATCTCAAAATATTTGGTTGTGCAGTGTTTATTCATATACCGAAAGAGAAAAGAAACAAACTGGAACCCTCTGGAAAGAAGGGAATATTTGCGGGATACTATGAAGTATCCAAAGCCTTCAGAATCTACATACCTTGTCACCACCATATTGAGATCAGCAGGGACATGACCATTGATGAGGAATAAGCACTTAAGAAATCAAGAAGATGTCGGCTTGAAGAAGTATATGAAGAGGAACCTATAAATACCAGGTTTGCAGAATCAATGAGGGAGGTTCCGAGAGCTACAAAACTAGTGAGGGAAGTCGTAACTTCCCCTGATAAGGAAATTCTAGAAGACCATGATATAATAGAAGTTCAAGAACCTCCTCAAATGACCTTCTCCCATAAAAGAAAGACTGCTTGGGCAAGAGAGCTTATTCAAGATGGAGAGAAGTATGGTGTTCCAGAAGGAACCTCAAGACAAGTGAAAAGACCAAAGCCATTCTCCAGTTACATGGCTTTGATATGTGATCTCCCAGATGAAGAGCCTACCTGCTCTGAAGAAGCCATTTATTGATCCAGGTGGATATCAGTGGCCACCCACCTTTTCCAAATGGATCAAAACAGTTTTTTTGGCCATTTTGGCAATTTACTATTTTTAGCAGGTTTTAACTTCTGGGGCCATTTTGAGGGTCCAAATGAAGGTTTTTCGAGATAGAGGTTCTCAATGACAGCCAAAGGAATAATTGATCCCCCTAAATGAATCTCCTCGATAATACCTTTCCAAAGAGCTATCACACGCCTAAAACAAAGATCGTATGCAAAAGTTACGACCCCGGGAAGTTGATGTACTCACTTACCCAAATGGGGTCCACTTGACTTTTGGCGTTTCGTCTCCTAGGGTTAGGTTTTTGGATGTCTAGGACTTTTGGCATTCCTGTTTATTGTAAAAAGGCCTCTAGAGCCTCATTGTAATCATCTTCCTGCGAATGCGAGTAGCCGTCACATCTCTTCTCAGAGATAAGCTGCCACCATTCTAGCGAGTCTTTCACTCTGTATTTTTATAGTCTTTGTACATTTCTTTCATTAATAGAAATCGTGTATTACTGTATCTCTATGTTTATGGTTGCATCTCTGATATATTTCTGTTATATTACTGGATATACGCGATATCTCTGTGCATTTCTTTATTATATATCCGCTCTCATTTCATGCCAAAAATAATCCGGATCATTCAGAGAAAAGAATGGGCAGATGCCATGACAAAGGAATACCAATCAAGTATGGGAAATAGTTTCTAGATCGAAGAATAAAGATGGGGTATCCTACAGATGGATATTCAAAATAAAACATGCTGCTGATGGAAGTATTGAGAAATATAAAGCAAGATTTTTCACTCGTGGCTTTTCCCAGAAGGAAGGAATCGACTATGAAGAGACATTCGCTCCTGTGGCCAGATACACTTCAATCAGAACCATTATAGCTCTTGCTGCCAAGATGAAATGGAAGCTGCACCAGATGGATGTGAAGACAACTTTTCTGAATGGTGTCATTGAAGAGGAAGTGTATATAGAGCAACCCCAAGGATTTGAGGTTGAAGATAGGAAGTCTCATGTCTGTCGATTGAGGAAAGCCTTATACGGATTGAAGCAAGCTCCCAGAGCTTGGTATGGCCATATAGACAGTTTCTTGATGAGCTTGGGCTTTACCAAGAGTAAAGAAGATTCACATCTCTACTTCAAGATCATGGAGAATGAACCAGTAATACTATTACTGTATGCGGATGACTTATTCTTAACTGGAGAAGAAAAGCTCATCGCTGAATGTAAACAGAGACTTGCTGCTGAATTTGAAATGAAATACCTTGGCCTAATGCATTACTTCCTAGGTCTTGAGGTATGGCAGAGTTCGAAAAGAATCTTCCTTAACTAGGGGAAGTACATGGTCGAAATCTTGAAGAGATTCGAGATGCTCGAATGCAATTCCATGAATACACCCATGGAAGCAAAGATGAAGTTGTTGGTTGATACTTCGTTAGATTTGATAGATGCCACTCTGTACAGACAGATTATTGGATCGCTGATGTACCTGATGAACACCAGACTAGACATCTGTTTTGTAGTGAACACCTTGAGTCAGTTTCTGGTGGAGCCCAGATGTGTTCATTTAGTGGCTACAAAACATGTGATGAGGTACCTTAAAGGTACAATGGATCATGGTCTCAGCTATGATGGAGATCATGACTTCACACTGAGTGGATATACTGATGCAGATTGGGCATGAAGCGTTGCTAACAGAAAAAGCACTTTCAAATGTTGTTTCAGTTTGGGATCAGTTATGATCTCATGGCAGAGTAGGAAGCAGTCCAGTATTTCTCTCAACACAGCGGAAGCAGAGTACATTGCCAGATGTTCTACTAGCTGTGAAGCTATATGGCTTCGAAAGTTGCTGATAGGCCTATTTGATTTAGAGATGAGAGCAACCGCGATTCTATGTGACAATCAAAGCTGTATTAAAATGACAGAGAATCTTGTGTTCCACAATAGGTCGAAGCACATAGAGATCCACTATCATTTCATCCGCGACATGGTACAAAGAGGAGCCTTGAAGCTCCAGTACATTAGCACAGATGAACAAGTTGCTGATGTGATGACTAAGCCTCTATCTTGGGTAAAGTTTGAACACTTTCGAGATAAGCTTGGTATTGTCCGAAAGGACCTTCCCTGAAAGGGGGAGTAGATGTGATCCTTGCTTCTGACCTCGCTGTTAGATGTAAAGCAAGATGAGTCATGCTTCTGACCTCATTGTTAGACGTAAAGCATGACGCTGTGTGATCCTTGCTTCTGACCTTGTTGTTAGACGTAAAGCGAGATGAGTTATGCTTCTGACCTAGTTGTTAGACGTAAAGCATAATGCCACTAATTCCTTGCTTCTGACCTAGTTGTTAGACACAAAGCAAGATGAGTCATGCTTCTGACCTCGTTGTTAGACATAAAGCATGACACCGTGTGTTCCTTGCTTCTGAACTCGTTGTTAGACGTAAAGCAAGATGAGTTATGCTTCTGACCTAGTTGTTAGACGTAAAGCATAACGCCGATGATTCCTCTCTTTTGACCTCGTTGTTAGATGTAAAGCGAGATGTTGATGTGTTCCTTGCTCCTAACCTAGTTGTTAGACGTAAAGAAAGATGAGTCATGCTTCTGACCTAGTTGTTAGACATAAAGCATGACACTGTGATTACTCGCTTCTGACCTAGTTGTTAGACGTAAAGCGAGATGATGATATTACTTTCTTCTGACCTAGTTGTTAGATGTAAAGCAAGATGTGACTGACACTGATCTACTAGCTTAACTACTGTGACATTGAGATAGTGTAGTACTGTGATGAGGTATCATTTTTATTGATACATGTTTGATGTAGATGATGATAGCATTCTTTTGAGAATGATGATGTTGCTGATGAAGAAAACTTCCGATGACTCGTAAATGTGCTAGACAATTGTTCAAGATGATATTGACAATACTGTCCTCGAGATGCCACTAATGATGCATATCTCTCTCACCTGATGCTGATGAAGAATACCCTTCTTGTTAAGGGGAAGTGTTGAAATAATGTAACTGTGAAGAGCATTCTTATTATTATTGGATTAAATCCCCATTGAGGATTAATCATGTCATTATTATTATTTTGTTATTGGATTAAATCCCCATTGAGGNTTAATCATGTCATTATTATTATTATTGTTATTAGATTAATCCCCATTGTGGATTAATCATGTTGGTAATTGAATAAGGACCAAATCCCCTTTTGCGGATTGGTCATCGGACAATTACAAAGTGCTAAATAAGAGGTCGGCCCTACCAGATGGTGACTCTTCACACGTGCCAGATTGATATAAATAAGAGGCTAGCGCCTCACTTCTAAGACACACTTCACTTGCTCATTATCTTATGAGGCAAGCTGCAATTGGAAGTTGAAGAGAGGAGAAGAAGGGTGGTGCATCTCTTGGGGATGACTTTCTGTATTGGTTTGAGTTATCTCTTGAACATTGTATAAGCCATTTATGATAAGGAAGTTTTTGCTGGGTTTTCTTCCCCTAGAGGGTTTCCCAGGATAAATGTTGTGTCTCTTGTGAATGTGTATTTCTCAGTGATCTTGTTCTTATTATGCTCTTATCTAATGAAATGAAAAGAACTATAATAATGGCATAAACATTAACACACACAACTTTGGTTACCATCATGAATAATGGTGGAATCCAACACATGTTTGAATAAGTCTGCAAGGATCTTGTGAAGCCACATTGCTTCATAGACTGTCATACTTAATGCAATGTACTCTGCTTATTTTGTGCTCAACGCCACAAAAGTTTGTTTCCTGCTACACTAGGAAACCATGGAAGATCCCAAAGTGAAGCAACACGTGAAGGTGCTCTTTTTGTCCACTGCGCTCCCTGCCCAATCAGAGTCAATATATTCCTGCCATATTATATCAATACTAGAAGTATATCTCAGACCATGTCGAACTGTGCCTCACAAGTATCTCAACACATGCTTCGCAACAATCTAGTGTGTCTATCTCAGCTGACTCATAAATTGGCTAAGTGCACTCAATGCATAGCAAATATCTGGTCTGGTGTTAACCAGATACATCAATGATCCAATCGGTTGTCTGTATGGGGTTGGATCAATCTCGTCGGAATCGGAAGAAGACACACATAGTTTCTTCATATTCGTCACCATAGGTGTAGCCATGGATTTCAAGTTCAATAACTCAAACTTCTTCAATTTCTCAACTGTGTACTTCCCCTGACTTAGGAATATATCATCAATTCTTTGCCACACCTCTAGTCCCAAGAAGTAGTGAATCATACCAAGGTCCTTCATCTCGAACTAAGAGGCCAACACATACTTGCATTCAATAATAAGGCTCTTTGTACTGATGAGAAATAAATCATCAACGTAGAGGACCAAAATCAGGGACTCACCATTAACAGTCTTGTAGTACAGGCTTGAATTGACAACACTTTTGCTGAAGACCAAAAATCATTAGGTTTCCATCAATCCTTGCATACGAAGATCGAGGTGGTTTCTTGATTCTATAAAAGGCCATTTTCAACCTGCACTCATGAGACTCCTTCTCATGTATCATGAAACCATCTGTCTAGTTGATGTATACTTCTTCCTTAATCTCTCCTATGAGAAAGGTTGTCTTTACATTCATCTGATGTAGTCTCCAACCCATGGATGTTACAGGGGAAATAATCATTCAAATAGAAGAGTAGTATCTTCATAATCTATTCCCTCCAACTGAGAGAATCCTCTAGCAACAAATATCGTTTTTTGCCTCTCGATGCTCCCATCAACTATGTGTTTGATCTTGTAGATCCATTTGGAAGTTACTGTAAAATTCCCTTTAGGTCTCGGAATAATATCCCACACATCATTCTTCATGATGGACTGATACTCCTCCATCATGGCATCTCTCCATATTGGATGACTAGTTGCCTCCTCATAATAGGAAGGTTTAAAGTCAATGATGTGGTTTATAGCTGCAACATAACACGAATATCTCTGAGGTATCTTGCTTTCTCGGAAGGTACCATCTCTTTTTGTCTCTTACTCAATCTATCTCTAACCAAGCATGAAGATATGATATTCCTTCGAAGAGTCACTGTACCCCATAAACATATACTGAACACCCAAATATCCTGAAGTGTCCAACCTCAAGCTTAACTCCGGTGAAGGCCTCCTCAGGAGTCATGCTCCTCAAGGAATTTTGTTCTGAACATACATTACAGTCATGGATGCTTCTTCCCATAAAAAATTAGGTAAATGTTGATCATGAATCATCATCTTGACTATATCAATAGTAGATATGTTCTTCCTCTCTGCGACCCCATTCTGTTGAGGGTTATGAGGAACAATGTACTCCATCTTGATCCCTGCTTCAAACATCTCTAGGAAACATCAAGGTTCCCTCATGGAACCAATGTCCCCTAAGACATATCAAGGTTTCTTCGTGAAACCAATGTCTTGGTTCCTTCATCTAGTAATTCATTGATTACTTTGCAATTAAGTAGTGGCATAATGCTACTACCCTGCCATCGATAGCTCAAATAATTTGCCACATTCTTTATGACTATGCTGCATTCAATCAGTGGCACACAACTACTGCAATGTCATCCAATAGTACACAACAACTTCCATAGTCTCCATGACCATCTTGTGATGTTTCTCCTCTCCCAATATTCTTATTCACACCTAGCCACCTCGCATGGCATAGGCAAGACTGTGACCATAGCCTCATTCACACCTATCCAACTCACATGGCATAGGAAATGATAAGCTTCAAGTCTTATTCACACCTAGCCACCTCACATGGCTTAGGAAATACTTGTACCCAAGTGAGCATTACTCCCTCAGTCACCTAACATGACTAATTAGGGAAACCCTTTTCCAGAGAGGTTAGTCGACTAGACTAGAGAAAACACCACACCTCCCTCTTAATGTTGATAAGTAGCTTCAGATATCATGATGGTTTGATTTGGCACTCAATCGATACTTCAAGCTCTCCAATTTACTCTTATTGTAGAAACAATAAGCATCAAGCTTTGCTATCCCCATGACTTTAGAAGCGTTGCATCTTTGTAGATAAAGGACAAAAAAGATATATAGTAATTACAGTAGTTTTCCCTCCGTCTCTCATCGGAATAATATTACTCCGTCCTTACAATGGAAAAATGATGAAAAACATCGATCTACCTCATCCAACATCATCGCCATTTTCATGTCATCCACGTGACAAACAATACGAATTGCTTAAAAATGCATATATTATCTTCAAAGGAGATATGATCCAATGATTCGTTGCCCCCTTCACTTCTAGATGGTCATATTGATGACAGAACTAATGAATGCCCAACTTGGGGCAGCGAGCAAAAGGATGTTTGCACCTATGGCATGGATTCCAGAGTTGAAACAACTGATGACCTGAACAAGGAGTATTATACATGTTCGAAATCTTGCGGATATACAAACCCTTGTTGTCTTGCACTCAAGATCAGGTGCTCACTGGTGAAAAGATGTTCGGCCTCCTAGAGTTGATGCAAGTGAAGATTCATATGTGCAGGAAGGAATACTACACCATCTCTATCAACAATGTCAACAAAGAAGTATAAAACAATCTCATGATCAAATCCTGGATTTAGATGGAAATGCTCTGCTTGAGCACTTTGAGAATAAGATCGGATTGGGATATCCTTTTGAAGCATACCCTCCTTTTGACGATGCTTATGATATCTACAATAATTGTGATGAGATAAAACATAGGGACGATCAGTTTATTGAATCCTTCAATGAGCCATACGAAATGCAAACAGAAAACCTGCTTGAAGGCGTAGGGTTTTGTCATCCCGAGATAATTGATTGGCATGCAGTGTCACTAGGCATCATACCTCAATAACATGGCAATAACACCCATAAAAGCCGCATCGACCAGCAGTTAGGGTTAGAGGAAAATTAGATCTTTGTTTCTGTTGACATAATTTTATGGAATACAGTAGCTTGTCTCCAAGAAGCAAGTTTCTTTCAAGATCCCTCCTGTGAGGGAGTTAGCCCAATCCTGCTCTGATACCATGTTGGTTTTTATTCATATGAGATATGAGAGATATTCGATATATTATTACAATAATGAGTGTTCCATATATAGGGAACATAAGGTGACCATCCATGAAATGATGCGTCCCTTGAATAATCAATAACTATTTATTATTATCATTTACTTATTATATATGATATTTAATAATCAATAATAATTATATTATTAATTATTATGTTTAGAGAATGTCTTCCCGATGTTGTCCAAACATCAACACTTGGAAGGTTTACCAGTGGAGGAATCTTCCCTTGCATCATCCCTTAACATTTTAGGAGGATTTCCTAGGGTTAGTAGTGGAAAACCTCTAAGCCTCACCCTAAAATAATCCACTTTATTCTCCCAAAGAAGAATCTCTTTTTGATCCAACATACCCAAAATAGTAGACACTAGTCTTTTTTTTTCTCCATAATAGTCAATCTTTATTGTTGAATTTTACCACTTTAGGGTCTAGGTTAGGGTTTATTTGATGAAAAAAAATTTTCCAGCCATAAGAACCACACTTTTTAGGGTGTTTAGGCATACTATTGACCTAAACCACATTGTTGAAACCCTAATTTATTTTTCTAAAGTGTTATAACAACCATCTAAGGAAAAAAGTCTAGGCTTTTAGGGATGATTTTTACTGTTTAATATTATGATTTTGTTGGAAAATTAAACCATAATTTAACCTAGTATTTATCCCTCTTATTTATTTGATATTTTCATGATCAAAGGGATATTATTTCTACTGTAACAATTTTTTATTTACTATTGTAGTAATTCATTTTACTATTGAAAATTGATTATTTTACCGTTGTCATAATTTTACTATTAGAGATAATTTATTTTAATGTTGTTATCACTTACTTTACTATTGTTATTTCACATATTTCTTGCAAGTTTTATCTCATCCTTATACTTTTTCTTTATTTTTAGTGTTTTGGGACCTTTTCTTTCTTATCTCAACACTTTAAATCTATAAATTATTTTTATCCACCACCCCTCTATTACTTTGCCTACCCTTATCTTAGTGGTAGTGTGAGTAGTCACCCCAGGGGGCCTAGACTTGATTTTGTCTTTTCTAGGTATTCTTGGAGGCTATTAGGGAATCCTCCCTTGTTTTGGGTATTATTACTTCACTAAAGAGAGCAAAGTTGTTTCCTAGGTGACACTATTGACATCTTCCATGTTCCACTAGTCTTAGTGCCTTATGAAGGCTTTGTACTTGGTGCTATATTGTGTGGTAATAAGATCAAAGTGCATATTACATGTATAACCATCACATGGATTCAATTCTACTAATGTGAATTTAATTTGAAATTAATTTATTGTTGCAACTTGATAATGAGTAGATGGCACTCTAAACTTAATCAATGAGTGTTTGAGTTTCATGAATGATGGAAGGTTTTAGTTAATTTTCCAAGTCTTTTGTTTGGTATCTGACACTCAAATTCCTCAAATGAGAAATAATATGGACGCATTTGTTCTCTAACCCCAGTAATGCAACTGATTTTTTGTGTCAAAAATAATGGAACAGAAGGTGGAAGTTATTTTAATCATGGAAATTTAGTTAAATTTGTTTTTATTTGAAAATGAATTCATATCAAATCTACTTATTAAATTATATATACCAGATTGTTTAATACAAGTGTATCAAGTATTCTTTAAGGATAGTCCAATTGTAATAATGGTTTTTTTAACTACTCAATCCATATATATAATTCCTTTCACCACCATAAGTCTGGCCTTCTACCTTCCTTATGAAAACTATGGATTTTGAATTCTATCACTCCTCTTTTGAAGCTTTTTAAATCCCTAATAATTGACAATGACCCTACCAATATTTTTATTATGGGTTTGATTTCCCTTAAGTTTCTTGCATACAACTTTGTCGATTTTATGGCATTTTGGCTTAGAATGAAGATAAAATATTAAATCAAAAAGACGTTATCCATTATCTAATTATTTTCTATTTTTTATTGATGATGATGATGATGATGATGATCATCATCATTTTTAACGTCCATTGAGACCAAATTTGTTTAAAAAATTTAAGGAATTACTTGGTTTGTTAATATATATATATATATATATATATATATATATATATATATATATATATATATAGAGAGAGAGAGAGAGAGAGAGAGAGAGAGAGAGAGAGAGAGAGAGAGAAGTGTTCCTAGATCACCATAGTTTGGATGAGTTAAAAGGTTAGGAAGGTTAGTATTGTAACAACTATTTTGAGATTGTGATCTAATGTGGATGTCAATATGACATTTTAAAATAAAGTGTTTTTCATATTCAACCCTCTTAGGGTCATAAAGATGACAAATTCTTTTGATTCATGACATTTTGGGAACTATCCAATGCCCTATTTCACAATGGAGCTTGTGAGAGGTTGTTCTTATTTTACCAATGTTGATTCTCTTCTTTACACTAGACAAAGCAAATAGATACTTTTGATATTCCAAATTAAGGTTGATCACCTCCTTGTAGTATCTTAATTTTCTTTTAATATCTTCTAATTCTTTATCACACTACAATTTCTCCTTAAATTTAGATGTAATAATATTTTTAATATTATCGTTGTTTTAGAGAATGACCTCTTCCTTCATTTGCCAATGATTTAGACAATACTTGGCATCTTTAAGACACCCCTACTTGAGATGCAAGTGGTTTTGAGTGGCATTTGAAGAAATATTAGAAATCCTCTTCTCTTCCATGATGTTTATCTTATTGGTGTACATTAGGTACCAAAACATATTTTTTCTCTTAATGGGGGAAAGACTCACTTCTATGATGAGGATAATATAGGGTGCATTTCCTTTAATTTTGAGATCACAAGTTATAAAACACTTTTGTATTTTTTCTATCTTTCTCCACAATTCTCTAGAGATACTGCAACCCCAAACTTCACAAGCATATAAGATAATAGGAGTGAGGAGAGTCTCGAAGAGGAGCTTCTTCTTCTCACATAACCAAAGGTCCATTGATTTACAATTTATTTCAAGTCCATAATAATATTTCCACCCTCCATCTATCCTTTTGTCAATGTTATAGTTCTAGTTAAACTTGTGATGAAGATCAATTCCAAGATATTTGTATGAAGTCACTTCCTCTAAGTTGTTTATTTCATACATAAAATTAGTGTAAGTGATGTTTTTGGATTTAATTATCACAACCTTCATTTTGTTAGTGTTAAGAATCACACCTACACTAGAGTAGTAATCCTGAAGTATTTTTAGTTACTTGTCAAGATCACGTGGAATTCTTGCCATAAGAACAATATCATTGGTGTAAAGAAGAAGGATGATGACTAGACCAGTGAGATTTGGTCTGACATAACCTGATTCTTCCAAAAAACCCTCCAAGTTCTCAATTTATATGTCAAAAAGGGTAGGGGATAGGGGACAACTTTGCTTAAATCCGATATTACAATTAATATCTTATGACCAGCCCTCAATGATCCTAAAATTAGCAATAATGTTCTCATACAACCTTACTAGAATAGGTCTCAACTCGAAAGGAACTTTTAGCTCTTCTAACCTATTCCAAGGTTAGTCTCGAGCACTATGTCAAAAGCTTTTCTAAAGTCAATGAAACAACATGGGAGATTGGTTTTATTATTACAAAACTCCTATTCATTGATCCTAAGTATAACAACATGTTCCATAATTGAATGATAAATCCTAAATTTATCTTGTCTTTTAGCTCTTTTTCCATGGATTTCTATCCATACATTGATCTTCTTTTCCAATATAATTCCATATAACTTGGCTAAAAAGGGGCTAACCATAATGGTCCTATAATTGGAGGTGTTATTTTTATCCCCACTTTTAAAACTAAGTACAATGAGGCTTTGATTCCAAGGTTTAGGGAAGCCTTGTTTGATTGCTAAATTGAAGAGATTGTGGATGTGAGGGATGAGGATAGGCCCTTCAATTATATATGTATTACATCAAAAAATGTCTAAAAAAAAATAACCAACATTCTATCAAAAATTTCTTTGGATGGTCTACTACATCACAAGTTTCATCATCAAGTAAAGAGAAGCATAATTTTGATTTGAATGAAGACTTAAATATATTGGGGTATAATGAGGAATGTGTTGAATAATTTCAAGGGGAGAGCCTAACACTCAAAAGAAAAATAAAGTGAAAGAAAAACGAGAGTTTTGTGAGGAGTGGGAAACTAAGTATAAGTGATTGAGAGAGACAAAACATGAATAAAAAACACTAATGAAATGCATATACTCTGAAACATGTAAAGAAAGTAGACCATGGGGAATTGGCATTGGTTGCTCTATTGTGCAACATGATTCCCTATTTTTTCATGCCAATTCAAACATCCATAAAATTTCACAAGAAAGGAAGTATGGAGAACAAAACTATCATAAGGTGCATTAGATGCCTTGATGTGAGTGTCACTAATAGGACTTCACTCATCAATGGTGGAATGGGATGGGTATATGAAATTTGGAAATATGCTAAGCAAATAATAATCTTAAGTATTTATGTATTTTTTTATTTTTTTTTACATTTGTAATGGTGTTGAATTACATATGATGTAGGAGACATTAAATATTTTGGATAAACTTTCACAGTTTGATGATGTTATGTTGAATTCAATTTCATAATAATTTTATGTTTTTTAACACTATAATGTTGTGTACCAAAATGAAGTGTAAAACATGAAATTTTATATAAATATATGCTCAATATTGTGGTTATACATCAATATAGAACTTATAGAAAAAACAAGCCCTATTAGTAATATGTTTGGTTGGAATTCGATCTGTAATTGAGGGAATTATAGTCCATTTCATCAACACTAATACTTTCCCAATTAAAATTGAGTTCTCTACAATAAACCAATCAATATTCTAATGAAATATACAACATAGCACTCTTTACATAAATAAATGTTTTTATTGTAGAGAATACTTCATAAGGAAATAATGCCAAAAAACCAAAATTGTTTGCAATGGGTTTGCAAGGCCACTAATGGATGCATTTTGAGTTCACACTTTAGACCTCTATTGTGGGTTGAATTCCAATGATGAAAACCAAATCACAAGTCTTCAACTGATACAAAAAATTAACAAATAGGTTTAGGCTTCACAATTGATTAATCCAATGAATAGCCTTCAGTATAATACTTATGCATTTGATTGGAAATCATGAAGAAATGAACTATGGGTTCCAAATTCCAATGCATATGTTGTGTTGAAATGTTTGATAGTACTGAGAGGGGGGGTGAATCAGTACTATATACTTTTATTCTTATCTGATTTTAAAACATAGTTAGGATTTATACTTACATTTAGTTATACCAGAAATGTACTCATCATAATCATAGACAATGTTCAACATGTTTACACATATATAAGTGGAATCCCAATTTATGAAGACCTTACAAACATTAATAAATGGATATCAATTCATGTAAGAATAATAGTCAATGAGGACACCAATCCTTTGCAGGAACCAACCTACAAAAATGAAACAACCTGCAAATGGATGAGGAGACCAATCCTCTGTAGGAACTAACCTACAAGCATGCACCAACTTGCAAATGAATGAGGACATAAATCCTCTGTAGGCACCAACCTGAAAATAGATGAGGAAACCAATCCTATGTAGGTACCAAACTAAAAATTGATCACCAACTCAATCTTTCCTTGCTCCACCCTGCCACCCTTATTTTGTATTTATTCAGAAGAACTTGTTATACTGTATTTAGTTTAACAATCTTTCAAGAAATTCTAGAACATAGTTTCTTCTGTACAAAGTTCTCATAGTTGCATCAGATCATCTACAATGTATTCCTCTTTATTCTTGCTACTAAAGAAATGATCCTTTAGTTCATCTCACTACAAAGTTCATATTCCTCTGTAGTCCTAAGAGAAACATCTTTCTTCTGCAGACCTTTGAATTCCTTACATCACCATTATTATCTTCAACAAACTTCGTATCCCTGCAAACATCGTATCCATGCAATTATCATATCCTCAGAATGTTCAGAACATTTTCTTCACCATCATAGAGTGCTCTTCCACTATCTATGCAAGCCGGAACAGGTTATCTCAGAGCTCACATATTTTTTTTCACACTACATTCTCATCATAGTAAGTATATGTATATTGATCAATAGATCATACGTGGACTCAATTGGCATTGAATGTGGACCCAATTCATCCTTGGAGCCAACTATATCGTCGAAAATTCCATTCAAAAGCTTGCATAGAGTATAATCCCCCAAGGCTTATTGTTCTTCATTACTTGAGTTAGCCCAATGGGAATAGAACCAAGCATGTGGGACCATAAGATTTATTGCGGGAGGATAGACCCTTAACTCATATCTCGATACAAGGGGTGACCACAATAAAAAATACACCGACATACATCTTTCCATTCTATTGCATGTCTAAATTGCAGGGGGTGCCTTTATGTTAACCCATGTGTTGGTTAGGTGCCCACAATTTTACAAGGACCATTGACTTCCTTTCTAGATGATCCCAATTTTAGGGGGTATATGGTCTAAATTCGGATGAAAAAGTCATAAATCTATAAAGCTAATAGATTTCCCATGTGGATCAAAGAGATTCCCACCTCCTCATTAATTAATTGGGCTAACATGTTTCCCATATGGGTAAAAAAGAGTCCCACCTCTCCATTGGGTTTTATTTTGCACTACTTAGTTAGTTGGGTAGTTAGATCTATTATTATAATAATAGTGACTCATTTAATGAGCTCTTTCCTTTCTTGTTTCGAGTTTTATTTTTCATTACTTAGTTATCTCGGTAGTTAGACCTATTATACTAATAATAGGGACTCATTTAATGAACTCTTTTTTACTTTGTCCAATGGACCATTTTGTAATGCTATATAAAGGCCTAGGATGCCTTCTCATGGTATCAAGTTAATCATTTTGGATTCTCTCATATTTTTTTATTTTTCATTGTGAGATTAATTATCTCCGATTGATTTATTGGTAATTAGTTTTAGAGGTGAGGCTCCTCTTTGAGACTCACCTCCTGATTACTTCATTTACGTGTTTTTTTTTCATGCTTATTTTCATGCAATATTGGCACATCTAAGCTCCTCCTCTCTCGGCATTCAAGCCATCCATATCTCAGCCCCTAAGATCTGGATCAATGGTATCAAAGTACATATTCGCTCTCCATCGAAACAAGGGTTTGAAACATGCTGCGGGTTCAAACATTTGCACCAATCACCAACCTTTTTTTGGTACTATCAGAATCCATTTGTCGAGCCATACAATGTAAGCATCAAAGTTGGTCCACATGCACTATAGGGTTTTTTTTTTACCCTCGAATATTTGTTCACCATTACAAGGAGAACCATACATGGATTCACTACATCTATACATCCACTACATCCATTGGTATGCAACATTTTCAACAAATTTTTAGGGTGTCTATGCTGCCCACGGGGATTCCACAACCTATACAACAATCCATGCTACTCTACAAACCCTTCGAATCCTTTGTGGCCCTTTGCACTCAACAAAGAGGTGATACAACCTCTACACAACATTTCATAGGCTCTACCATAGTTCATTGGAAATATCTCTTCAATATATCATATGGTAATTTCACGGAATCTCACTTGGCTTCCCGGTTTGAGAGATATCATCGATTCAATCTCAACATGTATTTGACCCAAGGAGGCCGCGCGTACCACCATATTCAACGGTCATTTTCTCCCTTCTCATGAAAATACGGAAGGAGTTAGAAATATGGCTGGAAATATATCTTTAATATCTCAAATGGGTATTTCATTGAATCACATTTGGATTCCTAGTTTGATAGATATCAGTGATTGAATCTCAACATGTATTTGACCCAAGGAGGCCACACATACCACCATATTCAAAGGTATTTTTCTCCCTTCTTAGAAAAATAAAGGAGTTCCACATATGGATGGAAATATATCTTCAGTAGCTCAAATGGGTCTTCGATGGAATTGGATTTCATCACCTGTAGAAGAATTTATGAATAAATGTGAAGAAGGATGTTCACAGCCCCCAAAGTCACGGTTTTTCCATATTATTTTTAAGATTTTGAGATTTTATTAAAATTTCTTTATTTTTCTACCCATGTATAGTTCCATTTTCAACGAGGTTATGGGTCAACTAGAAACCCACAGTTATGGGTCAACCACACAAAACCCTTCTCTTCATTGGGTATTTTCACATTGTAATCATAATGGTACGATAATGGAGTTTCTCTTTTTAGCATGGGTGAAATGATGGGGACCATCATTTTCTAAGGGGGGAGGAATGATCCAAATTTTAGGGGGTATATGGTCTAAATTCAGATGAAAAGGTCATAAATCTATAAAGCTAATAGATTTCCCATGTGGATCAAGGAGATGCCCACCTCCTCATTAATTAATTGGGATAACAGGTTGCCCATATGGGTCAAAGAGTGTCCCACCTCTCCATTGGATTTTATTTTTCACTACTTAGTTTGTTGGGTAGTTAGATCTATTATTATAATAATAGTGACTCATTTAATGAGATATTTCCATTATTGTATCGAGTTTTATTTTCCACTACTTAGTTAGCTGGGTAGTTAGATCTATTATACTAATAATAGAGACTCATTTAACGAGCTCTTTTTTACTTTGTCCAATGGACCATTTTGTAATGCTATATAAAGGCCTAACAAGCCTTCTTATGGTATCAAGTTACTCATTTTTTCTTCTCTCATATTTTTTAATTGTTCATTGTGAGATTAATTAACTATCAGTGATTTACTGGTAATTAGTTTTAGAGGTGAGGCTCTTCTTTGAGCCTCACCTCTTGAGTACTTAATTTACATGTTTTTTTTTCCATGCTTCTTTTCATGCAATATTAGCACATGTAAGCTCCTCCTCTCTCATAATTTAAGCCATCCATATATTACCCCCCAAGACCTGAATATCTGTATGGATGATTATATTGTGAATTCTCCACAATTGAACTCAAACCTAAACCACTGTCGATATCTGTGCATGATTTAATCCCCATCGTCGATTCATCATTTTTCCCAACGAATTATCCACCAATGACCTCACTGAAAAAAAGTGGTTAGATCTGTTCTCGACGATATAACCATTGTTGATCTATCTTAAGTCATTCTCTTTGGTCGATCAATGAATCTCTATCGTTGATTATCAAGGAGGTTTCTACCTTTGACTATTTACGTCAATTTATTGATCTTCTTGTTTGATTCTAGTCAAATCCAACTGTAGTCGACAACCTGTAATGACACATTGGATTCTATTTCAAACCTTAATACAATTTGTGTGCACCTTCTAACTTTTGTCAAAGGTTAGTGTGTATTTATTCTCTTTGAGAGAGATTATTATTGCGAAAAATATCTCTATCCCATGAATTCTCAACATCCTTAAGAGTTAAACGTTTATTCTAAGCCTAGATAGAAGTTGATGATTTTGCACATCTTTGACCATATTTTGATAAATAGAGCCTCAATTTCTAACATTTCCATGTTAGTAGATTTCATCACATTCTCATCCACAATCACTTGATGTGATCATACCATTGTTGTCATCCTGACACAAACAACCTCTCATTAATGACATTGTCAAATAATCAAACAAACAAACTCCCCATACAATGTTGACATCAATGACACAAACTATCCAACAAGTTGCTATTTTATTCACAACATAAATTACAAAAACACATATAATTGATAATATTTAATTGATGGGAAAGAAATTCAAATGTCATGTGAAGAACAGTTTTAAAAAGAAAATTGTCATAAAAAAATATAATTTACCTATCAAATTTAACCCCTACATAGGAGGAAATTGGAAACAGATATAGAAGTAATAAGTATGTCTTATCAACGTGCCTCTTCCTTTGAAGATATGATCAATTTTGTACAAGTCCCAATCAAATTGTGGAAATTTTCATTCTATAGTCTAATTAATGGTGTGTGTATCCAAATCAATGGTACAAAGGTAAATAGGTCAATGACTTGGCACTATGATATGTTGATTTGGAATATTGATTTACCCCATATATATTCTTTGAAAAAAGAGTATCCATCGATCGATTCATCATACATTTCCCTATGGATTGGCTTATGAATATGTTTCCAAACTATGAGTTTCTGTGACATTTTCTTCCCGTAATATGCTTTCCTAGTCACTTGGTGGTAGCTAAATTCCCACTTATGGTTGCCTTACATGAATAAAAAACTCTAATGGAATCCATATTGTAATAACTTGGTTATCTTTGGGAATTCACATGACTTGATCAATCTCAATGACACTACTCTTTTTCCTTTTCTAGACTTCAAGGTTTCTCTTTGGTCACGGCCTTCATGTATGATTAACTATGTCCTTATTAATAGGCCCTTAATACAAATCATACAATATTTCCCTTATCATCACTCATACATGATTTCCCTTATTATCACACATATATGATTCCTCAATTTTCTCCATCCCATCCTTTCATTGACTATGTTGTCTTATCCTTTTGAGTTTCAATATATTTCCCTCCTTCCACCCCTAGTATCATACAATGTTTACATGTTGGTATATCATTATTCTTTTTTGTCATTAGCTTGATGGGAAATATTCAAAAATTCTCAAAACTATGATTCTTTCATTTATAATTCCCAACATTAGATTGATTATGTCATTACCTTCATTGAGGTGAATTTTGTCTTCCACACTACATGTATTTCCCAACTCCATCCATACCTCTAATTTTCCCAGGGTGTAATGATCCAAATGCTTAAAATATCATAACAAAACAAAAGTACACATCATGTATAGAAATGTGAGCATGGAGCACAACTCCAATATAGATAACAAAGATGATTTACACAATAACTCTTTAACCAATAGGAGAACCTCCTCCAAATAACCAAATAACTTCATACACCACAATTCACATGTCTACAAAAATGAATACATGATATTTATATATACATATTCACACGTGCACATGAGGCCCCTTTACCACTATGATGACCCTTTTACATATATATTTACACATTATATATACATTTAGGCCCATATATGCTCCCCCTTGGGGTCATATCATATACATTTATCCCTATGTATGCTCCCCTTGGGTCATAACACAAGGTGTGCATTGTCCTTGTGATGTTTAGTATGACCTAGATTGTAAAAACATTCATAAACTAACCAATTACATTATGATGCATAAACCCTTGAAGTGAAATAAAATTCAAAGAGTATACAAGATCATTCATAGGAGGAAAATAGAAAATATCTCCTCATAAATCACATAACTATCATCAACTAATTTTGTTTCACTCCTAAACTCTTTTGAAGAATCTTGTTTCCTAAGAAATTTATTTTTTGCAATCTCTAATCCCTCTATTTGGTTTATAAAAATAACCTAACCAACTATGCATTCAAGTCAATCTGAGACCAACTCACTACCACTTCTTCCCTATCCATTTGATACTTTGTACCATGGTTAATCTTCAATCCAACAAGTCTCATGACCTAGAGAATGTCAATTAAGGATTCTTCAAACATAGTCTCAAAGTTTTAATAGTGCATATGACAACCCTATTAAGTACATTGTGTCCCATGGATTCCCACCATCTTGGAATTCCCATATCATTGATTTGATTTATAACACTCGAGAAGATAATGACCCTAGTAATCACCACACTATTATGATCACCATACCTTGGCTACGATCTTTTCCACATTGTTAGATATATACATTTATAGATGGGCAAAGAAAAATGAATTGAGGGCCAAACGACATGAAAGTTTCAAAAGAACTTTACCAATGATTATATCTTCACCTTGATTTTTATCATTAAAAAGGCCAGGGAAAACAAGTGCAAATTACATTGTTTCTTTGTGGGAATTTGTAAGGCATTTGACACAATTCCATGACATAATTTTCTAATCAATATAAGGATTTGGGGCTTCCAACCTTGGTGGTATTTCTTATGATGATGCTTTATGAATCGATAATTAGTAGGGTTTGTACTAGAGTGTTGGTATGTTTGAGGGAATTCAAATAACTATAGGAGTTAAACATGGTTTCATGCTCTCTCCTACTATTTTTGGATTTACATTGATGAGCTAGAGGAGATCATATTAGGTACATTATGTGTCATTGATTGATACTTCCTCTTTGGCGTTTCTATTGTAATTGTTTTGTTTTTGGATGTAATTATATTGATATCTCAATCAATGAGGTGTCTCTAAAGACAAATAGATTTTTAGGAATATTTTTGTAATACTCATGGGCTTTAGGTAAAATAAACAAAATCATGGCTTCAAAATTCCCTAAGAAGCGGAAAACCAAATGAGTTTTACCTACAGAGGTAACATGGTTGAGGTGGTCACATTAAATGCATATCCTGGCTTACTATTTTTGTTCCATGCTTTAGTTTGACGTCAACAAGACAGTCTAGGTTGAGAAAGGGTTATGTGGCCACCCTTGAAAATAAGTGATTTTCGATATTAGTTTTAGGACATTCAAATCAAGATCTACCATTTTTAATCATTGATCACACATACTCTCCTATATGGGTTTAATATTTTGGGTCTATACCTTTGAAAAAAAAATCATAACTGAATAAAGAGGGTACTTTCCTTGATGTTGTCCAACCACATTCATGCCAAGAGATTAGTGCCTTAGGTCATCATTTTGTGGATTTTGGTACTACCCCACTTGTTTTTTTAGTGATATTATAGGAGGTGACAATGATACTCATGCTGATATAGATGGAGAACTCTAAGTTTGGTCACCTTAGGTATCTCTTGTGTCCTCTATGCCCACTAGGAAAGTGTGGAGTGGATTTCTGTTGGTTCACTAGAGCCCTTGCATTGCTTGGTCTAGTTCATCTTGATATTCATAAGTGTTGGCATAGGGGAAGACCCAGGGTTCAACGCTTCAACAACACACCAACAAAACCCTAACTACCATCCCTTTCAGCAACACCTGCGAAGCAGGTGAAGTCTCACCCAAGGTAGAGGCGGGGGGGATTACAGGACTCAAGTGTCTGCAACCAATGCTGGGACACAAATCTGTCATTATAACACCTTGTAGAGTACTTAGGGAAAACACATATTAATTCATTAGCTTTATTCACATTTCATATCAAACCCTAAGTATAAATCGATGTAGTAACAATGATAACATACACTTCGCACTTAGCATCAGAAGTTAGATCTAACAAATTCAACATAGACAAAGCACTAAGCATTCATATATCTATCTATCATTCATTATAATCAATCCACTAAGCAGATCTACAACATAAATATCATAACACAAAGCAAACCATCAACACATGATATACGTGGTTCACCCCAGTGTGGGGCTACGCCCACCAATGACTTCTTTTTCTTTTATTAGTATTCAATATCTTACATACCTCTGCTCCTGTGCACTAAGCCACAAAGCCAAGCTTCGCACTAAACAGATGATTTGCGCACTACGCACTAGATCCACCTTCCCTAAATCAGGTCAAGGCACAGAGCCAACTCCTCTTCTAATAACAAAGCCTTACATACACAATCTTTTGCACCAAGAAACTCATACTACTTGCCTCTTGCACTTATCTACATACTACTACTTTTTGCACTTAGCTACTTCGCTACTTCTACCTTACAATGTTTACTTATTTATACTTTTATAAAAAGTCCTAATCATGGGTAAACCATGGGCCGACATCCCATAACCCATTACATAAACCCTAATGAGCCCCTTGTTAGGTCCATAAAACAAGTGATATCCCATGATCTCAGATCTGCCTGGGTGCTCCATCTTCGAACAGCCTGTCGATGTCCAAAAAGTTCTTAATTCTGACCAATGTTTCCTCAAAACTTGGTCGAGGGCCAATAGGCCCCCAACACTCACCTGTGACTCATCCCGAATCACTCAAATCTGGGTAGTGTTGCTTCGAAGGCCTCAATCTTAGATCAATATGCCTTGACTTGTTGCTTCACCTAAGATTCCTTCTCAGTGAACTTCTGGATCAATTTCTCTGTAACAGGCCCTTACAGGCATTGTTCCCCTGTCACAACTGCTTGGTCTAGTTGTGATCCTTTTCCTTTGATCTCTTCAAACACCGCGCAAGCTTCCTCCTGCACCTATTTTAGCCTCTATGTGACCTCCATTACCTTTCCCTGGATGGAATTAATCTACTACTGGACTATGCATTGTTCTTGTGATCTCTTCATTCTCTCGACCACAGTAAGTGACTTCATCTGCTCTTGTACTGTCAGTGCCTATTGTTGCACCTCCTGTAGTTGTGCTTCCAACTTCCTAAGCTTTGGGTCTTCTGTGAGGCATTTGCAGGTCTGCGCACTTCGGTCACTTAGTTGCTTGCATTCTAAGGTGAGGACCTTGATCCTTCCAACTACATTCTTAGCGGCTTCCTCCCTATGGTCGCACACTTCCTGTGGAGTGCTAGGTACTTCTTGAAGCTCCAACTCTGTTACCTATGCTTGAAGTTGTTGGATGGCCTCATCGATATTCATCACCTGGACCTCAACTGCTTCGTGTTCCTCCTATTCCGAGCCTGGAATAGAGAGAAGTGTGTTTCTTACCACTTCCTTGACTATAGTCTTCTCTGTGAGTAGCTGGTCTTTTTCCCTCAGTATATGTGCTTTGTCTTCCTTGAGAATTGCCCGAAACTCATCTCTCTCGTTTTCATATGTGGTTACACAGTATTGCGCAACTCATAGTTTCTCCGAGATCTCCTCTTTCTCTTTCTTCAGGGATTTTATAGATTGTTCCTTATCTTCTCAGACTCACTGAAATCGAGCCTCTGTTGTATCTGCTAATCTTCGAAGTTGGGCGGGTTCATCCCCCAACTCTGCAGGTTATGAGGAGGAGGGCGTAGTAGGGACTGTGAAGACTGAACGAATAGCTTCCTACATTTTGCTCATCTACCTTTCTATTCTTCCATAGAATTCATCCTGCTTCACTCTGTATCTCTGCAGGATGTCCTCAGAAGCATCCTCCATCACTCTGCGGACTAGGCTTATATCATATTCTGTGAGGGTGGCTTCCATATGGGGTTTATTGGCGCAGGTCTTCTTTCTTGCTGAGGGTTTTTGTGGGGAAACCTTCCTTTTCTTTGATGTTTCTACCTCAGTAGGGGGGTCCTTCAGCGGTGTAGCCTTGCCTTCTCCTTGATTTTATCCTTCTTTATTTACTTCGTCTCCTCCTCTTGCGGGCGAGTCAAGCCTACTTTCTTCTAATGCGTTGTCCTCCTAATCAGTTTCTATGTTTTGAACCTCCTCCTTTTTCTTCTTCTTCTTCTTCGTGCTGGTATGTCCAACATGCTCGACCCTAGTGACCAGGGGGCTTCCAATGATGTCAGGGTCAGAGATTTCTGCATCATCAACTGGTACAAGGAACTTTGCTGGCCATTACTTGGTGATCTCCTCCATATCTTAGTCGGTCAGCTTATAGTAAGACTATAATTTCTCCTTTCTCTCATCCCCGCGCATAGTGATATAAATGAAGTGTCGATCTGCGCAGAACTTAGCTAACGGTCTATACTGGTGAAATGTTTGTGATTCCATGCATGGGGAAGATTCAATAGAAACCTTTAGTTGCTAATAATAGGAGTGGAATACTGCATTCGACTGCCACTTCTTTGACATGTCATAAATGTACCATAGAGTGGATAACTTCGTAGCTAATGGCTCCAAAGGTTCAATCTCTGGGAAGGAAGATCCTTCTGGCATTTTCCAGGTGACAAATGCTATCAATATCAACAACCAACTGAAATGGAACTCATATCCTTGATCCTGTGCTTTACAATAATCTTTCTCGAGCTCGTTGATGAGGTAGCTCGCCCAATTCATTTGCATCCCCTCCACACATTTTCCTACAAGGTCCACCACGAACCCGGTGACCTATGTGGCATTATTGTGGATTAGTGTTGGATCCACAATAATGCACCTGTCGAGCCACAAATATCCTCCACGATAGCACCATAAGAGACATTTAACACAAGCATTAACATCCTGATGTCAACCAAACTGAGGGATCTTCATTACGTTCAGTATCGTGGACTATGTGAGCTCCTTAATCCACATCTAGGATAATATGTGAGGCTTCTTCTGAGTCGTCTTCATCAGATACGTGTGGGGTGCGAGCATCGCATAGTTCTTTCTATCCCCAAGGTTGAAGTCATTGTTCTTCAAGGCTGGGATCTATCCCAACTAGCTTCCTTCTACAAGTATCCCCTTTGGGATGTATGCAGTGATCAATGTATACTCGAATTCCCATGGAATGTTGTTGCGGTTAACCACTCTAGCCAAAGGTGGGATGTAATCGGGTAACATCGACGGGATCTTCTTCGCGTTAGCTAGATAATCGCGATTCTTACTTCACTTCTCAGTAGCAGGGTTTACACATTTCGAGTGACGTCCGGTCAAGGGGGATGCTTGTAGTCCCCTGGTCGATGATGCCTATACTCCTTCAGACATATCTTTATCACCCATAAACATTTTCATAACCTCTTCGATGAATTTCTCTAGCTCGATGTGCTTGGTTGACATTGTCATTGTTAACAAGTAAGTCAAGGTAGGTAAGCATATAGCACGGTAAAAAACAAATGGAGAGGTATGATAGGATAGTTCGATGCACACAATCACTTCTTTGTTAGCTCAGATAATCACGGGTAGCAAAAAGGTGGTCCTGGCGCAGCGTTAGACAGGTTAAATAAGTGAGTTTCATAAAAGATTCCTCTAATGGACAAGAATGCCTCAATCAATGTGTATCCATTCGTTATGGTGCGATGTCAACGTCCCAAAAGTGGTCTAGTCACCCATAAATGTGTTTCCTAACTGTTCAGAGCATCGTTCTAATGGTCGGGGCACCTCCAACAGTCATATAGCTTTTCTGAGGTGAAGTCCCATTCTGCATGGTTCTGCTGTTCTGGCGGGGTTCAGAGCCTACAAGCCTTCCTTTTGCGAAGTCTTCTTTATCACTCCCTCTACCTTTTCCAACTTGGATTTCTTCTTACTGAGCTTCCTTTCCCTCTTTCCTATGATCTAAGTCTCTAGGTTCCTCTTTCCATTCTTATTCTTATTATCTCTTAGTATAGTATCTTCGCATTGTTGGTGTTCTCTCGTAGGGTTCAAAGGTAATACCTCTTCTCTTATTAACTCTAGGGTGGGTATTCTTCTTTCTTTCATGGATAGGTCCTTCAAAACTCCTTGCGTTCTTTCAAACTCGATTGCTAATTCTCTTGCGTTATGTTGCTTCGACTCAACTTCTCGTTCCTCCATCAGTCGATCTATTTTTCTAGCTATGGAATCCCTTACACTACTACATATTGAAAAATTTACGACGACCGCTTGCGACGAAAGTACTCTTTTGTCACAACATGCTTGAGATTTTTTTTTTTTTTCTAAATCTACCCCGTGTTCGTCACAATTTCGATGCCTACAGTTTGACTGAAGTGTAATGGTCAATGTTCGTCTCATAAGAAACGACCTTATATTGGTCGTCGCATAAGCGACGATAGTCGACCATAATAATTTAGTCAAAATTTATCGTTGAAAATGATCTAAAATAAATAGCTGTAAAAAATATATATATTTTTAGGTCGCTATCATCGCAATTGCGACGATCGTGACCTAAAATTGGCCTATAAATATTTGACGATTTGAAGATGTTGCGACAATATTGCTATAACAATGACGATTCCGAAAGGGTATTTTTGTGCGGAAAAATGTCGCAGAATGTTGTTAGAGGTGGGGAAAAAAGTAAAGCGGGTGAAAAGGGTGATGGTAGATGTTATTGCCCTTGTAAAAAATGTTGCCTCAGATGTCCCATAAGAATTTTAATAGCAACATCTACAAAACATTGTAGGAAATATGGTCACATTGATGGCGGATCGAATGAATATCGTACCATGGTAATTAGCTATATATTTATTATCTTTTTTAATTTTGTCAATTTTATATAAAATTATATATATGTATATATATTTTTTGAATGTTTGTTATAGTATACACTAATTTTGCATGATTGTTTGTAATTATAAAGTTAGAGTTGCCCTCTAACTTTCCGCAGAATATTGCACCAAGTATTAGTAGAAAGGATGTTGTACAAGTTGAGGAACATCATCATGACCAAGCAAATGAGGATCTCATGGAAGAAGATGATGGGACAAATCAAGTTAATGATCCCATGGAAGAAAATGATGGGAAAAATCAAATGATCCAAGATTTTTTTTCATAGCCGGATGAGGATGGGGAAAATGTCAGTATTTATGATGAACCTCTATTAGAAAAGGCAAATAAACGACTTTATGAAGGATCAAGAGAAACTCTTCTCTCCGCTACACTGTTGCTAGTGAACTTAAAGGTTATGAATAATTTGTCGAACACTTGTATGACACAGATACTAAGGTATGTAATATGTTTCATCTCCTACTGTACATAAATGTTGATTTTTTTATATTTGTTTTTAGTGTTAATTAATGTGTAAAATAATAATGCATTTTTTACGATTAATATTCTTACATTAACTAGTTGTTTGTTATGTTGTAGATTGTTAGGTGAATTTTTGTTACCATCATCAAATATTTTACCTCGCACATATCGAGGTTTGCATGCCATTATGAAAGACATTGGAATGGATTATCAAACTATAGATGCATGTCCTAATGACCATATTATATATTATGGACAACATGCTTCGAAAATCGAATATCCGCAATGTCTTATTAGTAGATATCGAACCGATCAAGTAACAAAAAGGGTGCCTCGAAAGGTTCTTCGTCATATTCCCATAATTCCACGTTTGCAATGATTGTTCAGGTGTGAAAGAATAACACAATTTATGGATTACCATGCACGTAACAGAAGTGAAGATGGTGTTCTTCGAATGCCTACCGATGGTTCTGCATTTAGGGAAATTGAGGAAAAATGGACAGATTTCAAAGATGAACCTCGTAATGTTAGGCTTTCATTGGTAGCTAACGGTGTTAATCCATTCAGAGAGATTAGGTCTATTTACTCAATGTGGCCTATTTTTGTTATCAACAATAACATTCCTCCTTGGATGTCAATAAAGAGGGAGCACATAATGTTGACAATGATTATTCTAGGTATTTGTTTACATTAATTTTTGGAATTTAACATTTTCATTTGTTTCAATTTTTTCATAATATCTTTTGTTTATTTATTTAATTATATATATTACATGATATCATTCCTTTAGTAATTATGTGTAATTTCAAACAAATAGGTAAGTACCAGGTTAAAGATATGAATGTATATATCGAGACTCTTATCGATGAGCTACTAAAGTTATGGGCTGGCATCACAATGTATGACATATGTAAACCAATAGGGGAGAAGAAATTTAAATTCCGTGGAATACTTTTATGGACAATTCATGATGCCCCATGGACTAACACATTTTTGTGGTATGTATAAGCATTCTAATATTGTTGTTTAATACTATACAATATTTTAATGTTATCATGGTGTATGTTTACTTTTTAAATAATATCATCGTATAATTGTCGACATTAATCCATTTGTTGCAGGTCTTCAAATAAAGGGTAAATTTGCATGTCCAGTTTGTGGCCCTAAGATGAAGTATCGTCATTCAAAAATTTTAGGAAAGATGGTGTTTGGTGAGTATAGGCACCTTCTTCCTAAGAACCATAGGTATCGTACTACTGAAAAACATCTTTTCAATGGGAAAGAAGAAAATGGTTTAAAACCACGAAGAATGACACCTCACCTATGGAGGTTGGAATATAATAGAAATCATCAAGGTACTCAACTTCATAATGTATCGTAGATCGTGTAATGTTTTGAATGTTTATTTTAATCATTGAATTTATTTTACCGTATTTGATAATTATTTTTGTGATTTCTTTTATGCTTCATGAAGGCCAAAATCATCATGAAGGTATTAATAATGGGCTTCCACGAGGAATGAAATATTATCCCACTCAATTCATGAGGTTTCCCTACTATGAGGAGATAAAAATAGCTCATTTGTTTGATACAATGCATATCGGGAAGAATGTGACTGAAACGTTATGGCGAATCATAGATGGTAGGAGGGACAAAGACAAAATTGTCAAAATTTGT
>ML777990.1:836450-847935 GCA_009831015.1 Picea engelmannii | reverse complement strand
AAATGGCTAGCTTCAAAACATAAATCTAGGGATGAAAAGTGTTGTAGGGCCAAGGCTTTTCAAACCCTAAGAGTCAAACCCTAGGTGTAAACTCAATTAGGCCTAGGACGTCTTCTTTCTTCAATTTATGTTTCAAAACTAATTCAAGAAAAAGGGGAATTAGTGTAGCAATGGCTAGGCTATATTCTCCTTAATCAAATGGCTAAACAAGTTTTCTATCATGGGGACATGAAGCAAGGACCTACTTGTGTGCTTGCTACCTAGGGTTTCAATGATTAAGCATAATAATAACAATGTAACCATAAATGTAAGAGATTTAACCTACAACCATTCAATCAAGAAGTTTTGCATGAGAAATACACTTACAAATCAGTGAAGATCTTATCGAACCCTATTTGTAAACCTTCCAATGATAGAAAACAACATAAATATGCCAAGAATGATTCTCCACAAGTTTAGCGCCTCAACTCCAAGAGAAAACACCAAGACAAAAGAATAAAAAAATGATTCTCTCACAAGAGAGTGAGTTGTGTTATCTCAAAATGAGGCTCAATGTCCTCTATTTATATCATCCTTATGACCTCTAATTACAAAAATAGGTCATTAAAATAGTCGACAAGGCTGACTAACAATATTACACTGTTTATTACATTAAATGCCAAAAAATGTCATAATTATGAGCTAAAAGGGAGACGTTAGGCTCCTCTGAGGGAGACGTTGGCCCTTTTTGGGCAAGATCAGCATCCAAGAAGCAAAACATTGGTGCCTTTGGGGCTCCTGCAAGCTTCCACATGTGCCAAATGACCCAGCACACTGCTACACGCTCCAGAAAATGTCCAGCTGCCTCAGGTGACGTCCTATCCATCAAAAGAAATCATCTCATCTGCAGTGGGTGATCCCCCCTAGGCCAGGTTATGCTATGATGTCCTGGTGGAATGTCCTTCCGCCTTCTTTTTTCAAATGGTCATCGCCACGTTGTCTTACTTCTGCCATCCCAGCAACCATCTGATGGGCTCTTCAGCCCCATGGAGGTCTGAATTAATCATATCCCCATGTGTACCGGTCCACTAGTACTTGTCCGCCGAGTATGGTCCTGCACATCAAAGACTATGCCCTCCATGGGCTCATCAGTCCTCGGGATCATATCAATGCAAATCATATTTCATCATTAAGGTTATCAAATACATGCATGAAATCCCTAACATATCATCTAAGAGCTCAAAGACATTACATATATCTACTATACAAAGCTGAAGAAACTGACAGAATAACCTATTGGGATAATACCCACAAGATAAGGAAAGTTTCCTCAAAAGATCATTCAAGCCATATAATATGAAGTGGTATGGTTTAGGGATGTCTAGTCATAGTAAGACCAAGGGCAGGTGTCGTCTGTGGGTGCCTTTGTAGGAGGCGAGTTGTACCCGTCATGGATGCATTTTTTCCAAGCCCTTTATTGCCTTTATCTTTTATTTACTTCTTTTCTTTCTTTTTTAATTCAAGGTCTAACCAAAGGACACTGCCTTGGCGTGGTGACCAGAGCTGACAATGTTACACTGCCCTGGTGTGGTGACCAGATAGTGGCAATGTCATACTACTGGATACCTATGAACATAATGGGTTGGCTCGTGATGAGACCTCCCATCCTCTTGGTTAGGTCTTGTTTTATTATTTTTCTTAGGGTCCCTTTAGTTTCTTATCAGGCTGGCTCATGATGAGACCCCCTTCCCCTTGGCCATGCAACCAAAGGTCACTGCCCTGGTGTGGTGACCAGATAGTGGCAATGTCATACTGTTGGATACCTATGAACATAATGGGCCGGCTCATGATAAGACCTCCCATCCTCTTGGTTAGGTCTTGTTTTATTATTTTTCTTAGGGTCCCTTTAGTTTCTTATCGAGGGATCCCCTGGGTGAAGCATCTCTAGGTTTCATTTCTTATGGATTTTGTCTTTTACCAGATGATTTTACCCCATGTGCCTTTAGCCCCTTCTTCCCACAAGACAAAGTGTAACCCTGAAGATCATCCTAATGGCCGGACTAGGGGAATGGGATAAATGTGCGGGAGATAAGATGTAAAATGAATAAATGGTGGGAGCGGATGATGGATCTACAAATCCCCCTCGGTGGCTAACCAAAACCCATGAACATCAGCTTGCTAAGTCACCCCATCAATCACTCCAACAATGGTCAAGTGGATTAGTGTAAGATCCAAGCAGCCATCAGAAATGAAAGGAACCTAATGCATACATAAGAGGGTTATAACGATCAAATATGACACATACCATGATACCTTGGACCAATTACCTCATGGAGCAAGAGTCCTCTCCGACGCAAGTTCAATCCGATGGTGATGGAAGTTGTTGTTGCTGACAAGACAAGTCTGGTGAAGAAGAAGAAGGATGGGCCCTCCAGGGCCATGCTCAGGTCAAACCTGCTCTCGGTACTTTATGTCTAGAACCTGTGGGCCTCGAGACATGATCTCCTAGTTATCCCTAGATATCGTGGATAACATCTGGCTCCAACTCTGGGACATGTGCTCACCGTAGAGCACATGAGAACCTCAACAATCTCTGGCATAACCTGTAGACCTGCTCACACTTGACAAGAAAGCATCAGCGACAAAAGCTGGGGTAGTATTCCCACCCCGCAAAATATAATATATGTAGACATATGGTAATCATAAATGCAGATAGAAAATGAAACTCTTACCTGTACTTACCTACCAGTTGCATGTTGATATAGTCAAACAACCAATGAAGCCAATCCAGTAACGTCCCTTCATATCTGCCTTTGTGCTTCATCATAAACCAGAACAGTGATAAGTCAAGAACAAAAATGTCATGAGTCACAATGTATATCATATCATTGGAAAGGTCAAAATCTAACTCATGGAGGCGGGTGGGAGGGATAAAATCCCGCCAAGTCCATATTTGAGGAAAGTACTTGATCCACTTTAAGAAAGGGTCATGAGGAGAGAAAGGTTCAAAAAACTGACTCAAAGGGACTGCAAATTGGCTACCTAGGGCATCCTCACGTCCTGAAGTCAAAGAAAGGATTGATAAATATTTAGCAGACGACTGGCAAATTAAAAAGGGAAAGTTAAAAAACTGTCTGAAACATACAGTACTCAACCAACCCTTAGAGTTCAGGGTTTACCTAAAGGGAAACTCAACATTAAAAATATACTTCCCAAGCACACCTTTAATGGACAGGTGTGGTAAAGTTACAATAGGTGGCTGTAGTGAAATGTTGTGAGAAACCTTCTTTAGGCAAAAAATGTCCTTACTTGTATTAAAATCTGAGCACATCGGTGGTTGGAAATCATCTTCGTGAAAAGGATCCAAATGCTCAAAAGGGTACTCATCAAAAATCTCAAGGTAAGACTGAAAATCATCAGAAGAATGAGGTACTAGGTCATCCTTGGTTTTTTGAAAGGTACAAGTAAAAACCTCATCTCCTTGTTTCCACTGGTCGGAAGTAATCTGTTGTGATAATTGCAAGGGTAACAACTGGAAATGATTCTCAGTGTCATAAATGGGATCCAGGTCATAACCAACTATATCCCACCCACGTCTTCCAACATGTATGAACTCATCAATGTCGTCAACAATGTCACTATCTGTGTCATAGCATGCAGGGTTTGAAACATTTGAAGACTCATCCTCCTCCTCCACTTTATCACAAGGTAAAGAATTATCAAAAACTAGGGGAGGAGTGTAACTTACTATTTCTCGTCGTGCAGGAACTTCGAGGAGCTCAATGTTTTCAGCATGTGTCATTGTTTCATCCTCATGGACTGCTTCTTTATCTTTGATTACACAGCAAGGGCCATCAAATTCATTCAAATCTTTCTTTTCTTCTTCATTTTCTGAATACACAGTGTCATTGGCATCTTGAAGTGGAAAGCGACTAACCTCATCTTCACTTTTTTGTACAAGAGAAATAGGTTCTTAGATGCCTTCATCAGTGGGAGGAGCACAGGTGGATACTTCATCATCTTGCTTAGATTCTTTCTCCTTAATCACGTCCTCATTCTGCTGGTTGAAAACTTGTTCCCTTCTCTCTTGCGGATCTTCGGCAAAGGTTTCAAGGGAAACTGGTTTTATCAAGCTGAGAGTGTCCATAGCATTGGTCCTGGTCAAGGAGAGACTTTTTTCAATTTAGATGGCCATGTTGTGAGCTTCTGCAAGTGTTTTTGGATTCTTCTTATTTAGAAGGAAGCTCAAATGTCCTTGAAGTCCATTAGTATAGAGGTAAATGAGGTAGTTGTCTTCAGGATGATGTCTTTGTGGAATCTGGTAAAGCAATCTCTCGAACCTAACCCCAAAAGTTCTGACAATTTCAGACTCTGTTTGTCTTATGCCTTCAAGCGTTTTCAACAATGATTGTATATCTTCTATTTTCATGGTCCATTTTGCAAGGAAAACTTTTTCAAAAAGGTCCATAGAGGTGATGCTGGCAGTTGGAAGGTTATCATACCATCTTCTGGCCCTTCCATGCAAGGAGGCAGAGAAGAGTTTCATCACCAAATCTTCAGCCTCGTCGCTGATAGGGAAGTATTGAAAGAAATCCCAAAATCTTCTCATGTGAGACTCGGGACATTCTCCATTGATGCCAGCAAAACGAGGGAGGAAATCCTCATAGAGAGGAGGCATTTTTCTGGGATATCCCAGGATTTTACTCATATCCAAAGGTCTTTAGTTCCCTGGATCCCATTGTGAAGTCATTGTTGGCTTCGTCATCAGTGGAGTCGCCAGATAGTTTTCTTGAAACTATCTAATAATAGGGGGAAAAGTTGTAATGCAGTCGCTAGGTAAGCTTGTAAGAAAAATTTCTGAGGCAAGGCTTACCAAAGGTTTTTCATTGAGGAAGATTGACTCAGTGTTCCCTGGAAACGATGCCAAAATGTTATCGCTCAGTTTGTAGTCTAGGTCAAGTAGCTGGAAGGTAGGGACCAAACTAGCGCAATAGGAGCTTCCCCACCCACTGTCACCTCGATGGGGGGCTCTTTCTGTTCAGGGTGGCTAATCCCAAGGGAGACGTCCCTAGGTAATCTGGGGTGTTGAAAGGAAAACCACAGTATAAGCACCTGTTTGCGAGACAAAGCAACAATAAAACTAATACATGCAAATAGTAGTTAATGCTTTTATTGTCAATGACTATCAATATTTAATACACATGAGCATAAATAATAGTAATTATTGATGAAGTCAATGATTGCAATAAAGGCTATGGATTATAATATTACTTCTTCAATAAATCAAAATGATATAGCATCAATATAGATAATCAACCTTTGAATTAAATCAATGCTTTAGATATCATTAAATGATGACATATGACAAACTTGTTGCATCACTATACTGGAGGTGACGTCAGCATAGTTCTAGGGTTAGTTGGATAGGCAATGAGGTGGACGTTTTGCAAACTAGCCAATGAAAATAATCAACACTTCAATGTCTATGCTAGATGACTAAGCCACAACGTTTTATATCAAGCAAGAGCTAAAAGTTTCAAATTTAGGAAGTTTGAAAGGTTGGTTTTGACACAAGAAACTCAATGTTGGATGTTTAGACTAGTGCCTTTGGGTATAATGGAGTCAAGGAGCATGTGCTAGGTCTCAGGAGAATCTAAATTTAAGGACAAGAGAGTTAGGATTTCTAGTGCTGCAATGGCAGGGCCACAAAGCCAAAACCCTAAGAGGAGGAGGCTCATTCCGGTGTTGCTTAAGCAAGGCCTCATGCTCCTCCCTCTTTCCTTAAAACTCCTTGGCAAAAAACGACTAGCTTCAAAACATAAATCTAGGGATGAAAAGTGTTGTAGGGCCAAGGCTTTTCAAACCCTAAGAGTCAAACCCCAGGTGTAAACTCAATTAGGCCTAGGACGTCTTCTTTCTTCAATTTATGTTTCAAAACTAACTCAAGAAAAAGGGGAATTAGTGTAGCAATGGCTAGGCTATATTCTCCTTAATCAAATGGCTAAACAAGTTTTCTATCATGGGGACATGAAGCAAGGACCTACTTGTGTGCTTGCTACCTAGGGTTTCAATGATTAAGCATACTAATAACAATGTAACCATAAATGTAAGAGATTTAACCTACAACCATTCAATCAAGAAGTTTTGCATGAGAAATACACTTACAAATCAATGAAGAGCTTATCAAACCCTAGTTCTAAACCTTCCAATGATAGAAAACACCATAAATATGCCAAGAATGATTCTCCACAAGTGTAGCGCCTCAACTCCAAGAGAAAACACCAAGACAAAAGACTAAAAAAATGATTCTCTCACAAGAGAGTGAGTTGTGTTATCTCAAAATGAGGCTCAACGTCCTCTATTTATATCATCCTTATGACCTCTAATTAAAAAAATAGGTCATTAAAACAGCCGACAAGGCTAACTAACAATATTACACTGTTTATTACATTAAATGCCAAAAAATGTCATAATTATGAGCTAAAAGGGAGATGTCAGGCCCCTCTGAGGGAGACGTTGGCCCTTTTTGGGCAAGATCAACATCGAAGAAGAAAAACATTGGTCCCTCTGGGGATCCTGCAAGCTGCCACATGTGCCAAATGACCCAACACACTACCACACACTCCAGAAAATGTCCAGCTGCCTCAGGTGACGTCCTATCCATCGAAATCAATCATCTCATCTATAGTGGGTGATCCCCCCTAGGCCGGGCTATGCTATGATGTCCTGGTGGAACGTCCTTCTGTATTCTTTGTGCAAATTCTCATCACCACGTTGTCTTGCTTCTGCCATCCCAACAACCATATGATGGGCTCTTCAGCCCCATGGAGGTCCGAACTAATCATATCCCCATGTGTACCGGTCCACTGGTACCTGTCCGCCGAGTATGGTCCTGCACATCAAAGACTACGCCCTCCATGGGTTCATCTGTCCTCGGGATCATAGAAATGAAAATCATATTTCATCATTAAGGTTATCAAATACATGCATGAAATCCCTAACATATCATCTAAGAGCTCAAAGACATTACACAGATCTACTATACAACGCTGAATAAACTGACAGAATAACCTATTGGGCTAATACCCACAAGATAAGGAAAGTTTCCTCAGAAGATCATTCAAGCCATGTAATATGAAGTGGTATGGTTTAGGGATGTCCAGTCACAGTAAGACCAAGGGCAGGTGTCGTCTGTGGGTGCCTTTGTAGGAGGTGAGTTGTACCCGTCATGGATTCATTTTTTCCAAGACCTTTATTGCCTTTATCTTTATTTACTTCTTTTCTTTCTTTTTTACTTCAAGGTCTGAACAGAGGACACTGCCTTGGCATGGTGACCAGAGCTGACAGTGTTACCCACTGGTATCTTCACAGAAATGATAAGGCTGGCTCGTGATGAGACCCCCTTCCCCTTGGCCATGCAACCAAAGGTCACTGCCCTGGTTTGGTGACCAGATAGTGGCAATGTCATACTGCTGGATACCTATGAACATAATGGGCCAGCTCATGATGAGACCTCCCATCCTCTTGGTTAGGTATTGTTTTATTATTTTTCTTAGGGTCCCTTTAGTTTCTTATCGAGAGGCCTTTTATTGCCTTCTTGGGGATCCCCTGGGTGAAGCATCTTTAGGTTTCATTTCTTATGGCTTTCATCTTTTACTAGCTTCTTTTACCCCGTAGGCCTTTAGCCCCTTCTTCCCACAAGACAAAGTGTAACCTCGAAGGTCATCCTAATGGCCGGACTAGGGGAATGGGATAAATGTGCGGGAGATAAGATTTAAAATGAATAAATGGTGGGAGTGGACGATGGCTCTACAAATACCCCTCGGTGGCTAACCAAAACCCATGAGCATCAGCTTGCTAAGTCACCCCATCAATCACTCCAACAATGGTCAAGTGGATTAGTGTAAGATCCAAGTAGTCATCAGAAATGAAAGGAGCCTAATGCATACATAAGAGGGTTATAACGATCAAATATGACACATACCATGATACCTTGGACCAATTACCTCATGGAGAAAGAGTCCTCTCTGACGCAAGTCCAAGCCGATGGTGATGGAAGCTGCTACTACTGACAAGACAAGTTTGGCGAAGAAGAAGAAGGATGGGCCCTCCAGGGCCATGCTTAGGTCAAACCTGCTCTCGGTACTTTATGTCTAGAACTTGTGGGCCTCGAGACATGATCTCCTAGTTATCCCTAGATATCGGGGATAATATAGCACTTTTGTGGTTTTGAACTTATTTATGGTCCTTGATCCCTAGAATCTTTATGTAGGGATTAAAGGATTCATTTTCCTTCCCCACCTATTGGAAAAGAATTAAGACCCATCCCTCTTTTCCAAGGCATTATAATAGAAACCATATTCCACATGGAGGCCAAAAACCCCTTTTAGAGGGCTCTATGGTGATTTGAATTCTTCTCTATGGTCCATGAGCCCTATAAGATTCATTTAGAGCTCAATTCCTGAGGTCCATCTTGTTAGCGATAATTCTTGTCTTGGGATCGAGAGCATTCAAGTCTGCAAGTTACACGAGAAGCGCCCAAGCATAGCATGGAAAAATCTCGTTTTTCGACTTCCAATCAAGCGAGTAGGCAAAGTATTTCGACAACGGCCAGGATCCATGTATAGAGCAGATCAACGATCATCGGTTAATCACGATTAGCAGAGTTGCGCTAGGATTAGCGCAACGGATAGTGCTTATATATCACCAAAAAGATCTCAGCCATCCATACAGAGGGGACACCTGGCCGCAAGAAGAGCCATCTCGACGCCTCGCTCATCGCAACTCCAACGCGCAAAAAGCAGCTCCGTCATCTCCCGATATGTGAAGTAGCGAGAGTGTTCAAGACTTGGGGCCCACTACAGTGTCAGATGAGTTTGGGACCATCAGATTTGAGGGACGCACGACACCAGAATGAGCTGTCTCGGCATATCGCTCATCGCGATTTCGATAAGCAAGGTTGGCTCTTTCATATTCACGAATGTCGAAAGCATAGAAGCTGGGGCCTGTGACGCCACAAAGAATTTTTCAGCCATCCATCAAAGAGGGACATGTGGTGCGCTATTGGGCTCCATCGCCTCCTCTCCCCTCGCAACTTTGAAGAACGAGGACCAGCCTCCTCCCAACCGCGAGACGTGAAGCGTCAGAGGCATTCAGGACTTGGGCCCACAGTATCACTGAAAGTGATCTCAACCATCTATCCCGCATGGACACGTGGTGCACGATTAGGCCCTATCACCTCTTCACGCATCTCGACTTTGAACAGTAAGGACTGGATCCTTCCCATCCACGAGACGCGAAGTGCCGAATCCCCTGAGCATATCGTCTCGGACACTCCCTGAGGAAGCAGTTAATGAAAATCAAGCATGCGGTTGAAACCTCCTTTCAGTCATTAAGTAAGGGGAATGGAGGGTCTGGAAAACCGTCTACACGAGAAAGTCCTGTGTATCGATTTTCTCAAAGGATCCATGCCGAAGTCTTCAGCTTGACAGAGAAGTCTACACACGCTATCTGAACACTTATTATCTCTACTACCCTCCTTACAGGAGCCATGCATGGTTAAGGTGGCATTTAAAGAAATATATCAGTACGAGTTTGATTGAAGGGACACCCAGTTTTGGGTGACTGAGGCACGCCTCAGTAGGGAGAATTTTCCTAAGTATATAAACTCAGTCTTTGTATTTTGTAAGTATTGATGGTTGAGCAGAGCTCCCTACTGTAATGTTTAACTACTATTCTAGCTTCCAGCTTATGCATCTATGTTTGAGATTTCTTGATTTATGACAGACAGTTCTTCTTACTCCATCTGATTTTCATCTTGTGCTTGGAGATTTCATGATTGACTGATTCACATGAATTCATGCAACTATGTTATGATAAAGGATTTACTGTGACATTATTGTATTCTCTGGGTTTTTTTTGCATTTGAATGTAAGCCGATCTTGTGTTTAAATGCTTTCTTCTACAACCTGTTAGGAACCCGATGTTAATAAAAGACCTCTTCTTTCCTCTTATATAAGTCTTCCACTTGTTCACCCTTTACTACAGCTCACTGTCTGAATTTTACGCAAGACCTCACTTGCTCATGCATATCTGGCTTGGTTTCAGAGTTGGAACGCTATTGTTTTGAGTTTCCCGCCATTCGATCACCCATCTATGAACAACCGTGACATAAAACTGATGGGCGTCGGGCTCTACTCCTATTAGCAATCCAGGAGTGACTTCCGTTGCCAACACATCCCTCATGTGAAAAGATTCATAAGAGTACCCACTTTATCATTCGAGACCATATATCCTTGTTAGAGGGACTGTGTGGTCATTTGAGCCATCTATCATAACCCAAAGATTCATTTTCTATACTTTTGAAAATAAGAAATTATTTATGTAGGAACATGAAAAGGTCATGAAATAAAAATTGTAGATCTCTTCAAGGCCTTTCCAACGAGCTAAAGAATTCAAAAAACAGATGTTGAGGTAAAACATTATGAAAAAATTAGTAAGATATTTTTGTGTTAAAAATGGAGCACATGCGTTATTTGAAATCCATTTTTTTTAATGGGATAATTTCTACCCACTAACATGTTTTCTAACTTGGTTGCTTCATATTTAGGTTTGGTGTGATGATATTGGTGGTTTGGACTGTAAAAAAAAACAAAACTTCCCTTTTCTAAATGCCTCTAAAAATCTCATTTGTTCATGTTGTTTTTAAATAAGATGCACACATCCATAACAAATGAAACTACACACATCCATATCCCACTACATCCCACACCTATAGGAAATTTGGATGAGCAAAAGGAGAAGGAAGATTTGAAAGAAAATAGACAAAAATGTAGGGTTATACCATTTCAAAGGTGTCTTTACTCATTGTTTGTCCAATGACCTTAGAGATGCTTGCAAGGAACACAAATAATGGGACAAAAAAAGAGGTAGGGTAAATGACATAATGCACACGAGACATTTTTTATTCTATAATATATATCTCTCTACACCCTGATCCTCTGTCTCTCAAGCACAACATTAGAAATTTGGGTAGGAAAAGTAGCATCGAGTGGTTGCTTATCATTTATTTCAAACTCCATCATAGGGTTTGATGGAACTTCCATATTGTCGAGGGAATCAAAATCCTCCTCCCACACTAACCCCTATAACTCATAATGCCTAAGCTTTGTCAACCCTAATCCTTATAAACCTTAACTCATAGTTCTTACAATCCTTAAAACTTGACACTCTAACATATAACAATGTATTTTTAATCCTTATATAAACCCCTTAAACTTTACCCTATTACCCTTCATCAATAACCCAACTAGACTTGTAATCCCAATGACACATAAACTCTATAATATTAACCATTCCAATCCTTAACCCCTAGGATCCCTAACCATATAACCATTTTCTCGAAGGAGATATAACCATATGACTCCTATAACCTATTAATTAAATGAAAATTCCACGAAAATTTTCCAATATATTGCATATTATTATATATATAATATATAATAAT
>ML777990.1:796824-810317 GCA_009831015.1 Picea engelmannii | reverse complement strand
CAATCTAGACAAAACCTAACATAACTAGAATCGTCTTTAACCTCCAAGAAAACATAATTCTATATCTACCCCAAGACCTATCAACCAAACATCAAAACATAGACAATTGAGTATCTTCTAGTAGAGCATTGTCCTTGTATTCACATTCCCACAAGGAGCCTTGTAGCATGATGTCTTATTTTGACAACATATCCTATTTTTGATTAAAATCCATGTAGATATGGAAAAATGAGGCCTCCTCAAACATAGATTTTTTCTCCAAGCATAGTGCCATGATTGGCTCCAAGACCAAATACGTAATATTAAATTTTCCATTATCCCAATCCATCAACAACTTAAAATCTCCAAGAACTTGCAAACACCTAATATTTTTTTTGAAGTGCCACTTTCATCATCATCTAGAGGGTGTAGAATTCAACCATGTTATTTGCTCCCAGTCCTGCTCCATATTTTAAGGAGAAGAAGTGGTAATGATCTAAAAAGAGTATGACTCCATCCCCACACATTTTTGGAGAGCCTTGATAAGCTCCATCAAAGAAGTCCCAAGGCTTTGTGAAATCAATATGGGGCTCATGCAATACCCTTTGGGATTTACTATTAATATTAATATCTTTTTTTTTTAAGTAAAAAAGGAAGGACCTGTTATATTATAGATGCAAATTTGCAGAGTTTTGTTGGAGTGCCAGCTATCCCGCCTGGAGAGGAAACCAAGACAACTGGCCATTCCATGCCACTTGTTTTCAAACACAAAATACCAGGCTATTGTCCTACCCAAAGGAAACCAGGACGCATTGCCACCATTATATTAAGTATGTCATTTGCTTCTCTACTAACAATGATAGTCTACCTGAGCTAGAGGTATGATTTGCAACAAAATAGAAAAGTTTCTAACTATGATCATGCATAAAAACCTTTTAACTGGTGTTCTCATCGTTGTCGCCATTCTTTCCTCGTCTGGCTGAAATCGCATAGGACTATGTGCATGTAGGGAATTGTCACCTTGGGGATGTACTGGAGTAAGTAGCATAGATCATATCAAGGCGTTGGTTGATTCTAATGGCCCTGAAAATATGGTCATCCACCATGCTGCGTGTTTCAAAAATTAATTCCAGGTGCTCCGGATGAAGGAATGGTGGCTGGTCCTAGGATTCTCACTAAGTGGAGGAGAGGTGAGCTAGCCTCTATGCGTTGGTCTCATCCTTGCCTTCCTCAGGAGGTCCACCACTTGTAGTATGGATCTTTTCTTCTGTGTTGGCCTGGAAGTCTTCCTCCACGTAGCAGGTTGTGAATTCCTCAGCTGGATTATCTTCCATGAGACTGTGTGTCTTCCTTGGAGAAGGGGGTTCGACATCCTTCCCAAAGCAGCTGGGGGGTTTCCAATTGTCTGGGATAGTGAAGAGGAGATGTTCTGGGTAATCCTAGATGGATTCATCTGGGACGATATCCTCTACATGTGCCATGGGAGGCGCTCCATTTCTTTTAGACATCCTGGTTCTCCTTTTGCAAGATATAGCCAAAGATTTTTCAAAATTCTTTTGTCGCTTCATGCGTGAGTCGAATGCATACCATGCCGCACCTCTGCGCGGTCAACCCCTTTCTCTTGGCATGTATAGAAGTAATACTATGGCTGAAATTCCAGTTGGTAGGGTGTCTCTGTTCCTACACTCCGAATGCCTAGGTAGTTGGATGGAAGGGAGCTCTTGGGTATTCCCAGGAGTCTAGAGATATGAAGTTGGACTGCAGCCGGAGTATTAAAGAAGAAGAGTTTGGATTTGTCTAAGTTGAGAGTCATGCCTGATGCTTCTGTGAAATCAGAGAGGATGGAGTTAAGCTTATTTGCCTCTCTTTCCATTAGGGAGTTCATGAGTAGGGTATCATCAACAAATTGACTATGTGAAGGTGTCGGTTGGATGTTGTGTAGAGGCAAGCCTTTGAGAGATCCATCTAGGACCGCTGACTTTATGTAGTGTCCTAGGCCTTACGCCATGAGAACAAACAGAAAAGGCGATAGGGGGTCACCTTTCCGGATGCCTCTGGATGGTGAGAATGGCCGGGACAGGACCCCATTGACTAGTATGGAGAAGAAGGTTGAGGAGGTAAGGTTTAAGATCCAATTCACCCAATGCTGGTCAAATCCAAAAGAATTTAAAATGGCTCGAAGGTATTGCCATCTGGCTCTATCAAAAGCTTTTTGAAGATCAATTTTTATTAGCATACCTAGAGTTTTTGTCGACTTGAGAGAATGGATGACCTCATGCACTAGAATAACATTGTCCATGATTTTTCTGCCCTCTACATATGCAGCTTGTTCCTTTGAGATGACAAAGGTCAGAATTGGCTTAAGGCGGTTTGCAATCACCTTTGTAATGATTTTGTAAATTACATTGTAGAGAGCGATAGGTCTAAACTGTTTGGGATTGGTGACTCGTTCCTCTTTTAAAATTAGGGTGAGAAAGTTGGCATTGAGGGCTGGGAGTACTTGGCCTAAAGTTTGTGACTCCTCTACCACCTCCCAAACCTCTTTCCTTACTATGTCCCAACAATGCTAGAAAAAATCAGTGGTAAATCCATCTGGGCCTGGGGCCTTCCCTAGGGGCATGGATTTTGCTGCTTGGTACACTTCCTCTTGAGTGATAGGTCTCATTAGGGCTTCATTCTATTCAAGGGTCACCATAGAGGGTGTGTGACTAGTTACTCGTCTGATGGTTGAATATCTATCCTCCCTGGTTTTTGTTAGGGGGTCGTGATAGTAGTTATCAAGCTCTACTTCTATTTGGGTGTGTTCTCTAATTGGATTACCCTGGCCATCCTCCAGATGAGTAATTTTGTTAATATGTCAGTGATGCACCATAGCTCTATGGAAGAATTTTATGTTCTTTTCTCCCTCTTTGAGCCATTGTACCTTGGATTTCTGTCTCCACAAAATTAATATTAATATTAATATAAAATTGATGCCCAAAATATTTTTTTTTTCTAAATAAATTTTGGTCGTCGAATATCTGATGACAACTTTTATCGATGCGACGGTTTTTCTATATAAACATCGAAAAGTTATCGTCGACTATTCGACGACAATTTTTATCGATGCGACGGTTTTTCTATATAAACATTGAAAACTTGTCGTCGAATAGGCGACGACCACTTTTATCGATGCGATGGTTTTTCTAAATAAACATCGAAAATTTGTTGTCGAATATCCGACGAAAACTTTTATCGATGCGATGGTTTTGCTATATAAACATCAAAAAGTTGTTGTCGGATATCCGACGACAGCTTTTATCGATGCGATGGTTTTTCTATATAAACATCGAAAAGTTGTCGTCGAATAGGCAACAACAACTTCTTTTGATGCGACGATTTTTCTATATAAACATCAAATAGTTGTCGTTAGTTTAGCTACATAAACAACAAAAAGTTGTTGTTGAATATGCGATGACAACTTATAATGGTGCGTTGATTTAACTATAAAAGTTGTTGTCGCAATTTAGACGAAATGTTGGTTTAAGATTGTTTACCTATATTGTTGCTTATGCAACGTTTGATCAAGTTCATCGCAAATGCCATGTCACCTAAACCGATGTTTCAGAGAGTCCAAATTCATTGCCATATCAACAACATAACGTCACATAAGCATCGAAACAACTGTTGCAAAATGGGCCAAATATGCTAGTGTTAGTTCTTTCTTTTTCTTTTTTGTAGTTTCTTCCTCTGCTTTCCTTCTGGTTTGATCCTTCTCAATCCAAGTCATTCCTAACAAAAGAGGAAAAGGGGCATTGTTCTCAACAAACCTAATAACTTCAAATTATTCTTGAGTTGATGTTCCATGGATGATAACAGGTACATTAGTAACTCTTCCACATAGGGTTATCATATTTCCTTTAAATAAGCTGATCCTTCCCAGTGAAGGTACCACAGTAGGATTTCCCAAAATTTACCATGTGATTTCTGTCATAATATTCACTGGTGTCTCTTCATCCAAGACACAGTCTATGTCGAAGTCTCCTATTCTTGTACTTATGCGCTGATTTTCTTTCAAGATTTCTAATAAACTGACATCTTTGTGATCATCCACTACTTCTTTTAACTGTACTAACATAGTGTGATCTTTCTCTGATTCTTTCTCTAACATGCTCTTATTTTCTTGACTCATATTCATTTATTCTACTTTAGAAATCATCCTTGGGCAATCCTCAACTTCATGACCAATAATTTTACAACATAGACAAATAGGACCTGCACCAAGGCATTCCTTAGCAAGATGTCCCATTCTTCTACAATTATAACATAGTGTCAATCCTCTCTTTCTCTTAAGTGTTCCCCAACCTATCCTATACTGCGCACTGGGATCACAGTGCCAGACCTGCAATATGCAAAAATTCTTTCTAGGTTCCTACATCCACTTATTAGTCCAAAAATCCTTTCTATGCATAGCAATAACACACCTTTCTCTATTTCTATCAAATTCATTTAGATCAACTCTGTATTCTAACTGTACCCTATATTTAAGACTAGGACAAAATCTATCAAACATACCAAGATTCATACTTTAAAAACAAAATTTTCCACTTATCCTCAAATCGTAAAGATTTTACCTCTTTCAAGATCTTACCTCTTTTCTTCAGATCAAGTTTCTTTCTTAGAACAGAGCTTCGCAAGTCAAGTAGAATACTGCGCACTACAAAAACATGTCTACGTAAAAATATTCTCTTTTCTTTCATTTCCGAGCAATCACAGTTTCAGGTCTCGGCAATGGAACCATTTGTTGGCACAGGGGTAGACCCAGGGTTCAACGCTTCAATAATGCACCAAAAAAACTCTAACTACCGGCCCTTTCGGTAACACCTGTGAAGCAGGTGAAGTCTCACCTGAGGTAGAGGCAGGGGGGGTTACAGGACTCAAGTGTTTGAAACTAGTGCTGGGACACAGATATGTGGTTATAACACCTTGTAGAGTACTCAGGGACAACACATATTAATTCATTAGATTTATTCACATCACAGATCAAAACCCAAGTACAAATCAACGTAGTAAAAATGATAACATACACTTCACACTTAGCATCAGAAGTTAGATCTTACACATTCAACGTAGACAAAGCACTAAGCATTCATAGATCTATCTATCATTCATTATAATCAATGCACTAAGTAGATCTACAACATAAATATCATGAAACAAATCAAACCATCAACACATGATATGCATGGTTCACCCCAGTCTGGGGCTATGTCCACCAACGACTTCTTCTCCTTTTATTAGTCTTCAATATCTTACATGCCTCTGCTCCTGTGCACTAAGCCATAGAGCCAATATTCGCACTCGACAGATGATCTGCGCACTGCACACTAGATCCAACTTCCCTAAATTAGGTCAAGGCACAAAACCAACTCCTATTCTAAGCATAGAGCCTGACATACATGGTCTATTGCACCAAGAAACTCAGAAATACTTGTCTCTTGCAGTTAGCTACATACTACTAATTTTTGCACTTAGCTACTTTGCTACTTCTACCTTACAATGTTTACTTATTTATACTTTTACAAAAATGCCTAATCATGGGTAAACCCATGGGTCGACATCCCATAACCCATTACATAAACCCTAATGAGCCCCTTGCTGGGTCCACAAAACAAGTGAGATCCCATGATCTCATCTCTGCCTGGGTGCTCCATCTTCGACTAACCAGTCGATTTCCAAAACGTGGTCAATCCTGACCAATGTTTCCTCAAAACTTGGTCGAGGGCCAAAAATAAGTCACCTCCACACACATTCTTGTTGGATGATCCAAGGGTTTGCAAGAAAGATAGAAATGGCATTTTTCCCAAGATATACAAATGATACCTTTAGTCCATGTGGTTGTAGCCACAAAACCATGTTTCTCAAAGCTCCATCACAACTCCAGTTTATATCTTCACTTTGAGGATGGTTTAATCAAACACCTTGGATACATTTGAACTAGTTTATTTGTAGTCTATGAGTTCTTCTAACAAAAATTAGAGATTGTTCCCATTGGCTTCACATTGAGACAGAGCACCATAATCTTGGAAGCACTGTACTTGTCAGATTTTTTCTTTAGATCTTGAGATTAACGAGCACTGTGAATTTAGATGCCCCACTTATTATGATATCAATAATTCTATGGTGGTTCTATCATATTTTCAATAACATTACACATAGATCCCTCCATGCATTCATGCATTATGAGGACCAAAGGTCCCTAACCCTTTTTTTCCACAAGGTGTTTCCCCATGCACCGATGAATTTCTATAAACAAATTGATACGTATTTTATGAGAAGAATGAAATGAATAAATATATTAACAGGTGATTAACATAAAATAATAAATATATAGTAAAACTATTTTTCTATTCAATAAAGAAATAAGCTGAAACTATAAAATGCAGCTGAAACAAGCTTGCTAGAATGGTGGTGGCTTATCTCTGAGAAGAAATGTGACAACTACGCTCATTCGCAAGAAGATGATTACAATGAGGCTCTGAAGGAATTTTTACAGTAAAAATGAATTAAAAAAACCCTAGACATCCAAAAACCTAACCCTAGGATATGAAGCACCAAAAGTCATGTGGGCCCCGTCTGGGTAAGTTAGTACATCAACTTCCTTGGGTCATAACTTTTGCATACGATATCCATTTTAGGCGTATGATAGCTCGTTGGAAAGGTATATTCAAGGAGATTCATTTTGGGGGCTTAATAATGAATTATGATATCATTGGGAAGATCTATCCAGAAAAAAATTCATTTAGGCCCTCAAAATGTCCCCGAAAGTTAAAACTGCTAAAAATAGTAAATTGCCAAAATTGCCAGAAAACTATTTTGAGCCAGTTGGAAAAGGTTGGTGGCCACCGATATCCACCTGGATCAATCCTCCATCCTTAGGAAGAAATTTCCTCCATTTCGTTGAGTTCCCCCATAAGATGAGGAAATTTCTGCTGAATTTGGCCCTGAGTGAGCCACTTGCCTTGGTGTAGGAGTTGTCCTGCTTTGATGACTCAATAAAGTTGGATCCTTTGTTGTCGAGTTCCCTTGATCTATTTGTCCACAATCTGATCATTTGATTCCTATTGTATGCAATCTGGGTTGAGCTCTTTTGGTGTCAGCTATTTTGCTACGTTGAAGGTGTCCAATAATGGTGGGAAATAAGGGCAAAGGAGATCCACGTTGAACACTGGGTGCAGACCAAGGAAAGGAGGAATGTTGAGATCAAAACAATTGTTCCCCATGGCCTTGGTGATGGTGTATGGCCCATAACGGAGTGGGAGAAGCTTCCGATGGGGTCGTGTAATGCATTCTTTTTGCAAGTGCAACCAAACTTTGTCACCCACTTGAAACTTATGTGGCACCCAATGTTGATCATGGAACTTCTTGTACTTGTCATTGGACTTCTGTAGGATTTCCTGAACCTGTTGGAAGATGTGATGGATACACTCAATGAACCAGGTGGTTTTGTCAACTTCAGTTGGAGCTGGAGATGAGTCGGTCAAGGTGACCACAAGGGGAAGTGAAACATCTATGGGACCCAATAGTTGGAATCCCAACCCCACTTGAAAGGGTCTCTGGCCAGTTGAGCTATGCAGGGCTCGGTTGTAGCTATGTTGGACATAGGGAAGGCTCTCATACAATGTGCAAGGGTGCTTTGAATTATACATGCGAAGGATATGCAGAATCATTCAATTTACGACCTCAGTTTGGCCATCTGTCTGGGGGTGGAAGGCTGTGGATTTGGTGAGCTTGGTGTCCAATAGTGACCAGAGGCTCGACTAGAATGTGATGAGAAATAGATTGTCTCAATCTGAGATAACGGTTTGTGGGATTCCAAAATGTACCTAGACTCATTCAAAGAAGATCTTGGCGGTGGCCTCTGCTGTGATGTTCTTCTTGCAGGCAACTAAAATTTCCATCTTAGAAAAGAGATCAACAACCACAAAAACACAATCATTTCCCCACTTGGTGGATGGGAGGCCCGACATGTAGTCCATTAATATGGATTCCCATTACCTGTCAGGAGTAGGAAGAGGGGTGTACAGGCCTTGTTTCTTAGTGGTCGGTTTGGCAATAGCACAGGCAGTGAAAGACCTGATATACTTGCTGACCTCCTGTCGATGTTTTGGCCATTAGAAATGTTTTTGTAGCATCGCCACTGTCTTTTCGACACTGAAGTGTCTTGCCACCCAGTTGTAGTGGGATTTCTAGATCATCTTATCTCGCTCACTTGATGGAACATAGATATGGCCCAAACAACACAACAACCCATCCTGAAGATGGAAATTATCAAACAATATGTTTTCACCCATCATTTGGTATGTGGTGGCGAAGTTTGGGTTTGTCTCATAGAGTTGGGGCCATTCAGAGGTCTCATAGCCGCATAAGTATAGCACCGTGGTGAGTGTCGCGATTGTCGATCTGTTGATGCAATCAACGACACGATTGGTGCTTCTTGTTTTATACTTTATGTTGAGGTGGAATTGCTGCAAATATGTGGACCACTTTTGATGGCGATCATTCTGCAATTTTCCTTGTGTCTGCATGAACTGCAATGGCTTATTATTAGTGTGGATGAATGTCTCCTTCCCAAGAATGTAATGTCTCCACTGACGGTAGGATTGCACAATGGAGTACATTTCTTTGTCTTAATTAGGGTACTTACGGAAAACATATGATAATGTCTCACTATGATAGGATACGAGGTGTCCGTGCCAAGTGAGAATGGTGCCCACCACATAGTCTGAAGCATATTTTTCGATCTCAAAGGGTTGTTGCAGGTCTAGTAGTGAAAGTATTGGGGCTGAGCACAAGCACTGCTTCAAATTGTTGAACGCTTGTTGTTGGGACCGACCCCATGCAAATTTTTCCTTACCACCACCCCTGGTTATTTGGTTGAGGGCCCATGCAATATGGGAGAATCCCAACATGAACCTGCGGTAGAAATTGGCAAGGCCCAAGAAGTGCTGAAGCTCGGTGAATGTGGTTGGGGATGGTGAGTCATGAATGACTTGTATCTTGGTTGGATCCACATGTACGCCATGCTGATCAATTATGTAGCCTAGGTAATGGACCCTATCCATGCCGAAGGAGAATTTTTCCAAGTTGGCATATAGCTTGTGTTGACGTAGGGTGTGCAAAACTTGCTGAATATGATGCAAGTGTTAGGCCCAAGTCTTGCTATAAATGATAATGTCATCCAAATACACCACTACAAAAGTATTGGTGAATGGTTGCATGATATCATCCATCATCCTCATGAAAGTGGTTGGAGAATTTTTCAAACCAAAGGGCATGACCAGCCATTCAAAAAGGCCTTCCTTTGACTTGAAGGCATTTTTCCATACATCTATCTATTCTATCGGGACCTAGTTGTAGCCAGAGTTCAGATCAATCTTACTAAAGTATCTAGCCCCTGTAATTTGATCAAGGAGGTTGTCAATTTGGAGAATCAGATACTGGTTTCTAAATGTGATTTTATTCAGATCCTGGTAATCAATGCAGAGTCTCCATATTCCATCTTTCTTCTGTACCAGCATGATTGGGCTCTCGCAAGGTGATGAGCTGGGATAGATCTGCCCCTTGTAGATAAGTTCTTGGATCTGTCGCTTGATCTCCTCATTATCTAACATAGAGCAGAGATAGACTGGCCCATTGGGAAGTGATGTGTCGGGGGTCAAATTGATGGGGTGCTTGACCTGACAGTGCAGAGGTACCCCGGTAGGTGAGGAGAAGATATCAAAGTATTATTCCACAACCTTATCTACTTGCTTATGTTGTGTGGAGAGGTCAGCCGTAGAGACCCTGGATGTGGCTATGATCTTTCACTTATTCTGAGAGAGAATCATGAAGAAGAAAAACTTCCCCGTCTGAGAGATGACCTTCCTGCATTGCTTAGCAGAGATTAAGGAAATAATACTAGGTGGAACTTCCTTGGGTATCCTGTACAATTTCTTGTTCAAAGTAATAATAACACTACGAGGCCTAGACTCATATATAGCATGATGTTTCCATAAATAAGGTTTTCCCAAAATAACATCACAAAATTCGAGAGGAGCAACATCACACAATAACTCATCTTTGAAGGGATTGATTCCATACGATAGTCGACATTGTTGGTTGATGCAGAGATCGCTTCCTTGGTAGAGATATCCAATGGTGTAGGGTTATGGGTGTTACATTGTCGGCAGGGCTAGCCACTTGATGACCTCTGCTGAGATGAGGTTCTTCTGGTTACCACTACCAATGATGAAGTGCAGTGGGGTGCCTTTTACCCACATCTATGAATGAAAGAGGCGTTCTCCTTATTTTGGCTCATCTGGTTCACCAGGTTGGAGCTTGGTGGTAGAAATGGTGGCACTGGGTTCCGTGTCAATGATTCGTCTACCCCTTTTTGGTTCTGGCTCAGAGTCTAAACCCGCATCTGATTCAGAGGCTTTCACTTCATCCACCAGCGACTGCTTTGAGTGAAAATCAATAGTGTTATGCCAAGGGCTCTTATGGAAGTCGCACCACTTCCCGGTATCTTTCTTTACCTTTATGGTGTCCTTCTTTGCTTGTGTCTTGGACTGGTTGTCTTGATACTATCCATATTTGTTTTTTCCTTTTTTCTATGGGTTGGGGCCTCCCTTTCTTGGATTTTTTTTTGATGGGTTCCCAGGCCCAAATTGTCGCCTCTTTTGTTTGAGCTTCTACTAGATTTTGACGACATATCGGTAGGTCATGCCCAAGGATGAGATGTACAAAAATTCCATTTCATTCTGGATGTATCTATGCAGAGCACCATGATACTGAGCACCATATGTCTCTCTGAATATTTCATACCCAGCTTGGTGCGCAAGGTATGAAATATGTTTGTGAAATATGACACTTCTTGGTCTCTTTCTTGGCGCAGTGTGGTGCATTTGGTATACAAGTCGTCATAACTTTTGACAGGGTAGTATTGTTCCTTAATAGCATCCCTTAAGGATTACCAGGTGGCCATGATTGTAAATAATGAGGGTTCCTCTATTTCCTTTCGCTCACAGAAAGTTTCCCACCAATATTTGACATGGGGAACGACTTTGAGGAGCGCAAAAGTAATATTTTCTCTATTCGAAAAGTTATGGACAAAAAAATACCCTTCTAGTAGATTCAACCACTTGTCTACAACATCTCCGTCTATCTAACCTTCAAATATAGGACTATCGAAGTTTATTTGTAACTTGAAGGGGGGGGGCACTTCCCCTTGAAGAAGATGCATCACCTGTTGGTAGTCGCCGAAGGATTTGTGCGAAACTATCCATCATCTCGTTCCTTTGTTGTGTGAGGGATTCTTCAATCAACAATTTGAAAGGATCTCCTGTCCCATCATATTTATTTTCTCTTTCCATGAGAGCTAGCTTGGGCATGCGAGATATTTTGTCCTCAAGAGAAACAAGCTCAAGACCCAACTCTTTGTACTCTGACCTCCTTGGGGACATGCATTAAGACGACAAGGAGCAGACCGCTCTGATACCACTGATCCAGATTTTATGAGAAGAACAAAATGAATACAGATTATTAACAGGTGCTAAACACAAAATAACAGAGATACAGTAAAACTGGTTTTCTATTCAATAAGGAAATAAGTTGAAACTGTAAAATGCAGCGGAAACACGCTTGCTGGAATGGTGGCGGCTTATCTCTGAGAAGAGATGTGACGGTTGCACTCATTCGTAAGAAGATGATTAAAATGAGGCTTTAAAGGACTTTTTACAATAAACAGGAATTCCAAAAACCCTAGACATCCAAAAACCTAACCCTAGGAGATGAAGCGCCAAAAGTCATGTGGGCTCCGTCTAGGTAAGTTTGTACATCAACTTTTCGGGGTCATAACTTTTGCATATGATCTCTGTTTTAGGCGTATGATAGCCTGTTGGAAAGGTATCATAGAGGAGATTAATTTTGGGGGGCTTCATTATTCCCTTGGATATCATTGAGAATATCGATCCCGAAAAACCTTCATTTAGGCTCTCAAAATGGCCCCGGAAGTTAAAACTGCTAAAAATAGTAAATTGCCAAAATTGCCAGAAAACTGTTTTGAGCCAGTTGGAAAAGGTGGGTGGCCATTGATATCCACCTAGATCACAAATTGTCTAGAGTAGCTTTCCCTAGGATGGCATGACCCCAAGGGGGAATATATGGGGTTAAATGTATATGATATGACCCCAAGGAGGGAATATATGGGGTTAAATGTATATGATATGACCCCAAGAGGGGCATATATGGGGTTAAATGTATATGATATTGTCAGGCTGCTAAATTGAAGCTTTTAAGTGTCCTGAATCACTAAATTGTCAAACCAGGGTTGGTAAAGTTCGAGCTGATACACAGTATGTGCAGGCAAGCGTCTAGTCTTTATTTGAATGCTATCCTAAGAATAAAACACACACCTATTCTAAGAACTTGAATTTTAATGACTAACTTAGAAATGAGCATTTCCTATCTAAATCATAAACAAAAGAAAAACAGTCTTGTGCTCAAATGCTGGTACTGCTATCTCTATTCAAAAGCGTAAGTCTACAAAGTCATTCTACCTCTATGTTCAACCATCTACCATCAGCATTTTCATTTAAGTCATAACACACAGGGTACTGTCGAAACTGCATTCATTCTGAGTATCCAAAACAAATCTAATGCTATCTATAGTAAAACAGAGTATTATGCTACTAACTGGTACCAGGAGCTCCGTCTATTCTAACTGTAACCTATCTATTCTAAGCACGCAAGGAAACTACTATCTAACAAAGCAAAATGCATGCTACTCTGAGTTATGTTCGAAATGAAAATGAAAATCCAAGCAATCATATGCATATACTAACCCTACAGGCATCAGTACTGTGTTAACATCCACCAACATAAAAAGATAACAGTCTGGAAATTGAGTCTGTTGAGGAATGGATAAGCACGATTCTGAAACGTTTAAACTGTAGTGTAAGCAAGCATTAACACACTGCAATAAAATAAAGCTAAATCTGTGTACGCTAAGCTACCCCAGATGCGAGCTACAAATTATCGAAATGAACTAAAGCTAAAGAAACACAAACTAAATCTATTGCAAATGAAACAACGGCTTGCACCGGTTTGGCGGGCCCAACCAAACGGCACAAACGTTGTGGAAAACAACCAGAGCCGACTAGATCATATGATGAAGATACAATGTAACTCCACGCTTCATCAACGCATTAAAACAATATTCAGATCATATGACAGTTAACATATACGCAACAACAGTTTGTATTAAAGCATAGGTTCACGGTATCACATAATCCGGAAATAAAGAAAGTAATAGCAACAGTAGTAACAGTAACCCGTTCTCTGGAGTGATCTCGGGTTTTAATAGCAGTCTTATTGTTCATAACAGTCAAAAATAAAGATGCATGGAAACGAACGGATCCCTGATCCGAGAATAATCGTGGAATCAATTAAAAACGTATTTCACAACTTCGTGACACGTAGTGTCACGAAGTGTG
>ML777990.1:721853-758279 GCA_009831015.1 Picea engelmannii | reverse complement strand
AACACATTTTGCAATTGGCCTATACAAAATGCTCTTTGTCAATTTTGGTCGACTTTACTGTAGTAGATGTGATGAAATGTTGTGTGAAGTCCATTTGTTTACCCAACACCACTCACCAATATTTTACAAGATTTTATAATTCATTGAAAGATTCGCCAATATTTTACAAGATTTTATAATTCAGTGAAATATTCGCCAATATTTTACAAGATTATATAATTGACTAAAATATTCACCAAAAAATTATATATACATTTTATATTATTGATAAAACAACCTTCAATTTTTCCTATGTATCATGGGGATTCGCCCATTTATTATACATATAAATTTAGGGGGGGTTCTTAAAATCACCCCTGATGTTGATGTAGATCTCTTGATGTGACACATATTCATCTCCTTTATCTAACAATCATAATAGTATCTGAAGGGTATCGCAGATCGACGACTGAGAGTGACTTCGAAACTTCCTTCGGGACTTCAGGACTTTTGACATTTCTTGGTGGTGAAACTCCCTAAGTAATTCTCTCAGAGTGACATAACTTTCTTATGTAACTTGTTGAGATGGAACAAGCCAATTTCCTCTTGACACTTGTCATCATCTGATTATTCCATGTGTACTTGCTGACATGGTATTATGACATGGTTTGCGACATGTACTTGTAGATGTGATCTGCTGACGTAGTCTATCACATGTCCATGCTGACGTGGTTTGCCACATGTCCTTGTAGACATTGTTTGCTGACACAGTCTGCCACATGTCCATGCAAACGTGGTATGCCTGATCTAACAGTCATCACATTCTCTCCAAATCCGATGGTCATTATTAATTTCAGATTTTTGGCTCTTCGGGCTTCGGGTTTTTCAAATCTCAAACTGAAAAATCTGAAGTGAGATTTTTCCAAAGCTTAACCTCCTCACATCTTTATATCCGAACTAAATTTTGTTCATCTATCATGATCCTAGATCGATGGCTCGATATGTCTGCGATGCAGCTCTTCTATCTTATCCTTTCCTTCTAGTTAGAATGATCCAATGATTGACGAAAATTCACATAAATGAGAACTCAGATCTTTTACCTTGCGTATCCTATCATTCCACTCGAAAATGATCCGATGAATGATGATAATTCGGGTTTAATCTGACGACTAACAGGTATTCGGATAATCAAATTCTCAACCCTTTATCCCCGATTATCCTATCCTTATACTTTAAAATGATTCAACAGTTGTGAAGACACTCGAAGAAGATCAACGATCAAGGATGGTTTGCGGAACCACAACTTGTGACTGATTTAATGCGTCACCAAAACTCCATAATTTGAAGTTGTGCAATGTTGGTGAGTCAACCATAATCATCAATCTTCGAAGCTATAAGATCTGACGGTATTGACTAATTATGCGATTGGAACTAGCGTGATATTTAATTCTCCTTTTGATCTCCGCAATCTATCCCTATCGTTGATCTGGTGATTGTGCATCCGACGGTCATGACTTAATATGGCTTAAATTGATCATTTTTTGGATCAACCACAGTCGTCGATATTCGAGTTTATGAGATCTGAAGATCTAGACCAATTGCGGGATTAGAACTAGAAAGTCATTTAATTCTCCTTCCGATCTCCATAATATCCCTGCGGTTGATCTGGCGATTGCGCATCCGACGGTCACAGCTTAATATGGCTTAAACTGATCATTTTGGGGATCAACCACAGTCGTTGACATTCAAGTCTATCATATCTGACGATCTAGACCAATTGTGGGATTGGAACTAGCGAGTCATTTAATTCTCCTTCAGATCTCCGCAATTTATCCATGTCATTGATCTGGCTTGCAGATCCGACAGTCATGATCCTCCAACGGTCCTCAAGCCCATGGTCACTCATATGACCGATGTCCATTATATGAGATGATCAACACTGTCAATTTCTTGATTAGACGAATGTTGAGGCTTCTCACCTTTTCCTGTGCATTGGTCGACTTCTCAATATTTCCATCGATACTAATGACACTTCTGCAATGCACTCTTCCTTCTGAGATTTGATCTTCATTCTCTTTTGTACATCGTTTTCCCTTATGAGCTCTGATATATGCATGTTGTTCCCTCCTCCTCCTGAGCTTATGCTTTTGATCTCTGCATATTGTTTTGACATCTTCTGCTAGATGATATACTGTTGACATCAATGACAATCTCATCTCTAGTACATCACAATAATAATTCATTATAACAACAAATTATCACATCGACTATTGACATCAATGACAATATGTCCAACAAAATTGTCTCAGATCGGACAATGGAGGTGAATATTGTAGCAAGGAATTTGATAATTATTGTTCATACCATGGCATTCGTAGAGAGAAGATAGTTCTAGGAACACCACAAGAAAATTGTGTGTTAGTGTTGGAGAAATTTCTATTTTCGGCACACCAGTTCAGTGGGAGTAACACTAGTTCATTGGGAGTTAACTGACTAGTTCTACTTTAGACTTTCTAATCTTATACCATCACTATTATGCATGCATTCCTAATTATAGGATGTCATTGCCTATATGAGTGAAGATCACTCACTCATTGATTAGATCATAATATACATTGATTCTCACCTTCATATTGTGTCTCTCTTCCTTTTCTCGATAAGATTTGTTTGTGTATGATTTAGCTAGGTCTCCTGTGCAAGTTTCCATGAAATAGTGACATGGTATCAGAGATATGATTCTTGCATCAAGCCAGACAAGCCAAAGAATAATGAAAATCGGAGTTTCAGTGAGCTAAATCTGTGGTCATACCTTTCATCATTGATTTCTCCAAAAGTATTAATGTTTTGAGGAAATGACCCACTTGGGAAGTAAATTGACCCATTCTACAAGTGGGTTTCAAGTGTTTGATGAGATTCCTCACCGTTTGCTTAGAAAGTAAGCCGGAATATAGCCTCCTGAAACTGATACGAATATGTGGTCGTACCTTTCTACAGTGATTACTCCCAAAATATTAAGTTTTGGAGGAAATGACTCTCGTGAAAAGTAAATCGACCCATTCTGCAAGTGGGCTTTTAATCGTTTCTCAAGATTCCTCACCACTTGCTCATAAAGTAATTCAAAAGATCGTCTCCTGAAACTGATACAAATTTTCACTTAAAGTGCCCTTTCTGTCGTGATTTCTTAATTTTTCACTTGAAGATTGAGAGTAAATTTTTAGGGGTTCTTAGAAATAGTGGGAGAGATAGATAGGAAAAATATTATATAGTCAAACTTGGTGGTAATCCTCACACCATACAATTATTTTGATTGGAATCCAAAGGAAGAATTCCAACTCAGAAGGAAAATACTGTATAATTTGATGATGGCGATAGAAACATAACCTACATCATCGATTGAGAAGATGAGATGGGTGAACCGTAAGGATGAGGCCACATGACTACTTCTTTATTTAGTATCCACTGATCTATGGTTTCATGTTGCTGCATGAAAGACTCCAAACGAGATCTGGACCACTTTGGAAGGACTCTTTGGAAAGAAGGATGAGATGTGAGGTCATATGCTTGAGGTAGAGTTGAATACCTTAGACCCTAAAAGTTTTGATAATGTACAAGATTTTTTTACTAAATTTAAATCTTTTCTATTGAGCTTGGGTGAATGCAATATTGATAAGTCTACACAGTAGAAACAACTTATTCTAACAATCTTGGCAAAGATGGGACCATAATACGATGTATATGTCTCTAATTTCCATTATGGCATATGTCTTTTTGGAACAAATTGGAAAATGCCTACATTGGCTCAGTTCATTGAGTCTCTTACACAAGAGCATACAAAACTCATACAAGTGGGCCTCATGAAATATCCCAAAGCACATGCACTCACCATGCATGATGGAAAAGGGTCATCCAAACATAACGAGAAGGAGGGATATTCCAAACCCTTTAATGATTCTTCAGGTTCCAAAGACTCTTCATATTCCAAGAATAAGAAGAAGGGAAAGAAGTGCACATACTACAAAAAACTGAATCATGAAGAATCCACATGCAGAAGAAACAAATCGATTTTATGTCATGGGCACTTCAGCAAAAAAACCTTGGAAACTTCATTCCAGAGGGAGTCAAGAAGCAAAAGGAATACAATCCTGCTCCTAAGAAAGGTAATCATCATGCTCTGGTTGCAATTAATTCCTCATATTATTAATGGATTATAGATTCTGGTGCATCCCATCATACGACAGTGAAAGAGGAAGTCTTTTCTTCCTTACGTCCATGCTCAAGACCCCCTATTCTCATGGGGGGTGACACTCCATTAGTAGTAGCATGAGAAGGGAGAGTGGAACTCCACAATGGAAGTTTTGAGAATTTTCTCCATGTTCCAAAGATTTCTATGAATATGCTCTCAGTTTATCAGATCGCTCAGAAAGGTAAAAAGGTTGAATTTACATCATATTTAGTTTCAATAATCGACATGCATGACAATTCCATTATTTCAATTTGTGAGGTGGATCACAAGTCAAGGTTGTATAAATTCACTAAGTTTTCTGACGATGACTCATCTTTTCTACTTACACATAAGGAGAGTACTTTGCATGCACCTCCAGTGTAATAGGCATATACTCTTGTGCTTCTATCAGTTTCAGACATCAAAGATGATTCCATAAACTCTGATTATGTACATGGAAATAAGCAGGTAGTACAGCCAAATAAGAACCCAATGTTGAAGCTTCAACAGATGCCCAAGAAGGCACAGTTCACACTTCAGGCAACAGGAAACCTTGCAGGGAATCCATTGGATTCAAGGAGGAATTTATCTCAGCATGAGGAGCCTTCTGACATATTTTCAACTTCAAAACATGTGGTGCCCATGCATTGCTATATGGTTCAATCTACTAATCCACATAACTACAATAGGGTTGTGGGAAATCCATTATGGAAAGCATCCATGCAAAAGGAGTACGACTCACTCCTACAAAAGCACACTTGGAATCTGGTTCCACTTCCACTAGAAATGAATATTTTTAGGTGCAGATGGGTCCACGTGATCAAGGGGTACAAGGACCAATAGGTTTCCAAAGGGCGTCATCAGATCCATAAATATTTTTACATCTTCACGAAGAGTTTTAGTGAGCATAAGTTTCAGACTTCGCGGGATCGTCTTGTAGTGAAGAAAACAATTTCCTAGCAACTACCTTTTCTTCTTTTGATACATTGTCCTTTGAGGGGGGGTTTTGTTCCCACGTGGTTTTTCCTCTTTCCTCATTTTTATTCAGTGTTCACTAGTTTCATTGTACATGAGTACGTAAAATGGCCTAGTAGCCGGGACTCATTTTTGACTCCATAGTGATGTTCAGGGGGGGTGTTGGAGAAATTTCTATTTTTAGCATACTAGTTCAGTGGGAGTAACACTAATTCATTGGGAGTTATCTGACTAGTTCTATTTTAGACTTTCTAATCTTAGACCATCACTATTATGCATGAATTCCTAATTATAGGATTTCATTGCATATATGAGTGAGGATCACTCACTCATTGATTAGATCATAATATAAATTGATTTTCATTCTTCATATTGTGTCTCTCTTCCTTTTCTTGATAATCTTTGTTTGCGTATGCTTTAGCTAGGTCTCCTGTGCAGGTTTCCATGAAACACTGACAGTTAGAAAGGATGAACATGAGAATCATGGAACGTGAAAGGAGTATGAGATTGCATGTTGGGTTTACATTACATTTTTTGGAAGATGTTATAGATATTATTGTTTACTTGATAAACAAAGGGCCTTTAAGATCCTTGGATGGTGTCATTCCACAGGAGGAATGGATAGGTAAAAAGGTAAACTAATCATTTCTGAATACTTTTGGTTGTGAAGAATTTGTCCATATTTATAAATAAAATAGATCAAATCTTGAGGAACAATCCAAGAAGTGTACCTTTATTGGACATGGTGTTAATGATTTTGGTTATCGCTTATGGGATTATGAAAATAATTAAATCATTTGGAGTAGATATTTGGTATTAAATGAAAAGGTCATGTACAAATATCATTTGCAGGGAAAGAAAAAGTAAAAAGAAAACAAAGAATACACAGTGCTTGTTGAAATAAAAGAAAATTAAATTCCAAAGGTAACAAAAAATCAAAATGTACAACAATAGGAGCAACATGTACCTCAAACTCTTGCAAGTGTTTTTAGAATATATATTAGGTTAAGTAGACCCTTGAATGATACTATCCTTCATTGTATTTTTTATGGTTGATCGATTCTAGTGAACCAGAAAGTTATGAGGAGGCAATGCAGGTAGACACTAAAAAGAAGTGGGAGCAAGGCATGAAAGAGGAAATTGATTCCTTGGTAAATAACTAGACATTATTGGTTGTGGAGCATGATTATCTTCTTGATTCATAGATATTTTTTTTTCAACCATGTTTATACCCCATGAATATTGTACACCTCAGAATAACACCCCTCCACGCGAGGGGGGGTGTAAGGGGGGATTCCCCCCCATGTGGGGTCTAGGGGGCTCATCCCTCGGGCGGGGATTTTGGGGCGAAGCACCGGAAGGAAAAATTGCCTTGTCAATGTATATTGTAATTTCATAGTAAATCTAGATCATTCATTATAAGGTCGTAGATCTGACGGTATAAGTAATGTTAGGATTTTTTTCCCTAGAAGGAAACCCTCTATTACGAGGGAATTGTATTGCAGATGTGTATCATTGTGAATATTGTATTATGACATAGAATACTGTGAGAGAAAGAAGAGTAATAATAAAGGAAGGACCTTACAATGGGTGTGTTGTAGGTTGTATCCCTTCATTTGCTGGATAATAATAAAGGAAGGACCTGGAAATTTCTCTGGTGGACGTAGCCCACACTCAGTGAACCACGTATATCTGTGTCTCTATTGTATTGTGTATTTTGTGTGTTTATTTCCACATTTGTATTTTTTTTTTCTCCATGATCCTATTTTTATAACAACTAGTATCAGAGTGAAAGGTTAACTTGTAGAAAAAGAGGGTTCCTGGTTCGAGTGGGAGAAATGGAAAAAGATGGAAAGTTTAGGGTCAAGAAATTTAACGAAAAAAACTACCAATTGTGGAAGATGTAGATGGAGTGTTTTTTATATTAGAAGGATCTATTCCTACCATTGGGTGGAATAGAAAAGAAGCTGAAGGCCATGAGGGATGAAGAATGGGAGGTTCTTGACAAAAAGGCACTAGGAATGATATGGTTGAGCCTAGCAACATCGGTGGCTTTCAATATTTTGAAAGAAAAGAAAATGAAGGAGCCAATGGAAGCATTGGCTAAACTGTATAAAAAACCATTGACATCCAATAAGGTATTTCTAATGAAAAGATTATTTAATATGAAGATATCAGAAGGTGGGTCTGTTGCAAATCATTTAAATGAATTTAATTCGGTTACTAATCAGCTAAGTTATGTAAAAGTGGACTTTTATGATAAGGTTAGGGCTCTTCTAACCTTTCTCATTGCTAGAAAGTTGGAACGACTTGGTCATGGATATAAGTAACTATGTCTCTGGTTCAAACACTTTAAAATTTTATGATGTTGTTGGTGTTATCCTTAGTGAGGAAATGCAATGAAAAAGCACAAGTGAGACATTAGGTAAGGCATTAAACATGGAGAACATGGGAAGACAAAAGGATAGAGGAAAGGGCTTAAGGAATCATGAGAATTCTAGGAAGGACATATCCAAATACGGAATGAGAAAGATAGAGTGGTGGAATTGTGGGAAGAAAGGATATCTAAAGAAAGACTGCAGAGCTTCAAAGAAACAAAGAGATGGACAACATGAGAAAAATTAGGAAGAAAATGTAACAGGTGATGTGTTACATGATGCTTTGATTCTTTCTATAGATAATATTTATGAGTATTGGGTAGTAGATTCAGGGGCTTCATTTCATGCCATACCCCATAGAAAACATTTTCTAGATTATGCTCAAGGTGATTTCAGACAGGTTCATTTGGGTGATGATGCACCATGCAAAATTGTTGGAATGAGAAAGGTAAAAATAAAGCAAAGGAATGGAAACCAGTGGTTTTTGAAAGAGTTAATAAATGTTCCAGATCTAAGGAAAAATCTAATTTCAATAGGGCAGTTGGAAAGTGAGATTTTTATATCCATATTTACAGATAATGTGTGGAAGGTCACCAAAGGATCACTAGTGATATAAAAAGGAGAGAAGGTAGGTACATTGTCTTTATGTACTAGTAATAATGAATCTTGTATCTCTTTATCTTCTACATGAGTGGATACAAAAATGTGGCATCATAGACTTGGAAACATGAGTGAGAAAGGGATGTAGATACTTCACAAAATAAATTGTTTGCCAAATCTTAAAAAAATTGATTTGGATTTTTGTGAGCATTGTGTTTATGGAAAATAGAAGAGAGTCATATTTTTCAGAGTCGGAAAAGAAAAGAAGAGTGAAAGTTTAGATCTTGTGCATATAGATGTATGGGGACCAACTCAGGTATCATCTCTAGGTGGATCTCATTATTATGGTACTTTTATTGATCATGCAACTAGAAAAACTTGGGTTTATTGCATTCGATAAAAATATGATGTTTTTGATACTTTTAAGAAATGGAAATCTTTGGTTGAGAATGAGATAGGAAAAAGGTTAAAGTGTCTCATATCATATAATGGAGGTGAATATTGCAGGAAGGAGTTTGATGATTACTATTCATACCATGTGATTCGTAGAGAGAAGGCAGTTCTAGGAACACCACAAGAAAATGGTGTGTTAGAAAGGATGAACATGAAAATCATGGAGCGTGCAAGGAGTATGAGATTGCATGATGGTTTTCCCTTATAGTTATGGGAAGATGTTGTATATTTTGTTGTTTACTTAATAAAAAGAGGACCTTCAAGATCTTTCGATGGTGGAATTATAGAGGAGGAATGGACAGGTAAAAAGGTAAACTATTCTTTTTTGAAGACTTTTGGTTGTGAAACATTTGTCCATATTGATAAAGAAAATAGAACAAATCTTGAGGAAAAATCCAAGAAGTGTACCTTTATTGGATACGATGTTAATTATTTTGGTTATCACTTATGAGATTATGAAAATCACAAAATCATTAGGATTAGAGATGTCATATTCAATGATAAGGTAATGTACAAAGATCAATTGCAGGGAAATAAACAGGAAAAAGAAAAGCAAGAACACATAGTGCTTGATGAGATCACTGAAAAAGAAATTCCAAAAGTACCAGAAAATCAAAATGTACAACAATAGGAGAAGCAGGTACCTCAAAATCCTGCAAGTGTTGTTACAAGATCTACCAGGTTAATTAGACCCCCTGAACGATACTCTCCTTCAATGTATTATTTATTGTTAATTGATTTTGGTGAACCAGAATGTTATGAAGAGGAAATGCATGTAGAGACTAAAAAGAAGTGGGAACAAGGCATGAAAGAGGAAGTGGATTCCCTGGTAAATAACTAGACTTAGGATTTGGTTTAGTTTCCTATAGGAAAAAAAGCATTGCAGAATAAATGGGCTTACAAGTTGAAGGAAGAATATGGAGGAAAAAAACAGTACATGGATAGACTTGTTGTATAGGGGTTTGCACAAAAGAAAGGTATAGATTTTGATTAAATATTTTTTCCTCTTGTTAAAATGACTTCAATTAGGACTATTTTAAGTCTCATGGTAGTAGAATATTTACATATTGAACAATTAGATGTAAGAACATATTTTCTCTATGGGGATTTGGAGGAAGATATTTATATGCACCAGAAACATGGGTATGAGGTCAAAGGGAAGAAAAATTTGGTATGAAGGTTGAAGAAGAGCTTGTATGGCCTAAAGAAAGCTCCAAGGAAGTGGTATTTGAATTTTGACATGTTTATGACAAAATAAGGTTATAGTAGATGTCATTCTAATCACTGTGTTTATTTTAAAAATCTATAAAATGGAAGCTACATTATCTTGCTATTGTATGTAGATGACATGCTTGTTGCAGGATCTAATATGAAGGATATAAATGTGCTCAAGAAGAAATTATCTAATTCATTTTCGATGAAGGATTTGGATGCTACAAAGAAAATCCTTGGTATGAGAATAACAAGAGACAGGAAAAATCGCAAATTGACATTGTCTGAGTGTTACGAGGAAAATCTCTCTATGGCTAGGTAAACCACAATAGACTAAAATGACTGTAGAAATCAACTCTATCCCAATAACATGCTATATAAACCAATATGAAAGCAAGATAAGAAAGAGGCCTACCTTGTCCATATGTTCGATGAAGTCCACCATTGAGCACTTCAACCCAAATCTATATACCTGCGACCAGTTCTCAACAAACAAGCAAAGAAAGCATATGGTGGTAATATAAAAGGTTAGCACATTAGATAACATAATCCATTAATAAACATGACAAATATGCCCATGGAATAATAATTCAATATATTTGCAAGATATCAATTTGATGGGAAACGAGTATTTCTATTAATAAATGATCAACATAAGTGAAAATGTTATAGACTTTCGTGTCGGCACGGTTCAAAATCGAGAAACTAAGTTCCTTCCAGCTGAGCCTCCACCACTTCAATCCTCCACCAAAGGCAAGATCATAAGAGAGAAAAAATGAGGTTCTCAATCAATAAGGGAAGATCTTGGGGGTTGAACAATGTGTCCAGACTTAAAGGACAAAGGGATCCAGACTCAATATGAAGTAAATAATTCCTCCAGAGTAACTTTTCTCTCAAAGTTGAATTATTTCTCCTTTTCCATAGCTCGGAATTGGCCTCTTTATAGCCTTCAAAATGGAACTGAAGGATTGAGTCAGAACGTTTCCAGTATATGGAAGTCCAAGGATCAAAGATCTCATGTCGTGACATGGAAACCCGATATTTAATTTCATTCTCTAGCACAAATCCCGATGTACGTAGGTTGTAGTGGAGTATCCTACATATACACATGATGTATAGTGTGCAAGATACATATATGTGGAAAAATATTGATTTTTGTCTCTGGATTTTATCAATACGGAAGATAAGTCTGCTTAGGGGAATGGAATAAGGCCCTTTGTAAAAGATTGCATTGTGTGAGGCAAATCTTTCTATAACAAATGAACCCTGTTGTGTGAGGTCAAAGGAGTATATGTGATGGCTAAAATACATTATAAATAACCCATAATTGGAGTGGTAGGGGACCAGCTGGATGAACTCGTTTCTCATTACATTCTGCACTGAATTTGCATACATGGTTGCCAATAAAATCACACTGTAGATCCATGTGAAAAATATACCAAACAAGTGTCCCTGGCCATGAATAGGAAAATACAAATGCATTTACATGCCAATAGCTTTCATAGTAATTAACAAGGCCCAGTAGAACCAATCTCAAAACCAATCTGAAGATATCTATATACAATGGAGTGCAATCTGATCTCCCATGATCATTGAAGTCATATAGGTACTGGTCCAATGAAAAGGAAGAAACAACTCAAGAAAGATGTGGCCACATAGTGATGTCTTCAAGTCTTCTACACAATCCTCCAAGGGTGCAAGTCTACATCATGTGAATAAAGGAGTTGAGGTCGAACACAATGAGACATCATTTGATTATCGGTCATTGATGTATATCGTTAACAAACGTGAGAAATCCTAACGATAATGAAAGTAGGTATCAAGGCATCGAGTACATTCTTACAAGTGTGAATAGAGGAGTCAGTGTCAAAAACCTAAAGAATCCATTGATCAGGAGACATTGATGTATTCCCAACTATCGATGGCGAGAGAGCCTACCCCTGATGACTACAAGCCTCAAGGTACTCATAATACTCTAGGTCCCATTTCCAGAGTAAATGAGCTGAAGTCGATGGAAAGAGACCTACTGATAGGAGAGCATTAAGGCATCTCTCATCAGTCAACATGAGGTATAAAGAAAGAGCTTCATGATTTGGTGGAAATCGGACGAAGAACATGTTCATGAACCAATGACCCTGCGCGTATTTCATGTGTGGCAAGTGCAAGCGATACCCAAAAAATACCCTTTGAATAGCAGCCAATGATGAAAACTACTGACAAAGGCGAGGAAACCACCAATAAGGCTAATGGAATCCAAGACACTGCACAAATCCCAATGTGTGAATATATGTCTTTCCGTCGAACACAAGGGAAACCACCCATTCAATGACCAATGATGAAATGTCGACTGTTGGGTTCAATGTTACCTACCAATGATGAAAGTAGGGCCATGGTGCATGATAGGACTATATTATCATGTGATTCTGAGAAAAACTAAGGGTATGGATGACATGCAAAGTCAAGAGTTCTGAGGAGTGGCCAACACAGGTTGATAGACTTCCTTTGAACAAGAGCATGAGACATACGTAGGACTCCGATAGCACAGACCCAATGATGAAACCATAAGATGCAGGAGGCATCAATGAAATTCTCTATAGGGACTGGAAGAGTAACCGGTCAGCAGAGAAGAATTTGTAACGAGAACAACTTCCTAAGGCCAAGCTAATCCCAAAATTATGATGATGAATGGACTCAATAAATTTGTGCTCTATTCAAAGGTGACATGACTGCTACCAATATAGGATAATACTCTCTTCCCGTCTGTATTTTTTTTTTCATAGACAAATGAATGCTATGATATATGGGAGGAAACAATTGTCGCAAGTAAGAAAAACTAGTTCCAACAGTGGAACATACCTATTCTCAATGGAGGGAAATGCATGCAGGAGATGGACACTTGGGGGAATGTTCCCTCCTAGGTATAGAGTGTCAAATTGTGAAGGAAATAAACAAGGCTATGCTTGGCTGAGGATGAAAAAGTACTGACGCAAATGGTTTATAACGCAAAGAGAGAACCAACTATAGGCTTAATACTGCAAGCAAGGGCATGAGATGCAATAACAACTTAATGCCAAAAAATGTCCTTTTTAATGTCTTTTAGTCTACTTGGTGTGAAAAATGGATAGAATTGTGCCAAATAGACGTCTTTTCAAAACCAATTTACGAGTGTGAAAAAGAAAAGTTCACTCGACAATATTTTCACTGTTTGATAACGAGTCGGAAAAGAGATTAACTAAGACTCATGACCTTTCAAGTCCAATTTAACAAGTGTGAAAGGGACAAATCACTCAACAATATTTTTGCTTTTTGAACAAGTCAGAAAAGAGCTTAACTCAGACTTTTTTGGGAGAGTCTAGCCGACAAGTCACGGAGGGGGGGGGGGGGGGGTGGCAAGGCTCCTGTGTATAACTTCTGCAGAATGTTAGTATCTTACAAATAACTGACATAAGCTTGGGAAAACCTAAAGCTCTCCAAGTCAAGGAGGATAAAGCACTCACTGAGGATATGGTCTCAGTGATATATCGGATAATGTCTCTTATAGGAAAAGACATAGGTATGGGAATTGGCTACCCCACAAGATTGTCCCAGTCGAGGGTGATCTCCTCAAAACTCGAAGGGAGAGGAATCAGAGAAAGTAAAACTCTCTCTCGTTTAGAAGGTGCAAGATCAAGAATGCTGACAACATGGTTGAAAGATGCATCACTCCCCACAAGGAGATTAGGATTGATCAGAGATTGCATTGGTACAACCACTTCTTCAATTCTGGGTTGAAGAGGATGCGAGATAATAGGGATAGGGAACACATCACCCTCAACAACGGGGGTGAGGTTAGGAGAGGATTGTGACAGAATTACCATCGTGTCAATCAAAGGAGAAACAAGGTGTGGGGAAACCATAGACGCCTAGGAACCTGAAGGGCCCTTAGGTGATCCCCACGCTTCTGGTATTCCAGCAGTGGTTGGACACAAATGAGTAAGGTGATGTCCTTCAAAAGTTCTGCAAAGGAATGGAGGCTTACGTCTAAGATGTCTATGCTTCTCAATTCCCCCAGCATCATTCAAAACGGTTGGTGACATGTTCTCAACGTGACAGGAGAAGTCGAGAGATTCATATCCTACATGACTTGTGGAGATTAGAGTGGTGCCCCCAGTATGACTAGTAGCAATTGGGTGTGGGTTGTCAACATGACCTATTGAAGTTGTCAACCCATCCCTAACATGACTGACAGAGGTCGGTGATGGAGCTCCAATATGACTAATAGTGACTGGACTAGTGGTGAGTTGTGGCAATTGATACCAAGATCCAGGGAAATATTGATTTTGAAACATTGCAAGCCAGGAAGGGTCCTGGTTTACCTCTTGTCCCTATCCGGAAAGGTAGTATCCTTTGTTTAATTGATTCAGATAAGTCTGAATGGGCATCATCACTGAAGTCTATGAAGAGACGAAAGTATGATAAGGAATATTCGAGTGAGGATATATGTTTCCCCCTTGTGAAGGGGTTCCATAAAGAGGGTAGCTTGAACTGTAAAATTGATTCTCCTCGTATGAATTACCTGGGGGTATATGAGGAATCTTCATGGGAAAAGAGTTTGAAGGAACCAACATGGTGGGCGAAGGATACATGGATGAGGTGTAATAATTAGAATAAGCACCCATCTGGGTATTGGCTCCTGAAAGAGCATAGCTCAGACTGGATCTGTAAGAGGGGAGGTTCCAACCTCCCGTTGTAAAATCTGGTTGAGAGACATGACTCATATCAAAAGAAGGCGTAGGTATTGGGGCCATAGTGCCCCTAGATCCAATGCTAGGGTTCATATAAGTGGACCAGTGAGAGGATTGCAAGGTTGAAGGCATATCAATGGGAGAATGACTAGAGACCCAAGGGGCAGACTGAGTGCCATAGTTCTGCATACCATTATGAAAATGGAAGGATACATCCCCATGAAATGAATAGGCACAATGGGGTAGGTAGCAATGAACGAGTGAGCCAAAGGAACTCCACTATCCATGATAATGAGAACTCAGTATAAACTCTTATAAACTCTTAAGGAAAACTAGTAATCAAAGAGCACACTAAAATTCGAACGGCCAAAATGCATGCAAAAGGGGTAAAGTGGTTGAGTGGCCTCCTTCCCTAAAGAAGGTATGTCTCTCCCAAGATGGGCCTGAGACTCACTGCTAAATATTGGAGGTAACATAATAAGTTATAAGGGCCCTCATGGGCTTAACAACCAGTCAATCATATCCCCCCAGAGAGGTAATCCTCCATAAAGGTTGTGTGTTGTCTGACCCTTATCTAACCCAGGGTACCTGCAGAATAACCCCTACAAGTAACCTATGAGACACCTAAGTCAAGAAACTAATAAACCATTGTATAACCGATGCATAGGTGAGCAGTCGTAAGTCAGTTCCACTGCATGGGAAGGGTAGCAAATCCCAAAACCTTGAAATAATCGCCTCTCATGCAGGTAAAGGCACTAGCAAGAACCCTAGATACGAATATATCTCCAGAAATATCTCTAACACTAGGAAGGTATCGGGGGGATATTCCTTCAACTGACTTCGTGTGACCTTGTGATTAACACTGGTGTGAGCGGAGCCTCCTAATTTTACCAATTATACAATGGATTTCTCCACTCCCTGACTTAGACACATATGTTGATTTAATTTCCTTGGAGAAGTTTACTCACAAAATCCTATTCCAAGGCATTGAATCCTAGGCTAGTTTGTGCAACCTAGAAAGTAAAATCGTGACTAGTTAATTTTAAATTATAGCGTTGATTTTAATGGCCTTGATTACTCAAAAAGGTATGGCAGTGAAACTCATGGTGTTATGACTCAACAAGAAAAGTAAATATGAAAATAATGCAAAGTCCTAAATTTAACATTCAATGAATGATATGCTTCTAAAAAACCAATGCAATTCTCAAATTCAACTTTGCAATTCAAAAGTAAAAATGCAATCTTTCATTGTATGCACTAAGCTAATGAAAAAGACTCAAAAGACAAAAATGCCAAGAAATGCAAAATGCCTATTTTTTTTTTGTATTTTCAATATAACAAAACTAAAAATGCATGGACTGAAAAGTAACTTGATATATATACCTATTGTGTATAAAAAGAGACAACTCAAGAAGGATACCAAGCAACACAAGACCCAACCCAATGTAAAAGGACAATAAAAAATGAAAATACGATGAGAAAGACTTCGCCCATAAACTCAACCAAAGAAGGGTTTATTTTCATCCCACAAGCACTTAACATGCACTACAAATACCTAAGAAGACTCAACAAACATCAAATCCCACCCAGCAACCACTAGACCTTGCTAAAAGGCAAGGCAGGCTGATGTATGCAATTGTTCAGGAAAACAAAGCATATATACACATCTTGCAGTGAGACAACCAGCGTATGTACGTGACTGTCAAGGAAAAAGGTGTGTATATGATTCAAAACAAGGCTAGGAAAGGGAGAAAGGTTCAGAACTCAGACCCAGAGTGACCAGAAAATGTCAAGAAATGATGCGACAAGAAACACAATAGAAGCGAGAGCAATCTAAGGAGAAAATTACTCTAAACCCTAAGAAAGAAGATTCATTCCTCAATATGGTCGCCAATTCTGTTACAAGGAAAATCTCTCTATGGCTAGGGTAAACCACAACATATGGAAATGATTCCAGAAATCAACTCTATCCCAATAACATGCTATATAAACCAATATGCAAGCGAGATAATAAAGAGGCCTACCTCGTCCATATGTTCAATGAAGTCCACCGATGAACACTTCAACCCAAAGCTATATACCTGTGACAAGTTCTCAACAAACAAGCAAGGCAAGCATATGGTGGTAATATAAAAGGTTAGTAGATTAGATAGCATAATCCATTAATAAACATGAAAAATACACCCATGGAATAATAAATCAATATATTTGCAAGATATCAATTGGACGGGAAAAGAGTATTTCTATTAATAAATGATTAGCAGAAGTGAAAATGTTACATACTTTTGTGTCGGCACAGTTTGGAACCGAGAAACTAAGTTCCTTTCAGTTGGGCCTCCACCACTTCAATCCTCCACCAAAGGCAAGCTCATAAGAGAGAAACAATGAGGTTCTCAATCAATAAGGGAAGATCTTGGGGGATGAACACTATGTTCAAACTTAAAGGACAAAGGGATGCAAACTCAATATGAAGTAAATAATTCCTCCAGAGTAACTTTGCTCTCAAAGTTGAATTCTTTCTCCTTTTCCATAGATCGGAATTGGCCTCTTTATAGCCTTCAAAATGGAACTGAAGGGTCAAGTTAGAACGTTTCCAGTATATGGAAGGCCAAGGATCAGAGATCTCCTCTCGTGACATGGAAACCCGACATTTAATTTCATTTTCTTGTACAAATCCCGATGTACGTGGGCTGTAGTGGAGCAACCTTCATATACACATGTTGTATAGTGTGCAATATGCGTATATGTGGAAAAATATTAATTTTTGTCTCTGGATTTTATCAACAGGGAAGATAATTCTACACAGGGAAATGGAATAAGGCCCTCTGTGCAAGATTGCATAGGGTGAGGCAAATATTTCTATAACATTGAGGATGAGTACATAGAGAAGGTGTTGGAGAGGTTTAGAATGCAGAATGAAAAACCAGTTAGTACACCTTTGGCCAGTCATTTCAAATTAACCAAGGAAATGTGTCCCAAGACACAGGAGGAGATAGAATACATGTCTAGGGTCCCTTATTCATCAACAATTATCAACTTGATGTATGTGATGGTTTGCACAAGACTAGATATTGCACATGCAGTGGGAGTTGTGAGAAGGTATATGAAAAATCTAGGTAAAGAACATTGGGAGGTAGTAAAGTGGATTATAAAGTATTTGAGAGGTAATGCTACTCATGAATTATGTTTTTGGAGGTTGAAACATTGTTTTGTAGGGATATGTTGATTCAGATATGGCAGGTGATAAAGATAGCAGGAGGAGCACCACAGGGTATATTTTTACTATAGGTGGACCAACAGTAAGTTGTATTTTGAAACCAAAAAATGTTGTTGCACTTTCAACAATAGAAGAAAAGTATGATGCTGCTACAAAGGCTAGTAAAGAAATGATTTGGTTACAGAGGTTTATGGAGGAATTGGGAAGGAAGCAAGAGAATAGCAGGTTATACTATGATAGTGAGAGTGCCATTCATCTTGCAAAGAACTCAGCCTTACATTCGAAAACTAAGCATATACAACGCAGGTATCATTTCATATGATCCATCTTGGAAGATGTACAATTGAAGTTGGAAAAGATACATACTATACATAATCCTGCAGACATGTTAACCAAGGGAGTAACTAGGGATAAATTGAGTTCTTTCTAAGTTTCAGTTGGTCTTCAAGCATGAAGGTGAAGATTATAAATTTTCCAGGTCCAAGAAGGATCATAGTCCAACATATACAAAAGAAATGGAGTTGTTGAGATTAGTCTCCAAGTGGGATATTATTGGTTTTGGAGCCTTATTATCTTCATGATTCATAGGTCTTTTTTTTTTCCATGTTTATACCCCATGAAGACTGTACACCCCATAATATTGTACACCCCTCCACGCCGGGGGGTTGTAGGGGGGCTCCCCCCCCCTGTAGGGTTCAGGGGGATCACCCCCCCAGCTGGGGGGTCCGAGGGAAAGATGCCCCCCTAAGGAGGTTTGGGGGCCATTGTTCCTCGATGGGGGTTCAAAGGTGAAGCCCTCGAGGGAAAAAATACCTTGTAAATGTATATTGTAATTTCATATTAAATATGAACCGTTCATTATAAGGTCACATATATAACGGTAGAAGTTATGTTATGGTTTTTTTCCCTAGAAGGAAACCCTCTATTATGAGGGAATTCTATTGCTATTATGTGTCATTGTGAATATTGTATTCTGAGAGAGGATACTGTGAGAGAAAAAAGAGGAAGTTGTAGTGGGTGTGATGTAGATTGTATCCCTTCATTTGTTGGATGACAATAAAGAAAAGAACCAGGAAATTTCTTTGGTGGACGTATCCCACACTAGGTGAACTGTGTATATTTGTGTCTCTATTATATTGTGTATATTTTGGGTTTATTTCTACATTTTTCTTATTTTATTTCTCCGCGATCCTATTTTTCTAACAGACTTCGGACTTGGTTCAGTTGCCTACATGAAAAAAAGAATTGTAGAATAAATGGGTTTACAGGTTTAAGGAAGAAGATGGAGGCAAAGAGTGGTACAAGGATAGACTTGTTGTGAAGGGGTTTGCACAAAAGAAAGGTATATATTTTGATGAAATATTTTCTCCTATTGTTAAAATGACTTCAATTAGGACTATTTTAAGTCTTGTGGTAGTAAAATATTTGCATCTTGAACAATTAGATGTAAAAAAAAAATTCTCCATGGGGATTTGGAGGAGGAGATTTATATGCAGCAACCATAGGGGTATGAGGTCAAAGTAAAGGAAAATTTGGTATGCAGGTTGAAGAAGAGCTTGTATGGCCTAAAGAAAGATTTAAGGTAGTGGTATTTGAATTTTGATAGGTTTATGACAGAACAATGTTATAGTAGATGTTATTTTTATTATCATGTTTATTTTAAGAGGCTAGAAAATGGAAGTTATATTATCTTGCTATTGTGTGTAGATGACATGCTTGTTGCATGGTCTAACATGAAGGATATAAATGTGCTCAAAAGAAATTAGCTAATTCATTTGTGATGAAGGATTTGGGTGCTACAAATAAAATCCTTGGCATGAGAATAACAAAAGATAGGAAAAATATCAAATTTACATTGTCTCGGGGTGAGTACATAGAGAAGGTGTTAGAAAGGTTTAGAATGTAGAATGCAAAACCAGTTAGTACACCTTTGGAAATACATTTCAAATTAACCAAGAAAATGTGTCCCAAGACAGAGAAGAAGATAGAATACATGTCCAGGGTCCCTTATTCATCATCAGTTGGTAGCTTGATGTATGTTATGGTGTGCACAAGACCCGATATTTCACATGCAGTGGGAGTTGTGAGAAGGTTTATGAACAATCCATGTAAAGAACATTGGGAGGAAGTAAAGTGGATTCTTAGATATTTGAGAGGCACTAATTCTCATGCATTATGTTTTGGAGTTTCAAACACTATTCTACAAGGATATGTTGATTCAGATATGGCTAGTGATAAAGATAGCAGGAGAAGCACCACATGGTATGTTTTTACTATAGGTGGAACTGCACCAAGTTGGATTTTGAAACTGCAAAAGGTTGTTGCACTTTCAAAAATGTAAGTAGAGTATGTTTTTTTTGGCCCTTGGTTATGTATTAAGGAAGAAAGAGAAGATTAATGAAGAATAAAGACGAAGTACGAAGTGCGCGGAAGACACACAAATTGAGGAAGGGTCAAAGTGGTTAAAGACGAAGAAAAGAAGGAATGAAGTAAGGAAAATCAAGTCATTGAAGGATAAGATCAAGGAAGATAAAGAATCAAATAATATGGATCGTGTACAAATCAACAAGTGGAAGAAGAAACCAACGGATGCTTTGGAGCACCTCATGGTAAAGAAGTAAGGATAGGCTGGTGAAGCCTTGAAAACATGGGTCATGTGGACCTAGGGTTTTAACACCTAGGCTTCAGTCTAAGGTTTTCTAAGAGTCATGAAATGTATAAATAGAGGTCTAGAAGAGTTGAGAGGGGGTTACTATTATTTTGGGTGAGAGTGACATTGAGATCTAAGTATTGTGCATTCTTGTATTCTGGATATTTAGTTGGGTGCGAAGATCAATCCTGCAACTGGGTGCACAAGGAAGGGAGAGAAAGAGGAATAGAGAGAAGGATCTACAACTAAGTGCGGATATATAACTATATGTTTTCATCTAATATATCAAGAAACGTAGTTCTGTGGATGTAGCCCTAGGGAGAGGGTGAACCACATAAATATTTTTTTTATTTGTGGTTGATGTTGTGATATTTGCTTGTCTGATTATACTTTTATTGCATTGTTGTTTCCATATGAAATATAAAAGGTATAAGTTAACTACGTGAAGCTAAGTGTAATACTATTAAACACTCTCTAGTTTGTATTGTGTTGTTGTTCTGAGATCCCCTTGCATTCCCCCTAGTTTTAGACTTCATCTTCTTCGCAGGTGTTGTCGAAAGGGCTAGTAGTTAGGGTTTGTCGGTGTGTTGTTAGAGTTTAACCCTGGGTCTTCCCCTGTGCCAACAAATGGTTCCATTGTTGGGACCAGGATCTTCTTGAGGGAATGTCAAGGTGGTTTCCATCGAAGACAAAGATTCAGAAGTGGTTGGAAGAACAAGAAAGGGACTTCGTCGAAGCTAAGAATAAGAACCCTAGCATTAGTATAGAATATTGGTTGGGAAGGTACATCTTTACTGACGTACATAAGATTTTCTTTGGAGGAGTTCATAAGGATTTATATGAGTGGCTAGCTAGATTAGAAGAAAATTAGATTGAGATTAGATCTAGACCACCTGTGGTTTGGACAATGACCCTAAGCAAGAAATTCAAGAGATTTGATAAAGTTGTGTCTAGAGCAGTGGATCTCTGGTTTGATAGCACTATTGGAGGGTATATTACTGAGTTTGTTGTTGACAAAGTGTAATCATATAGCCAAGAAGAGAGGTATTTATTTAAGGGGCATAGAGGAAATTTTCTACACTTTTTGAAGCCAAGAATTAAGATGCTATTACATGAGAAAAATATCTTGAAGATACAGTAATCAGTTGGATCTTAAAGCTAATGTTCAAGAGTTCAGAAGGAGACAACGATGCAGAGGCTGGACACACGCGAAGTGGGAGATCATTTAGGAAGGTTCCTCTTGCGAACCTTTTTGAGCATAGTTTCATACCATTGGCACAAGATGAAGATTTCTATAGTGGAGAAGAAGCAAGGAGATCAGATGGGGAGTATTCGGATTTCTCAAGAACAGGGGAAGTAGAGACTGGAGAACTTCGCCAAGAAGAACCAGAAACTTTAGGGACTGCACCTACTATTGAAGTAAGTATTATTACTCCTCTTATTGTTTTAGCAGCATTAAGTAATCAGAGTAATCAGAGTAATTAGAGTAAATAAAGTACTATTACAAGCAGTTTAGTACATACTTAGTTGAGAAACCAAGGAAGATCTATGGCAGATGAAATGAGGCTGCCTATTTTTAGAGGTAATGGATCTCAGGATCCTGACGAGCACTGGTTCCTATGTGAAGCTATATGGAGTATTAAGAAAGTCACCAATGAAGATGTTGAGAGAGACAAGTTTAGTACTACCTTGAGGGACCACGGCCTGAGCTGGTATATGAAATTTTCTTCAGGATCTGCACAACCTAAGCCACTGAATGGCATTAATACTACATTGAGTCCAGATTTCAAGAAACCTAAGTCAGATTTGAAGTGCATTACAAAATTGAAGGAAATCAAGCAGAAGGTAACTGAACCTATTTGGGAATTTGATCATAGGTTTAAGACCTCGACAGGCCATCTATGTTTTCATATTTCAGATGAAAAACATAAGGAATGGTTCATTGTTTCCCTCTTGCCACACATTAGAGCTCCTCTGATGCAACAGAGGGTCACTTCACAAGGTGAAGCATTGGATATTTCCATGAAACTAGAAGTCGTTTCTGTAGGAGAATCTAGTCCAGGTATGAGCCAGATATTGAATCAATTAACTAGTTTATATTTACAGGTCGAAGCTATGAAGAAGGGTAAAGGAAAAGAGAAAAGAGAAGACATCTGGTGTATCTGAGGCAAATCAAAGGGCCATGAAAAATATCATTTTCCCTTATTTAATGAATAATTGGCCTCTGGATCCCCTAACCCATTGAAGCAAGCTACTATACCCTAGTGCAAGGTATGTAGAAATAGACATCTCCCTAGTGAATGTTATTATATGCAAAAATATGTACAAATGCCTACCAATATTTATTATACATTCTGCAAATCTGTGGGGCATGATGAGAAGGACTATAGGTCAAGGGATACATATAGAATTCAAGGAGAATTACATTCAAAAGGAAATAATATGCAATTCAATTCAGAGGAAGAGGATGAGGTGGAGGTATGGGTTGAGCTTGAGGTCAGATTATTTGTTATAACTACACACAAACAGGACATTTGGAAAGGGATTTCCAAAACCCTTGTACTACTTGCAACTACTATAATTCATTTGACCATGTCATTGAAGACTGTCCAGTATTGTTAGCTAAACTTCAGGAAAGACAAGGTGGAAACCAAAAAGTTCAACTAATATTGGCGGAACCTCACGTGGAGGATCCTACTGTCACTGTTAGTAATCGAGGAGGCACTGCTACAGGAGAAGATCGAGTGACTGCAGGAAAGACTACAGATGGATCAAGGATCAAAAGAGCTGCATAGAAGGCACATTTGTTTGATCCAAGGAGAGAAAAACATAATTTTGAAGAAGCAAGGAAATAATTTGTAGGAGAACAAGATTCTTCATCTAGGGCACAACCAGAAGTAAGGGAATATGAAATTCCACCAACATTTGATCAATATGCCCTAGCTAGACAAGGAAAAGAGTTAAGAAAGCTTATGGACTTCTTGTATACTTGTATCAATTTGATTAAAGATGAAAAAGATGTGCAGGAACTACAACACCTGGTAAGACAATATGAAGTTGGAAGAATAGATCCTCTGATGAGTAGAAGTGTGAATCAAGTATCTAGAAAAAAGAGGACAAACAAGAAACTACACCTTAGTGCTCAGATTTGAGACTACGACATGGACTATGTGTTCCTTGACCTAGGATCAGAAGTAAATGTTATGACGAAACAAACTTGGCAAATGATGGGAAAAACTAAGTTGATTTACTCTCCTATCAAGCTCAGAATGGCTAATCACCAAGCGGCGAGCCCCTTTGGAAGACCCTGTGGACATCGACGGGGTAAAAACATTTGCATACTTTGAAGGGACTGAGATTGTTGATGATAGTTGTCCTTATCCTATGTTGTTAGGAATTAATTGGGATTTCAACAATCTAACTGTGGTTGACCTAAAAAAGAGAAGAATGACATTCGAGGGTAATGGCCTTAATTTCATTGCACCCCTTGATCCTAATGAAGGTTGTAGATACACAGAACCTATAAGAGAAGAAGACTATGCATACGATATAGAGAACATGTATAAACTGACAACAAGACAACAAGATTATATTAATCCTACAACAGATGAAAATCTAAGTTGGCGAAGTGAGAGTACATGTTCATCTGACTCGGAAGAAGCATTGGAAAATTGGCAGAATAGAATGTTTGAAGTGCACACAAGTAATTAATCTTCCTACATTTGATGGTTTGAATCATTTAGAGAAATTTCTAACCAAATTTGAGATAATTGTACCATCACAACAAAGGATCTTGGAACTGGATGAAGCCTTGAAAGAAAAACCAACTAGATGGTGGGGAACACACAAGAAGAACATCACAGAGTGGGTGCAATTTTGCACCTTATTGATAGTATGATTTTCATACCAAGCTGAAGGATGCAAAGTTTAGTACAGAGGTTAGAGTTTTCCAAAGGACCATATGTTGTGCGTGGGAAATCCCTCTACGAACTAGCACTTAGGGTTTTATCATGCATGCAGAAAAGACCTAAAGATTCCTACTTTCTACCATCATCCCTGACCTAATTCCCATTATTCTTAAGCAAATACGTAGTTAAGAAGATCAAGTGAGCATACCTTATTTCGGGCGTTTGATATCAATCCTTATTTACGCTTAGTTTCTCTTTGACTGCAGCTCTCCTCCAAAGGTTGACCTGCATTCACACAAGACAAACAAAGAACTCCACATGCTTTTGATCTACAAATTAATGGGTTACAGATTTAATCAATATGTATGCAATAAACCATGAAAACCTCATATGGTGGGACGGGAAAAGTACTTATTTATTATTAAATTCAATACATCAACTTACAATGATGAAGCTGATTACTGCTCCACGAACTTGGTCCTGGGCTCCTCTTCAACTGTTCTTCAACTTCTTTTCTCTATACTTCTCTTTGCACAAGGATAGCTAAAGGTTGGGACAAATGGAATACGCAATCGGGTATAGTTTCTTTACTATGATTCTGCTCTTCCAAATGGGACCCCTAACCCTTCTTTTATAGGATAGAAGAAGCTAGGCATTTGGTCAAACTTCCAGCCATGCATGGCTGAAAGGTTTAGTTAACTTACCCAAAACTATGTGTTCCGTCAGCAACTTTCCTTTTTTCGTTCTTTTGTAGGTACACGCGGGTTGTCTTGGGTCAGCTAGCATGTACACGCGTATAGTAAAGTATCAGGGCGCGTGGGCCTTTATAAAAGGGGTTTTTAAGAAGAGTTGTTCAACAATGTTTTGGCAAAGAAGGAATCTGAGATGGCCTGATGCTAGGTAAGCATGCCTGGTGCAAATTAGGGTTATAACATATGCCTCCTAATGTGTGAGGTCAGAAGAGCATCTGATGGCCGAAATACATTAAAAATCTTCACCGATGTGCCGAACAAGTGAGCCTAGGAACCAAAAATCGGGAGGTGTCATTTGCAAAAATAATAATTGTCTCACTGAGGTGGGCATACCCATTCTCGAGATAAAATAAAATCATGGATACCAATCAAATAAACTGTAGATCCATGTCATATAACTATATAAAGTGTAGCCGCGAGCAATACACAGTGGAGCTACATCTCGAAATCAAAAAGGTATACGTGTAGAGTATCCATATTCTTAGAAGTTGATAAGGCCTGATGGATGGAGATGAGGTCTTCAGAGCTCGAGCAACAACTACAAAATATTCAAAACCTGGGTAGGAGTGTAATATGAGTGTACGACTTCACTACCCAGAGGTCTTCGACGGCTCGTCGGTCATGGACTAGAGAATCTTGATGATCAGATTGAAGGCTTCATTGATTTCAAACAAATACGTGATTGGAAATTCAGGATGGACGGGTATGAGGGAAAGAGACAAACTATAGAGGGGCTGACTCAGGCTTGGTAAAAAATTCCCTTGGACAATAACATGACAAATGATGTGACTTAGGAAACATGGAATTAACATAAGCTTACAAGGTAGTAAGCAACGCAAACTCTCCATATGTTTGGAAGAATAACCAAACGGAGGAGGACACAGCTCTATGTAGCAAGAACAACTTCCTAAGTTCGTATTAAATCCCAGAGTTTGATGAACAAATGGATAGATGTGCTTTATCCAAGGGCAACTCATTATGATACCAATAAAGAAAATACTTTTCCCTTCCTCTTTTTGGGGTATATTTGTTTTTTTTTGTCTTTTTCAATAATTTTGGAAAAAGAATAAAAGAATGTTACGTTACAAAGGAGGAATGAGTGTTGCAAACATACAAGTTCAAGGTGCAAGGGAAAGACTGATGTTCAAAGTAAGGACACTTGGGAAAAACCCTCCAGGGGCCAAAGGTGTCAAGACATAGAGGCAAAGTGCTATAGGGATTGCGTATAAGGCATGCTTTAGATGGTTCAGTTGAGAGCAACATGGAGCTGGCATTAGGCCAAATATGTGGGTATGCAAATGCGATTAATAAAACACACAATGGTAACATCCTTCGATGTAAGTTTAACGAGCCCAGAGAAGGTAAGCTCGGTGGTTTTTCATATTTAGAGAGTCTAAAAAAACGTAAACGGAGACTCCACTGGGGTACCCTTTTTGAAGGTAGTCTAGTCGGTTTGAAAAAGGGGTAAACTAGCATTGAAAAGACGTCTATTCAAAACCATTTTAATGAGTGTGATAAAGACAAGATCACTCGGCAATTTTTTCATTTTTAAGGAGTCTGAAAAAAGCGTAACTATGGACTCCATCAGGAATGTTCTTCTGGACCATTTTAACGAGTGTGAAAGAATAAGGTCACTCGACAATCTTTTCAATTTTAGGGAGTCTGAAAAGAGCTTAACAATGGACTCCGTGGGGATTCCTTTTTCATACATTTAATCCCTCGGTCCCGAAAAAGGGTTAAAATGATACCTGAGAGTACTCTTCTAGAGAACTGAAGTTCCTCAGAGTATACCTTTGTTCGTACAGTTGACCGTCCAGATCAAAAAAGGGGTAAACTACCGCCGGACAGACGTGACTTCAAATTTTAGTTTAACGAGCATGAAAGGCCACAAGATCACTCGACAATCTTTTCATGTTTAGAGGGTCTGAAAAGGGCTTAAAAGAAGACCCGTTATGTTTTTTGGGAGTCCTGAGGGTGAGGTCAAGAGTGAAAAGGAATCATGCAAATGAGGCTCAAACTTGTAATTAGGAAAAACAACAAGGACTCCCGAGCCTACATTCATTAGTGATAGCATGGACACCATAACAAAACCAGGATCTACCTAGGGAATCCATGTTCTGGTAAGCTCTACCACCAAATCACGACACTTCTAAAGCAACAATGATGGTTCAGTGTTGCAACCTGATGGGATCAATCCTATGGCAAAGGGATAAAGAAAATGAGATACAAAAGTCAGGGTGGAAACCTAACCTACATTCTCAATTTGACCATCTAAGGTTTTTGCCATGGACTGTCAAAAGTTACCAAAAACTCCAAAAAAATTCCTGATACCCGATCATACCCTTCCAACGCAACTCCTGAACCACTCTAAATGGTTTTTAGTTTAAAGAAAATGATAAGGGGGGCCAAAAAAGTGACAAAAGGGGCCAAAAAGTCTATAAATAGAAGTTGGCAGCTCATTATTACCATTGTTGATTTGGAAATTGACTCTGGAGCAAAAAACCCCTTTTGATAAAAGTGGTGATTATGGGAGCTATAGTGGATGAAACGACCATTCGTTTGGACAAAGTAAGTATAAATTCTCTCCTCTTGCAATTTAAATATTTATTTATTCTTTTGGTTTAGAGTTTTGGGGGGGGGTTGACCTTCAAAAGGTCGGCCTTAGGTCCACGTGGGTTGTCTTATGGCAGGCCGCATGTACATTCGAGTAGAGGAAAAACTGCATGCATGTACACGCGATTGTCATCATTACAGCCCGTGTGGATGCCTTCATTTAATGAAAAAATTTAAAAAAATAAGGGTTAACCCTCCTGAACTTGGTGTTTTGCAGGATGTATGTTCACTGGAGGGAAATAGAGCATGAGGAGGTTAGTGAGTTGGTCGGGGAATACCCCAATGTTGTTGCTACCTTAATGCAATGTGGGCTGCTCAAGTTCTTCCTATGTCCTTTTATGCAGGCACAACCTAGGCTATTGAATGCCTTGGTTGATTATTGGCATCCCGACGCAGAGGCCTTTATGTTAGAGGAGAAGTCACTGGTGCCTATGACAGAGGACATATATTTTTTGACTGGCCTCTCCAGGAGAGGGGAACCAGTCAATTTTCAGACATTTCCTTCGGGGCCTCATAACATATCGAAATTGATAGGACTTTATTGTGAGGCTGGTACAGACCAATCGAGCTCACAGGTGCCCATAAGAAAGATCAAAGACTTATCACTGGAGGCGATTGTGTTTCTTATTGGGCGGATGACTGGTTCTATGGCTCTACATCAGGCGTCCCATGCACAAATGAACTGTGCAGTCCAGTTCTTAAATGCACAAATATTTGACTGGAGCACTACACTGCTAGATTGTATGAAGATGCAACTGACATATTGCTGGTCATAGACGCAGAGGAACTTCGGGTTCAGGACGATTCTATGCTCTTTCTTCTTTGAAAGAGTTCCAAGTTTCAGTCCTCAAGTGGTGGTACGAGGACATTAGGCCTCTCTTCCTACGGTTTGAAGATGGGCAGTGTTACTGCCATGACAGGGTGGTGGAAGGACCAATGAGTCCTTTGATGATGATTTTTTCGCTTGGTTGTCACGACAGATCCCAATCATAGAGGATTACCCTTATGCTGGGATTGATTTCTCTAGAGATCCTGAGATACCGGTACCTCCTGGCGAGGAGCAAGGAGAGATGGGTAAGTTTGCATCGTTGTTTTGTTTTGTTTTTTTGTGAAACATATGTAATTTTTATGTTGTTTTTTTTATATATCATTTTTTTATACCAGAGTATTTGACAGATATGTGTCTATTATGTGCAGATGTGGGACCAGTGCGACCTGTGGACTATGTGAGGAATAGGCATCGTCCTCGGCTAGGGGTCGCACCTGCCACCACAGGGGGACGAGCAGTAGCAGGAGATCTTCTAACTGGTGAGGCTGAGAGGGTTTTGAGACAAGTTAAGTGAAATTTACCTCACTCACCCACACAGTCCCTATGGAAGATATTGAGGATCTTCCACCATCTATGCAGCCTCATGTAGTGGGGGAACCACGAACATGGGTCTGATTGTTTCGGTGTTTGGAAAATGTTGTTGATCATTACAATAGGGCCCATAGGCCCTGACCTTAGTTAGTCTATAATTTTCACGTGCTAAGAGCACTACTTGTATATATTTTTTGAGGGCATAAGCCCCATGAATCATTACTAGTCATACTTTTGAGGCACTTGCGTCCACCTATGTACTCTAATGATTATGATATTATATATGGATTTTTATGTCCTTTTGTGTCTTATGGATCGTATTTTCCTTTAAAAATGTATTTACATGTTTATGTGTATGTCTTTTTATATGTGTGCGAGATGCCAATCTAAAATGTGATTAGCTAGAGTATTTGTAATTTGGTTTAATCTCCTAGGAACATGAAAATATGTAATATAATCAAAGCTTCATTCTAAGAGACATACCCTAAGTAATCGTCGGTGTAAGGTCGAATCATGAACACGGTAGACTCTATTTAACTGAGACAGAACCAGATAAGAATCTAAATAGACCTGGAGATGAGAGATACCAAATGACAGGGTGTCACAAAGAAACTCAATAACTGCACTGTATTCGGCGACATTGTTTGTGGTGTCACCTAAGAATATACCTCCAAAAGATAATAATTGGCATCGAGGTGTAAAAATTACCCAAGCTGCAGAGGAAAGCCTCCGAGTGTACCAGCTATCACCATCTGCGTACCCAATGAACACCTCTGATTCACTTGACATCTGCCACAGTGACGAAAGATAACATAAAAAATGACACGTCCATAATACTAAAAGGAACTAGAAAGTAATAGTACAAAGACTATACATATGTTACAAAAATTTACGCATGGTGACCTACCTATGAGTAATACTTCTTGAGGTAGAGCCTATTTCTAGGCTCTGCCAAAGCATTTCCCTCAAATTCAACCATATGATAAGTGCCCTTTTTTAGAACCTATTTTATGATGAAAGGTCTGAACCACATGGGTTTGAATTTTCCTACCCCCAGGGGGTCCTTATCTTGGTCATAGACTAGGACAAGGTCACCTTCAGAGAAAATCTGAGGATGAATGGACTGATCATACTGACACTTGAATTTATGTTTGTGAGATTCATTGGCCAGGGCCACATCACGACACTGCTCATTGAGCCTCTCAAGGTATAATAACCGTTCTTCAAGTGGAGAAGTGTCTGGCAATAACTGTACTTCCAAGTTTAGGGACGGGATCTGACATTCGATAGGCAAGACTACTTCCAGCCCATAAATGAGTTGAAAAGGTGAGAAACCAATTGCAGTATTAACAAACTTTTGGTAAGTCCATAATGTCGAGTATAACATCAAATTTCAATTTGACTTGGCTGAGTTAATCATTCGTTTTAGGATGGTATTAAGAGATTTATTTACATCTTTCACCTGACCATTTTCTTAGGGGTAGTAGGGTGGTGAATGTTCTTGCCACAACCCAAGATTTGACGTTAACTCGGTCATCATCTGGTTCTGAAAGTGACTGCCATGGTCAATGACAACCTCTCTCGGGACGCCGAACCTTGCTATTATCTGGTTGAATAAAAAGAGAGCTGCAGTCTCTCCATTATCTTTAAACATTGGCATATCTTTGACCCACTTCATGAAGTAGTCTACGGCTACAATGATATAATGGTGCCCCATTGCTGAAGGAGGGTTGCATGTAGTGTAATGAATCCCCCACTTGGTGAAGGGACCAACTATGATGACAAGAAACATGGGAGCGAGATGTGCCCTCATCTTCCAAGAGAAGATGTGACACGGGTGGCACTTCTTGACCAATCCGATACAATCTTTGATTAGTGTCAGCCAAAAGTAACCTGCTTATAAATTTTTTTGGGTTGTTTCCAACCCAGACAAATGACTGCCACATGCTACGGTATGGCAATCGTTAAGCATGATAACTACTTCTTCGTGAGTGAGACATCGATGCAGGATGCAGTCTACGCCTCTTCAATACAACGTATCATCAAGTATGAGATAATTCTTGGCCTGGTGGCATATACAATGCCACTCATCACGAGAAGTAGAGGTGGGGAACTTCAAAGTCTAGGGATAGATAAGTATATCTCCAGACCATGGATCCAAATATGTGATCAAAAACATATCTCCTCTGATAGGTGACTCTTTGGGCACAACATCACCTAACTCAACCAGAAGTTCCAAAATAAGTTCTGTGAAGACCAATGACTTTTTGGATTTCGCTGAAATGAAATCTAAGTAAAATTCCTAGAGGATGATTATCCATCTACTAATCTTTTTGCCTATTACCTTTCGTGTAAACATGTACTGAAATGGATTCACAACAACAATGACGGTGGTCTTGCAAAACATAACATAATGACGGAACCATTGAACAGCATGGACTGTTGCCAACGCAAGTTTTTTGATATGAGAATAATTGAGTTCCGGTCCTACTAGGCCTCGGATCAGTTAATAGATCACATATTCTGAGAACAAGTCATCTTCCTAAACTAAGAACATGTCGATGGTTGACTCTGCTGCAGCCAGGTACAATAAGAAATCTTTGTTATAGTTAGGTGGCCGAAGCAGAGGGGCAGTTGTGAGGGCATGTTTCAACGCATTGAAAGAGTGTTGAGCGACATCATCCCAATGAAAAGGAATGTCTTTCTTCAGTAAGTGCATAAATCCCTTTGTGATCTCGGCATATTTGGCAATGAAATGTCTTAAAAAATTTGCCTTGCCATATAGACTCTGAAGTTGAAGGATTGTGCCCAGGGGAGGAAACTGAATTATTGCCTCAACCTTGAGAGGATCGACCATGATCCCTGTTGGTGACACTATGAAACCTAACAAACATCCTGATGTTATGAAAAAGCTACACTTGTTTGGAATCAAGTGAATCTAGATGTAGTGGCATCGCTTAAAGATAATTCAGAGGTGTGCGGGATGATCCATTCTCTTGTGAGATCAAGATGCTAAATCATCTAAATAGGCCTCGACTATATGCTTGAGATCATGGAAAGAAAAAGACATGGCTCGCTGAAAGGTTGCACCAGCATTTTTGAGACCAAAGGGAATCTTACGATACACAAATGTACCCCATGGACAAATGAATGTCATTTTGTGCTAGTGTTCGGGTTTGATTTGTATTTGATTATATCCTGAAAAACCGTTCATGAAAGAGAAGGCCTCGCAATCCGCACATTCATCAATTATCTGGTCGATGAATGGTGTGGGAAAATTATCTTTTGGATAGGCCTTGTTTAAATCACAGAAGTTTGTACATACATGAATCATGCCCTGTTTCTTATTGACCGACATAGGATTTGACACCCATTGGGTCAAATGGATAGGATAGTTAAAACCAGCTTTTAGCAGTTTCTCAACTTCAACCTTAATGGCTTCTTCTTTCTTGGGATTAACTAGACGAAGCTTCTGCCGAACAGGCTTGGCATCTGGATAAGTTGTGATTTCATGTTCCACTATTTTTATATCGATGCCTGGAATTTCCTCGTAAGACCAGGAAAAAACGTCGCATAATTATTTAAATAGATCTATGTAGATTTGAATCTCTCTAGGGGAGAAGTCAGCTCCGACGAAAACATTCTCCATTACACCAGGGGTTCTGGAGATATTGATCGGTATGGTTTCAGCGATGTTTTCCATATTACCCTCGGCATAAACCTCATGTGTAGCTATGGGATTAATAGGACAAGACCTATCTCCAGTCATAGTTAAGGTGAATTCTATCACTTCAATTATGCTTAACTCTGGGAGGAAGTATGATCTGTGAAGAAGATTGTCCCAGGGTTTGTCCGAACTAGTCATTGCTTCAGTTACTACTTCGTCGGAGGGAAATACTAAGTCTAATGAATCAGTGTCAGTGAGAGAACCTTGAGCCCAAATAGGCTCTATAAGTGGATCTAATTCTTGTGCAAGAGTTGGATCTATGTCGACCAAATCTTGCTGGACTAAAGAGTATGCTACTTCAACTGTAGACAAGGGCATGGACATGCCTGGGTGCCCTGTCCCTTCCATCATGGCTGATGGGGAAGGAAGTATCCACGGATCATTGAAGTAAGTCGTGTGAAAAAATGAAACTTGGAAAATCTCAACCTGATGGTGGTCGGATATGAATTTGACATCACCTTGAGGGGGTGGGTAATCGAAGGTACACATCAAATATGGGCACAAACCAACCCCTATGTTGGCTACGCTTGGTTGGGGATTATCAATCATCGGGACTGCAAATACCCCCAATGAAGGGTCAAGTCTGGAGAAAGACAATCAATCAATGGTCACAATCTGATCCTTGTGTGGAAACAATAAGACTTGGAAAATTGTAGCAACCATTTCTTGCATGGCGTAAGTCCAACTCCTTCCTAACAAGATATTGTAGTCAAGGGACACATTGACTACTTCTACCTTGACACACATGGTCTTCCCTCATAACTGTGTGGGGAAAGAGGGAATGATACCATGTGGTCGGAACAAATGACCATAGAAATCCATGAGAAGAGTAGGTGACAGAGATAAAATGGGCTGGCCAATGGCCTTCCAACATGCCAACGACATAACGCATGTCGAGGCGCCCTCATCAACCACCGTGTAGAAAATATTTCGAGTAAAAGTTTTCGCGGGGTGAGCCACTACTATCTGAAATACTACATGGTAAGGAAGACGAGGTTTTAAGTCAGTTGTATCCAGCATGGTGGTACCTGGATTACAAGTCTCAGTAGATCCTAAAGAGGCTAACAAAGCTTTCCTCTGGGAAGGGCAACTTTGGAGGACCTCCAAAGTGGACATCGCACAAGGGGTTTGAGACAAATCCTCCACCACAGAATAGTTTTGGGCAGTCCTTGCATTTGGGTTATGAGAAGAATTTTTGAACGCACCTTTTGGGATGCGTGTCATTGTTTCTCCCAAAGTCTTCTCGATTTGGAGAGGAAGAGATGGGAGTTCGAATTATTTTCCCTTCTTAGAAGTGCTTGGTTTACTGTAGTCATGCACTCTAGTTGATATAAAAGAATCACCCTTCATCACATACACATTCGTGGATGTGGGACTATTCGAAGACAAAGAGGGTCCTTGACTACCCCCTTCCGCGCTTGTAGAGTATTGGGTTAGGTTTTTCCCATGTTGAAATGGATTGGTTAACATGGCAGACTATTGTTGTGTCACAAACTTTTGGGCCTATGCAAGCCGAGGACATTGGTGGTTCGGGTGGTCTTCCACGCACAGGTTGCACGGATACCTTTCCTTCCATTTCTCAGTGGTTCCCCTGCCAACAATATTAGTAGGTTTCTTATCCCCCTTACCCTTCTTTCATTGTTTTTTCCTTCGTTCAGGCTGCTGGGTGGCCTTTGGATTTGTCGATTGCACTATGTGTACATCCAACATTTTAGTAGGGGGAGCAGCCAAAACAGTCGTTTGGTTGGCCGCTGTGTGTTGTATAGGCAATTTCTGCAATTGCTTCATCAGTTGCTCAACGGGCTTTGTTTGTGCTGAACCAATAGTACCATCGGCATGTGGCCCAACTCTCTATCTGGTTTTATCAAGAATTGAGTGTGGCGCATCTAGCAAGATCTTGTATAATAAACCAGACTGAGAGTAGATTAGCTCAAGCTGTTGAGCTCTCATGATGGCGTCTTCTTTGGAAAACACTCCCGACGTTGTGACGTCTTTGTATAACTGTGGGACCAAAGACTTAAGGAACCACTTGAGAAGGAATGATGGTGGGATTGACACCTTAATTAAACTCTTCTGGCATCTCCATTCTTGGATGTGATCAGAGATATGGTCTGCTTTTGTTTGTGTGAAATTGGCCAACAATTCTGTGCCAACGTCGTATCTCACAGGTAATTGGAAATGGTTTAGGAAATCCATTTCCAATTCGTCGAAGGAAGAGTATCTTGAGCGGTCGATCTCAATGTACCATTTCACAACACTCCCAATGAGAGGACGTTGAAACAATCACAATTGTACGGAGTCATCTTTCAATGAGTTAGATGAGCACCAAAGATGGAAGGTGGTCACATGATCTCCTAGATCTTCGTTAGGCTTGGCCTCAAACTTTGGTATGTCCGAAGGCAACTTTGCAAGATACCAGATATACAAAATATGCAGAACATAAATAAAATGATAGAAATGGAAGAATAACAGTAAAATATCCAGCATAATCTCCACAATAACATAGAAATGATATAAGAATAGCAATAGAAATAACACTTAGATTCAGAAAGAAATGTTCACAGGCCTCTTCGAGGGGGAAACCTCCAATAGAGCAGTTCTCTATTACAATAATCTCCAAGCTAGGGTTTTCATACCCTCGACCCTTATTTATACTACATATGTCTATTAAGAGAAGCATCTAGAGGAAGATCCTTCTAGAAGCGGAAGCTTCTATTAGGTATTCTTACATCTGCCTTATTCTATTTTATTGAAAGGCCTTATTAATATTGACCTTTATTACATATGAATACATTGATCTACCTATGTGCGAGTTAGGACCTTAACATGTCCACCCCCTTAAAAACAACCTTTTCCTCGAGGCTTGAGATTTGGAAACTGTTGCAGAATGGTAGCTGGTTCCCAAGTGGCATCTGCTGGAGTCATATCTTTCCACTGTACTGGCACTTCCTTGATGGTTCTCTGACGCAGTCGATGCTCACGCTGGTCCAAAAATGCTTCTAGTTGTAGCCAAATGGATCCTTCTTCAGCTAACTTGGGCAGGTTGGTTTTAATTTGGCACTTGGTTCCAATCACCTTCTTCAAGCATGAAACATGAAAAACAGGATGTAGCTTCGACTGACTGGGAAGATCTAACTGATATGCAACTTGTCCCACACGCTTGAGAACTGTGTAAGGGCCATAAAATTTGGGTGCTAGCTTATGACACTGCTCGGCCTTGAGGGAAGTTTGCTTATATGGTTGCAGTCGCAGAAACACCTGATCCCCTTCTGCAAATTGACGTTCAGAGCGACCTTGATCTGCTTGTTTCTTCATTCTATTATGTACCATGACCAAGTTCTCTTTAAGGCTACGAAGGATATCCTCTCAGACTGTAAGTGTTTGGTTAATCGCTTGGACCTTCGAGGTACCTAGTAAGTATGAGAGAACTGAAGGTGGCTTCTGTCCATATATCGCTTCAAAAGGAGTCATGCGAGTGGTTGTATGGCATGTAGTGTTGTACCACCATTCGATGAGGGGTAACCATTGAGCCCACTGGTGTTGTTTTTCAGAGGAAAAGCACCTCAGATATGTTTCCAAACACTTGTTGACAACTTCTGTTTGACCATCTGTCTAGGGATGATAAGCTGAGCTGAGATGAAATTGTGTGCCTTGTA
>ML777990.1:699621-721803 GCA_009831015.1 Picea engelmannii | reverse complement strand
AGAGCGCAAAAATGAGCATGCTTGGAAAGGCGATCCACCACCACCATTATGACTGATTTATTCCCCGATTTGGGTAAGCCTGTAATAAAGTCCATAGAGATATCCTTCCAAATAGCAGGGGGAATTGGAAGTGGTTGGAGGGTGCTTGGAGATTTGACAGTTTCTCCCTTGTTGCATTGACACACCTCACATTCAACAACAAACTTACAGATGTCATGTTTCATACCATCCCAGAAAAAATAATGTTTGACTCGGTCATATGTTTTGGTGAACCCTGAGTGCCCCGCTGTGGGTGTAGCATGAAGCTCAGAAAGTACCATGGATTTGAGCTTGGATTTTTTACTTAAATATAGGCGGCCTTTGTATTGAAGCTCATCCTAGAGCCAGGAGTACCCTGGGGGAGCCCGAGCCTTGTTCTGCAGTTGATGGATCAGATGCAAACTTTTGGGATCTTGAAGCCATTCCTGACGCACAGCTTGGAGCCAATCGGGTATAATGAAGGAAAGAGAAAAAAGGGATCCTTCGTCTTCATATTTTCGGGACAGTGCATCCGCCACGACATTGTCTTTTCCCTTCTTGTAAATGATCACATAATCATATCAAAAGAGCTTAGTTACCCATTTTTGTTTCTCCTGGGAGGAAATGAATTGTTCCAGAAAGTACTTGAGGCTTTGATGGTCGGTCTTAATTTGGAATCGTTGCCCCAAGAGATAAGGACACCATAATTCAATGGCATGCAGAATCGCCAACATTTCTTTTTCATAAATGGGTTTGCCTAGATTCCTTTCAGACAATTGCTTGCTAGTGAAGGCCAAAAGTCGACCCTCTTGCATAAGGACAATGCCGATTCCTTTCCCTGAGGTGTCACATTCCAACACAAAGGTCTTTGTGAAGTCGGGAAGGGCCAGAACTGGAGTGGTGCACATGGTCATCTTCAAGGTTTGAAAATCTTGAGCAGCTGCGGGAGTCCAAGTGAAAGAGTTCTTTTTGAGGAGAGACGTGAGAGGTGCTGCAATCTTTCCGTAGTTCTTAACGAACTTGCGATAATACCCTGTGAGGCCCAAAAATCCACGCAAGATTTTGAGAGTCTTTAGGTGCGTCCAGTCTTGCATAGCTTCAATCTTTTTTGGGTCCACCCTGACACCATCCTTTCCCACTAGATGACCCAAGTATTCTACTTTTGAGGCACCAAAAGCACATTTGGACTGTTTCAGGAAAAGGTGGTGCTAAGAGAGTAGGCAGAGAACTTGATCCACATGAGTAAGATGGTCTATCCAGGTTTTTCTATAGATGAGGATATCATAAAAAAAAACGAAGACAAACTGATGGAGAAAAGGGCAGAAGACATGGTTCATGAGGCTCTGGAAGGTGGAGGGGGAATTACACAAACCAAAGGGCATGACCAAAAACTCATAGTGGCCCTCATGAGTGCAAAAGGAAGTTTTGGGAATGTTTGCCTCTTTCATACGTATCTGGTGATAGCCCGAGCGACGATCAAGTTTGGTAAAGAATTGGGCACCACTCAATTCATCCAGGAGGTCATCAATGACAGGAATGGGAAATTTGTCTTTGATGGTCAGTTTGTTGAGAGCACGGAAGTCAGGACACATTCTCCAAGAACCTTGTTTCTTCAGTACCATGACGACCGGAGATGAGTAAGGGCTCGTACTAGGACGGATGACGTCGACAGTAAGGAGTTCCTAGACCATTTTTTCAATTTCATTTTTTTGTGCAAAGGGGTGGCGATATGGACGGATATTGGGGGGAAGGCTTCCTGGGACAAGGGGAATGGAATGATCATGAACACCATGGGAAGGAGAGAGTCCTTGGGGAGTGGAAAATACCATTTGATGTTTATAAAGGAGGGCTTGGAGGTCTTGGGGTACTGGGGGTGTCTCTATGGCTTGTATGGCGTGGAGTTGGGCAATGACACCAGAATGACATTTTTTGAGTAATTTTTCCATGCGATGAGAACTGATGACCTTAGGTGAACCAGGAGTGATGCCTTGGAATTTATATTGGTGGCCTCCTTGGTCAAATTGCATGGTTAAGTTCTAAAAATCCATGAGAATAGGACCCACAATTCTTAGCCATTCTACACCCAACACAATGTCGCAACCGTCCATATCAATAGAAAACATATGGGATTTTAGGTGGTAGTCACCGATTTGGAGACACACATTTTGACAGTGCCCGCCACATTTCATAGAACCACCATTGGCAATCGTGATTTGGAAATTGTTGACAGCATGGATGTAGCAATGGGTTTCTTGGGCAATGCGATGATGAATGAAATTGTGGGTGTTTCCACTATCAACCAGAATGATGACCTTTCAGTGCTTGATGTAACCAATTAACTTGAGGGTTTGGGGGGCTGAGAAGCCAGTGAGAGCATTGAGGGAAATGATTGGTTCCACTTCGGGAGGGTCAGAGGGAGGGTTTATGTCAGGGATTTCTGGTGACTCTAGCACAAAGGGAGTGTCATCATCCTCTTCCAGAACATCCTCAGAGATGGCCATAAAAATATTTTGTTCCTTACATTTGTGGCATGGGAAATATTTTTCATCACAATTATAATAGAGGCCTTTGAGTTGGCGTTCGGCCATTTCAGCCCTGGTCAATTTTTGGATCTTTACTGGGGCGAAGGGAGTAGTGGGGTTTACTGGTTTAGGGCGCGGGATAAAGGAAGGCTTACGGTTTTGAGAGGAAACAATTTGTTGTGCTTCTTTGGATTTTTTAGTAGCCTCCACCCAAGTCGTAGGTCGAGCCATGAGGACATGGGCCCGAATCTCCTCCTTGAGGCCACTGATAAAACACTCTCGAAAGAAAGCATCATTCATGCCTTCTCTTCAAAAATCCAGGTGCTCAAATGTAGCTATAAAGTCTTCTACCGTGCCTGATTGCTTTAATTTTGTCAAACGACCCAAATGGTTGGTGTCAGTGTCAAATCTTTCATAAATCTCAGTCACAAATTGGGTCCAAGAAATATACCCTTGACGGGAAGCTTTTCTCCATTGCCACCATTGCCAGTGTTCTTGATCTAGATGGAGAACACCATACCGAAGTTTGGCCAAGTCAATTGTAATGTTGTAGAGAGAGAAATAATTTTCCATTTGGGTGACCCAACCAATGGGGTCCGAGCCATCAAATTTGGTTACATCCACCCACGGAAGGCATATGTCCCATTGAAAGTGATGGGGTTGGGAAGAAGTTTCACCTTTAGTCTTTGTAGGTGCATCAGGAAAAGAGTCATCGATAGGGATTTTGAGTTTGGTGCATAGTGATGCAAAGACAGATTCAAGCTAGGTGGTCAGTTCGTGTTTGACTTCCACCATTGCGGACTGCACAACTACATTTACGGATGCATTTACGGCTGCATTTATGGTGGTATTGATGGATGCATCACGGGAGGAAATAGTAGCATTGAGTTGTTGCACTTCTTGTTGGGTCTCGAGGAAACCAGATTGCAAGGTGTTGAAGCAAGACTCTAGTTCTTGGCTACGGGTATGGGCCATGAGGATGGGTGAACTGAAAAGCGAGTGGGATGGGTGAACTGAAAAGCGAGTGGGATGGGTCAGAAATTTTTGTAGAAAAATGATATGGATGAATGTGATAAGGGAGAAGAGATGAATCTAATGGAATAGGTCTCAAATAATGGTGAAAAAATTTCCAGACTTTTTTCTTTTTTTTCTTTTTTTGATAGCTGCGGGTTATACTTTGGTCTGAAGAATGCTATAGTGCTGAAATCCCCAAATTTTTAACCAGAAAGAAATGTGTATTTACTTGGCAACCCGAACACAGTTGTGCAACAATAGATCTGGCCGGTTTAATTTGTTTATGTTTATGTTCCCCAAGGGTTAGGTATTCAAGGGTTCTACAGAAAAGGGTTTGCCCTGTGCTATATCTCTTTGATATATGTATGGGGTCCAACGGTAGTACTCAGCCCAATATCTCAGGGCACTAACTAAGGAGGATAGATTGTACCCTTAGCCGTACTACCTGACTACCCAGGTACTAAAGATTATATTCCCGAGTGTTGTTCTCATTGACACTATAGCAGTCCGACGACCGATAGGTTTATCTAAAGAGGGATTCGGGAAATCTAGGCCGATCCGTACACAGGTGCTGTCTGATGCTCTACCACTCGAAGGGGTACCAACAGGGGTTACAAGGGTGGCCAAAAGATGTGCGCTTAAGAACCACTTATATTTCTCGTGTGTATGAATCCCTCAACTGTGGGTTTATGCGTGTAACGACAGATCTTTGTGGCTTAAAGACGCCAGAATACGTCTCTACCCTGAAAAAAAAAATTACCCACAATTTCTGCCAAGGAAAGTGCTCTGATACCACTTGCAAGATACCAGATATACAAAATATGCAGAACATAAATAAAATGCTAGAAATGGCAGAATAACAGTAAAATATCCAACATAATCTCCACAATAACACAGAAATGATATAAGAATAGCAATAGAAATAACACTTAGATTCAGAAAGCAATGTTCACAAGCCTCTTTGAGGGGGCAACCTCCAATAGAGCAGTGCTCTGTTACAATAATCTCCAAGCTAGGGTTTTCATACCCTTGACCCTTATTTATACTACATATATCTATTAAGAGAAGCATCTAGAGGAAGATCCTTCTAGAAGTGGAAGCTTCTATTAGGTCTTCTTACATCTGCCTTATTCTGTTTTATTGAAAGGCCTTATTAATATTGACCTTTATTACATCCGAATACATTGATCTACCTATGTGCAGGTTAGGACCTTAACAAACTTCATCGGCATAGGGGGCCAATGCAGATCATGACAGATAGGGTCATTCAACAACCTTGTCAAGTCTAGAAAATGCAAGGTTGCCAGGAAAGGTAGTTTGGGTTGTTGGTGATAACCATGGAAAAAGGGACCTGGAGTTTGACTGGCACCAGGTTGCCAGGAAAAGTTCGGCTGCTGGCCTGGGTTTTCGTAAAATCCATGACCATGACCAGTGTACGGATTCTGCGTGTGAGCAGACATCATTGGCTGATTCCCAAAATAGGACGTAGATGGTTGGACGTCCATTAAATTTGGAGGACTTTGGGAAGGGTTTCCCCATGCTGATCCCATGGGGATACGCATAGTACCTTGTCCAGGGTTCCATTGGTTGTGAAAAGAATTTCCCCAGATCGGTATTCTCGATGAGGGAACGGATCCCTGCCAAGAATTCCAAGGCCTTGATGCGGAAGAAGTTCCTGGGTTTTCCCCTTGTGCAGGAATAGTACCCTATATAGGAATAGGTTGTCCGTAACTGGGATTGCCCCCAGTCGAGAAAGCAGTTGACGAGAAAGCATTGTTACCAAATGCATTGAACAAATAAAATGGTGTCGAACCTACTGGCATATTATGCAAAGGTGGTCCTTGACTCCCTGCTCCAAATAAACTATGGTGTGTAGGTGGCCCGATGGACTGCTGGTGGGTACCACCGAGTGAAGGGGATGAAGGAGATATATGACCTCCCTCTTAAGGGTAAGTGTTAAAAGGAGCTGAAGTGCCCCCCATGTGGCCTTGCAGAGGAGCGTTAGAGCTCCCTTCCCCCAGACCTAAAGTCTGTGAAGTGGAGTAGGAAATTACAGGACTTGTACCTGAGCTAGGCATCCCGTATGAGAATGAAGGGCCTGTCGCACTAGGTTTGAAAGGGGTTGTGGCCACTGTCATAGATGGGATCAGACCATTGTGTAAGGTAGAGGTGGTCGAGACCATGGTGGCTCAAACTGGTGATGGTGGGTTAGGAGGTGGAAACTCTCCTGTGGTGACAACCGTAGTGGGAATTGAAGAATTCCCAGGAGTGACAACATTTGTTTCCATTGCTGCGTGCCACACTATCTGACACTCGTAAGGGTGAATCAGTATGATGATGGGTGCCAAAATATTAGTGGTTGGAGTGTCAGATGGACCAAGATCTTTTGCTCCAAAGTCTAAAATGGTCGTTTCATTCGGATGTTGGTCGGCTACAATTTCTTGTGACCCGGTCACTTCAAAAGACCCTTGTTGGTCTAGCTTTTGCCTTAGTGATGGCAGAGGTGGCTCCAGTGTAACCGGTGATAGGCCCAGAATCCTTCGTGACTGGAGGAGCTTGTGATCCTCCACTGTGTGAGGATATCAAAGACACCCTAGGGCTTTCTATTTGTTCAAAAAACAACACACACTAAAAAATTCCCTCCAAGATAAAACAAGCAAACACTAAACTAATTGGAAGAACAGTTACAACAACCAACACTAGAGAAACTTACCGGTGCAAGTGAAACTCGAACACAGAAGAACCCTCCAGGTATACTCTGCAAAGTGTGGCCCAATGTCTATCCTAGGTACCATGGTATACCCCCATAGTCACCTGTGTATGTCTCTAAAAAGATAGGCAACTAGGTTGCCAGGGCACGAACAGTCACCAGGCGGGTACAGTCAAAAGTCGAGTAGACCACAATGAGTAGGGTATCGAGCTTGAAACCTATCAAGGGTATCGAAGGAAAGTTGTCTGAAAGACAACTGAGGACCTTGAATGGATTCGAGACCCATGAAGCTCCGTGGAAAATGTAATCGATGAAATCCCAAGACAAGCCCTCTATATGTGTTCTCCACTATGATTGGTCCATCTTTGGAGGGGTTATATCTACTACCTTTCTGCACACGACCTCTTGTTTAGCCCCTGTGTTAGAGGGGGGTCCTAGATAACTTTCACGACACTGGACTTTGACACTCCCTAACTCAGACTCCAATGTTTGATTTTAATGGCCTTGAAGAGTTTCCTCTTCAACCTAATTCAAGGCCCTAACCCTAAACTAGTTGGTTGACCCTACAAACATAAAATGTCTAATGAATTTTAGATTAAGCGTTAATTTTTATGGATTTTATTAAGTCAAAGGTTATGAAATTGAAACTAGTGATGTTTGAAAGATGAAAGAAAAATAAACAGAAAGATGGAAACAAAATACCTTCACTTAACTCAAATCTTAAACAACTTTTCAAACTTAAAAATTTTCTAAGATCTTTGAACAACAAACTCAAAGCAGTATTTCACTCGACTACGAGCTACTTATGATCTAAGCAAACCGTCAAGAACTTATGAAAGAAAAGACTTTTCCCTGGTTACTAATGCAAAACAAAACTTTTTAACCAAACAAAGAAATCAAAGATATATATTTTTTTATTTGAATGCTCACAAAGCAAAAAGGAAAGATATCAACAAGTCAAAACCAAGAAAAATTCTGGCCTAAGCATAGATCGCAAAGAGTCATGTTAAAAATCAGACACAAGAAAATTAAAATTGGACTCTCACACTTGTCTAAAAACCCTAAATTTTTTTTTTTTTTGAGGAAAACTTCTTAATGAAAAAGAAAGCTATTGCTATGATCAAACCTAAGTTACTGACTGCTATGACAGATACCCAAAAACCTGAGAGGTATAACTCTTTTCAAAGGAAAGGATGACTGCCTCACCTTCAACAAAAAATTTCTCCACAAGCACACTGCTGACAGTTCAACAGCAAGCGTGTGCACATGAGCTATGTAAAGTCAGAACGCGTGTACACACGTGATGGCCTTTTACAAGCCACGTGTATCTCTGAAAATCTGAGACAAATGAAAGGACAAGCAATCCAGCCTAGGCAGAGACCACTGGTACTAAGAACCAGGATCTCTTGAAGACTCAAACACTTAATTTAACAGAAAAAAGAAAACAATTCAAGGAAAACTTCATAGAACAAACCAATCTGAGGTGAAACCTAAGCTATAAACTGCAAACAAAAAAGACTAGAAAGAGTTCCAGAAAACCCCTGAGAAGGACTATTTCTAAAAGGGGAGAGGATGAATGCCTCTTTAAAATAAATTTTATGGAATCATACATGCGACTGACACTTCCTCAGCTAGCATGTACACGCGTGTTGTGAGAAGGTAGGGCGCAGGTACATGCGTGCAAACCTTATACAGACCGCGTGTACCTCAGTGGGTCTCGGAAAAGAAAAAAAATGTAGTCAAGCAAATAAACAGAGATAACTAGTATGGAAGATCAGAATCTCTGTTAGCTCAGAATTTTGGAGAAACTTTAAAAACAAGGAATGAAACCGGTTCTTAAAAATACCCAAAAAATATTCCCAGAAACCCTAAAGATCCCCAGTATGGTCGCCAATTCTGTTGCGAGTGGGAAATCCCTCTACAAACTAGCACTTAGGGTTTTATCATGCATGCAGAAAAGACCTAAAGATTCCTATTTTCTACCGTCATCCCAGAACTAATCCCCATTATTCTTAAGCAAATACATAGTTAAGAAGATCAAGTGAGCATACCTTATTTCGGGTGTTTGATATCGATCCTTCTTTACGCTTAGTCTCTCTTTGTCTACAGCTCTCCTCTCAAGTCTAACCTGCATTCACACAAGGCAAACAAAGAACTCCACATGCATTTGATCTACATATTAATGGGCTAGATATTTAATCAATATGTATGCAATAAACCATGAAAACCTCATACGGTGGGACGGAAAAAGTACTTCTTTATTATTAACTTCAATACATCAACTTACAATGATGAAGCTGGCCACTGCTCCATGAACCTAGTCCTGGGCTCCTCTTCAATTGTCCTCCAACTTCTTTGCTCTATACTTCTCTTTGCACAAGTATGGCTAAAGGTTGGGACAAAGGGAATGTGCAATCGTGTATAGTTTCTTTACTATGATTCTCCTCTTCCAAATGGGACCCCTAACCCTTATTTTATAGGCTAGAAGAAGCTAGGTATTTGGTCGAGCTTCCGACCATGCATAGCCGAAAGGTTTAGTTAAATTACCCAAAGCTGTGTGTTTCGTCAACAACTTTCCTTTTTTCGTTCTTTTGTAGGTACACGCAAGTTGTCTTGGGTCAGCTAGCATGTACATGCATGCAGTAAAGTATCAGGGCATGTGGGCCTTTATAAAAGGGGTTTTTAAGAATAGTTGTTCAACAATGTTTTAGCAAATAAGGAATCTGAGATGGCCTGATGCTAGGTAAGTATGCCTGGTGCAAATTAGGGCTATAATACCATATATGAAGTTGTGAATAGGCATGGAGCAACATTCCCAAGGAACAGTTGGTACATAAGTTCATTAACACCTTAGAAACTACGCCTATCAACTAATATCTTCAAGCATAACTGTGCTTAGCCACTGTAGATTGGTATGGTATGACCCAGAACTTTACAACTACATTCCTATTTTAAAGTCAATACCCCACAGTAGGTCAAGCTTTACAAATTGTAATACAGAAGGACTTTGAGGAGGAACCTAACCCCACTTTTGAATAAGAAAAAGATGAATGTACTGCGCCCCTTCAGTGGTTACAAGGTTGTTATAATATTAATGTTGATGAAGAGGATGACCCTAGTGATGTAAATATTGCAGAAATTGAAGGACAGTGAGACATAGAAGGGCCAAGAATTGAATTACGTTTTATTGGGAATCCTATTAAAATTAAGAAGGTTAATATTGGAACAGAGAAAACACCTAAATTGGCTAATGTTGGAGACTATTGGGATGATGCTACTATTAGTAAGATTACTGAACTATTGCATGAATATCAAGACTTGTTTCCAACCAAGTTCACAGACATGAATGGAATAAAAGGGCCCATGGGAGAAATGAAGATCCCTCTAAGACCAGATGCAAGACCTATCAAGAAGAGACCTTACAGATTGAGTCCTAAGTACAAGAAGAAAGTTAAGATTGAATTAGATAGAATGTTTGATGGAGGAATCATAGAGCCAATTGAATAATTTGAATGGATTATCCCTATGGTGGTCTAGTATAAGAATTCAGGAGAAATCAAGATTTGTGTGGACCTAAGGAAGTTGAATGATGCATGTTTACATGATCCATTCCCTACACCTTTTACTAATGAAGTCTTAGATAATGTAGGAGGATAGGATGTCTATTCATTTACAGATGGATTTTTGGGCTATCACCAGATCAAAATTGATAAAGAAGACTGACATAAGACCACATTTGCAATAGAATGGGGTTCATTTCAGTACAATGTGATGCCTTTTGTCTTGAAGAATGCATCAACCATATTTTTCGGGGTGGTGGTCGAAGGATTTAAGGATTTTTTACACAAGTTTTTGGAAGCATACTTTGATGATTGGACCATTTTTAGCCTAATGAAAGATCATATTGAATGTTTGAGATTAATGTTAGATAAGTGCAGGCAATGTTAGATTGCCCTGAATCTAAAGAAATGTATTTTCTTTTCACCTTTTGGAGTGCTGTTAGGACATATTGTGTGCAAACAGGGGTTGTTGGTAGATCCTTCCAATATTTCTATCATTGTTGATCTACCTCCCACTACTTCAGTCAGATAGCTACTCACTGCATTAGGACACATTGGATATTACATGAAATTTATTAAGGGTTATGCACAGATAACACCACCTATGGAGAAGTTACTAAATAAGGATAGTAAGTTTCAATGGACAAAGGAATTGTAGTAGAGCTTTGACACACTAAAGAAAAAAATGGTCACTGTGCCTATCTTGGTTTTTCCAGACTAGAGAAAAGAATTCAATGTTCATGTCGATGCTTCATCCATTGCACTAGGAGCAGTTTTAGCACAGGCAGGAGCAGGAGAGATTGAACACCTTATAGATTTTGCAAGAAGGAAGCTTTCTACATATGAAAGGAATTATACTACCACTGAAAGAGAAGGCTTATATACGGTGTATGTGCTGCAAAAATTTAGACACTACTTGCTGGGAGGACATTTTAAGATGTTCAAGGATCATTTTGCATTAAAATACTTAGACAACAAGCCAGTGTTGGGGGGAAGAATATGCATATGGATAATACTATTCCAGGAGTATGACTTTGATATTGTGGTTAAGACAAGAAGAATGAATAAAGGACTTGAGCACTTATTTAGGTTAGAACATGGAGAGGACCCTACCAGTTTGGATGATACACTAACAGATGCACAGTTTTTGGCTATCAGGAAATTCGATGATCACTTCGCTGAGATAGTCCAATTCTTTTCCACAATAATAGCATCTCGCGAGTATACATTCATTCAGAAGAAACAGTTGGTAGTCTGCGCTGCAGACTTTCAACTTATAGTTGGACAGTTATACAAGATGGGACCAGATGAGATATTGAGGAGATGTGTTATGAAGGAAAAAATACCATTGATTCTTCCAGAAGCACATGAAGGCATCGCAGGAGGATATTATGTAGGGAAATAAACAATGCAAAAGGTTCTCAGAGCTGGCCTTTGGTATCCTACTTTACACAAGGATTCTAAGGAATACTACAGAGCTTGCGATGTATGCCAAAGGATAAGGAAGCCTTCTAGAAGGGATGAGATGCCCTTATCAACTTAGCTAACTATACATGCATTTGAGAAATGGGGTATTGACTTTTTGGGACCCATAAACCCACCAGGGAAGCGCAAAGGAGATCGATGCATTATCATTGCTACAAAATATTTGACTAGATGGGCAGAAGCAAGAGAAGTTAAGGATTGCAGTCTAGCTACATCTACGCAATTCATTTTTGAGGATATCATAAACAGATTTGGATGCCCATAGATCCTTATGAGTGATCAAGGCACACACTTCATCAACCAAACCATTGAAGCCTTGACTCGGGAGTTTGAAGTTCACCATCAAAAGAGCACTCCATACCACCCATAGGAGAATGGCACTATTGAATCCTTCAATAAGATCTTGGAGACAACACTAACTAAGATTTGTAGTGTTAATAGAGATGATTGGGATTTAAGAATTCCAGTAGTATTATGGGCTTATAGAACTATTTGTAAAAAATTAACAACACAGACTCCTTTTAAGCTAGTTTATGGACAGGAAGCAGTAGTACCTATGGAATATTTGGTTCCTAGTTTAAGAATTGCAGCATTTACAAGTATGGATGACATTGGTGTTGTTAAAAAGAGACTCACGAAGTTGATGGAAATAGAGGAAGACATGTTCATTGCAGGATTTCATCAGCAGGTACAAAAAGAACGAGAAAATGATTACCATGACAGACATATCAAGAAGAAAGCATTTAAGCAAGGCGATTTGGTACTGTTATATGAAAGCAAGTTCATGAAACATCCAGGGAAGTTCATGACACATTGGCTCAGACCATTCGAACTTGCCTATGTCACAGAAGGAGGAGCTACACAGTTGAAGACCCTTAATGGAGAATGGAAAGATGGTTTGGTAAATGGGAGCCAATTGAAACTATATTATGAAAACCAGTTACCTCACATCTCTCAGTAAACACACAGGAAGAAGGGTCTAGTTACAAGGTGCAGTTGAAACTGGGTACCAAACATAGAAAAGACAGTCTGCACACGATACAGAGGAACAGACTAGAAACCACAGGCTACTCTGTGTAGTGTGTAGTCGAAGTGATACAGAGGGATCAACCTTGCAGTGACATAGGAAGAGTCACAGGTGAGTGTTGGGGGTTTGTTGGCCCTTGGTTATGTATTAAGAAAGAAAGAGAAGATTAAGGAAGAATAAAGATGAAGTACAAAGTGTGTGTAAGACACACAAACCGAGGAAGAGTCGAAGTGGTTAAAGAAGAAGAAAAGAAGGAATGAAGTAAGGAAAAGCAAGTCGTTGAAGGAGAAGATTAAGGAAGATAAAGCATCAAAGAATATGGATCGTGGAAAACATAGAAAGAATAAGAAGACACCAATGGATGCTTTGGATCACCTCATGGTAAAGGAGGAAGGATAGGCTAGCAAAGCCCTGAAAACACGGGTCATGTGGACCTGGGGTTTTGGACCTAGGGTTTTGACACCTGGGCTTCGGTCTAAGGTTGTCTAAGAGGCATGAAATATATAAATAGAGGTCTAGAAGAGTTGAGAGGGGGTTACTATTATTGTGGATGAGAGCAACATTGAGATCGAAGTACTGTGCATTCTTGTATTTTGGATCTTCAGCTGGGTGCGAAGATCAATCGTACAATTGGGTGCACAGGGAAGGGAGATAAAAAGGAAGAGAGAGAAGGATCTGCTACTAAGTGTAGAGATAGAACTGTATGTTTTCATCTAATATCAAGAAATGCAGTTCTGTGGACGTAGCCCTAGGGAGAGGGTGAACCACACAAATTTTAGACAACATTTTCAGGATTAACTATGTAGAGTAAGTAATTAATCTATGACCCATATTCATGAGTATTAGTCACAACTGACCTATAATTCTCATGATTTGAATAGCCCACTTATCACTCATTACATCGAGGGATGTTCACAGGGGTGAAGAAGTGCAATTGAAACCAATGAAATGAATCACATAGCATCAATCATCACTCTCGGGGCTTGCACCCGGTAGCTAAAACTTCCTAGGTGGTCACCCATCCCAAGATTCCTATGGATCAAGTGCACTTAACTATGGATTTTTTCCCACAATCAAGCCTACTTAGATTGCTACCCCATTTTCAAAACCTTAGCAAGTATTATGCCTTATAAACTATCCAGTTACAGCTCCCTTCACTCTTATTATTTAAGCATAGAGGGGCTTCCGCGGTGCAACATATTAGATAACATTTTTGGGATTAACTGAGTAGAGTAAGTCATTAATCTATGACCTATATTCATGAGTATTAGTCACAACTGACCAATAATTCTCATGATTTGAATAACCCACTTAGCACTCATTGCATCGGGTGATGCTCACAGGGGTGAAGAAGTGGAATTGAAACTAGGGAAATGAATCGCATAACATCAATCATCACTCCTGGGGCTTGCACTCAGTATCCAGGACTTCCTAGGTGGTCACCCATCCCAACACACCTCTAGATCAAGCACGCTTAACTATGGAGTTTTTCCCACAATCAGGCCCACTTATCTTGCTACCCCACTTGCAAAACCTTAGCAAGTATTGTGGGAAAAACTCCATAGTTAAGCATGCTTGATCTAGAGGCGTCTTGGGATGGGTGACCACCTGGGAAGTCCTGGCTACCGGGTGCAATCCCTAGGAGTGATGATTGATGCTATGCAATTCATTTCGCTGGTTTCAATTCCACTTCTTCACCCCTGTGAGCATCACCCAATGCAATGAGTGCTAAGTGGGCTATTGAAATCATGAGAATTATTGGTCAGTTGTGACTAATACTCATGAATATGGGTCATAGATTAATGACTTACTCTATGCAGTTAATCCCGAAAATGAATATGGGTCATAGATTAATGACTTACTCTATGCAGTTAATCCCGAAAATGTTATCTAATATGTTGCACTGTGGAAGCCCCTCTATGCTTAAATAATAAGAGTGAAGGGAGCTCTAAGTGGATAGTTCATAAGGAACAATACTTTCTAAGATTTTTCAAATGGGGTAGCAAGCTATGTGGGCTTGATTGTGGGAAAAACTCCACAGTTAAGCACGCATGATCTAGAGGAATCTTGGGATGGGTGACCACTTGGGAAGTCCTGGCTACTGGGTGCAAGACCCGGGAGTGATGATTGATGTTATGAGATTCATTTTGATGGTTTCAATTCCACTTCTTCACCCCTCTGAGCATCACCCGATGCAATGAGTGCTAAGTGTTCTATTCAAATCATGATAATTATTGGTCAGTTGTGACTAATACTCGTGAATATGGGTCATAGATTAATGACTTACTCTACGTAGTTAATCCCGAAAATGTTCTCTAATATGTTGCATTGTGGAATCCCCTCTACACGTAAATCTTGTTGTTCTTTGTGGTTGATGTTGTGTTATTTGCCTATCTTATTATACTGTTATTGCATTTTTGTTTCCATATGAAAGATAGAAGGTATAAGTTAACTTCGTGAAGCTAAGTGCAATATTGTTAAAGACTCTCTAGGTTGTATTGCGTTATTGTTCTGAGATCCCCTTGCATTCCCCCTTGTTGTAGACACATGTTTCCTGCAACCCCCTATTGCTACTTTGGGTGAGACTTCATCTGCTTCGCAGATGTTGTCGAAAGGGCCAGTAGTTAGGGTTTGTTGGTGCACTATTAGAGTTGAACCCTAGGTCTATCCCTGTGCCAACATTGGTTGCTACAGAGGCTAGTAAAGAGATGATTTGGTTACATAGGTTTATGGATGAATTGGGAAAGAAGCAGGAGAATAGCAGGTTGTATTATGACAAATAGAGTGCCATTCATCTTGCAAATAACTCAACCGTCCATTCTAAGACTAATCATATACAACTCATGTAACATTTCATACAATCCATTTTGGAAGATGGGAAATTGAAGCTCGAAAATATACATAATAGCATGAATCCTGCAAACATGTTAACAAAGGTAGTAATAAGGGAGAAACTAAGTTCTTGCTCAGTTTCAGTTGGTATTCAAGCATGAAGGTGAAGATGAGAACTTTTCCAGGTTCGAGGTGGATCATAGTGAAATAGGTACAACAACAGTGAATTTGTTGTGATCATTATGCAAGTGGGAGATTGTTGGTTGTGGAGCCTGATTATCTTCCTGATTCAGAGGTCTTGTTTTAGTCACATTTGGACCCTATTACCTGAAGGTGGGGTTTGGGGTGGATTCTGCCCCGCCCCCCCACCCTCTCCCCCCACTTCTCTCACCTAGGGGGTCCAGGGGAGGAAAAGAGAAATTTTGGAGCTCCCCCTAGCGAAGGATTAATGGGTGTTCCACCCTAAGAAAATTTTTGGGAAACTTTTCCTTGTAAAATATTGTAATTTTGAAGTCAATCTAGACCATTCATTATAATTTCGCAGATCTTACAGTAGAAGTTATGTTAGGGATTTTTTTCCCTAGAAGGAAACCCTCTTTTATGTATGAGGGAAATTTATTGTGATTGTGTGAGTGAGTGAATATTGTATTCTGAGAGAGGGGAGTATGAGAGAAAGAAGATGAAGTTACATCGAGTATGTTGTAGGTTGTATCCCTTCATTTGTTGGATAATAATAAAGGAAGGACATGGAAATTTCTATAGTGGACATAGCCCACACTGGGTGAACCACGTATATCTGTGTCTCTATTGTATTATGTATATTTTGTGTTTTATTTCCTAATTTGTTTATTTTATCTCTGTGATCATGTTTTCCTAACACCAACTATATGAGTTAATCATGTAATGGTCAGAGCAGCTTAAAGTTTTTGAGTTTGTCTAAAGGGCATGATCAATTTGTGTGAAATCGATTGGCTTAGTTTGAACCACTCAATAAATACATGAATCTCTATTCCCCCAATTGGCTATATGCAATCATTTTTAACGTCATTTTTTTAATGCATTTAGATTTATGGATATAAACTGTATATGGAGTTTTTGAAACGTCCAATGTTTAGAGTGGGCGATCCACCCATCATCAGGGATTGTTGAAGCAATAAGTTTTGAAAAGAGTCCTAAGGGAGAGCGTTTATATAGGATGAAAATAAGAACGTGGGGGGAAATGTGGATCCAAACTAGCCAGTGTGAATTACCATTATAAATTAGGAAAATGTTTTATTTTATTAATATTATGGAATGATAAAAGTAAAATAATTTAAGAATATTAAAAGTATAAAAAGGGGATTAATTAAATAATAATTAATAATGAATAACGGTTAGGTTGAAGAAGAAAACAAATAGATTAATGATATGATCATTTTATTAATAATATGAGATGATAAAGACGGTTTGTGTAAGGAAAATTAATGAGGTAAGATTAAATTAAAAATAATCAAAGTATAAAAAAATTAATTAAATAACTAATTTAAGTAATAATAAATTAATTAAATTAAGAATAAAGGTTTTAATGATGACATGATTAGGTTTAGAAAGAAATCAAAGAAAATATGAAATAATATAGTCATAGGGTAGAGAAAAGAAATTACTATGAAAATATTAGTTTGAATAAGAATTCAATTATAATTAACTAAAATTAATTGTTGAAAAATATATACTCAAAGGTTAAAGAAATTATATAATCATATGTGAAAGAGAAAAGAGTTACATTTTTTAAATTAAGAATACTCCATTATAAAAATAGGGCGATTAAATAATAAATAATTAAAAGTTAATTAAATGAAGGTTATAATGATGACTATATTAGGTTGAAAAATAATTTTATAATAATTTAAATTAAATAATGAAATTAAATAAACAAAAGTTGAAGAAAAGTAAATTATTAATGTGCGGGGAGTCACAAATAGAAAGCAAGAAGGAGAGGGGGTAATTTAGATAAATGAAGATGATGAAGATATTAGATAAAAATAATTTTATAATAATTTGAATTAAATAAACAAAGGTTAAAGAAAAGTAAATTGTTAATGTGAGGGGAGTTAAAAATAGAAAGTAAGAAGGAGAGGGGGTAATTTAGATAAATGAAGATGATGAAGATATTGTTATAATTGTCAATGCGGAAAACACAATTCACATATAATAATTAACAATCACACATAGATAATAGACACAGGGATTTCACGTGGTTCACCCAAACGTTGGGCTACGTCCACCAAGCATAGACATTGGTTGTCTTATTATTCAAGTCATGGAGATTACATCAGATCACTCACACTGAGTCTCTCACAGTCGTTTTTGCCTCTATGAGCTTACATGTATTTATATATTCACACAAAAAAATGAATATTAAATGTAATCTCTATCCATATTCTAACTTGGTCTATTTGGTTGTAACCAACGCAGAATAATAGGATCCATATCCATCATTGGAGGTTTTCGTTGTCACCAAATCCCAACAATCTCCAACTTGGCAACAATTAACATGATACCTTGCTCCTTCCTTTTGTTCATAACCTTTGCTGCAAGTCAAGAGAAACCAAGCACCACTGCAACTTCTCTAATAAAACGGGTTTCATGATCTTGCCTATGTGACTTGCACGAGTTTGGATTTCTTGGGTCACTCCACCTCCAACATGTCTTCCACAACTGTTTTGTGAGACATTTAGTGATAGATCTCCTCCTATCCAAAACACCTGTAAAATATGCATTACAGTTATCACAGACCATCTCAATGTAGCCATTATTTGTGCTTCTCAAACGCTGAATCACCCATTTCACCACAACACTTGAATCTGCCACGTATCTGACAACATCATTAGCATGTGAAACATCTGGTCTTAACTATTTCATCACATAAAAAAGACCTCCTACTGAACTTACACGTGACATAACCTTTTCTTCTTTATAGACAGGCCCTATACTTGAAGAAAACTCATAATGGAAAGCAAGAGGGATAAAAGATGGTTTTACAATGTTCATACTGAACTCTAACCACATATTACCATTACCATATATGTATACTTCCATGTCCAGAATTTGTTTTGCTGCTTCTTGATCCCTCATCTGAATTGTCCTGACCACCTGAGTCATTTTCTTGTTGATTTTATCCATGTTTCGGCTTGCATCGAGCATATCATCAGAAAAGAACATCAAGACTGTGAATGTACTATAAACCTTATAGTCATTCCTACCCTTTGAAAATTTCTGACTCACTATGAAGGATTCAAACCTCTTCTATATTTGCATGGGTACCAATAGGCCATACAATGAATTACCTAGCATGCAAACAAATTTATCGTTGCGATCTTGAATCAACCCTTTTGGTTGTTCCATACATACTATATCTCTGTCAATGATGACCTTGTGAGAAGTAGAATCCCACACACAACATCCCTTTATACCATCATAAGTTGCAGAGATAAAACAAACAGGAATTCAGAAACAAAGATTTTAAGTCTGGAAATGATTTACCTCTTACCAGTACCTACAATTCTTTCTTTCTCTTATGACCTTGATGATTATGCCATAAACAAGAAGATACATCTGCCACTTCAGATGCCACTTCAGTACTCCCTTCCATCTTATAAAGTTTATCAACCTTTGTTGCCTTCATTACTACTAAAATACCTTTCGACAATGTGAGAGCTCCACCTTGACCTGTATACTTATATCCAGAAGAATCCAACACTCCTAATGAAATCAAATTTGATTTAAGATTATGTACATATATAACATCCATTAATTCCCTAACAATACCATCGAACATCCTGATTCTAATACTGCCAACCCCAACAGTTTTACAACGAATACCATTTCCCATAAAAACTACACCCTCATCAATAGATTGGTAAGAAATGAACCAATTTCTATGTGAGCACATGTGGTGGGAGGCACCTGAATCTAACTGCCATTATTATTGATATTGTAAATTACTAGGAACAGATAAAACTTGATCAATTATACCTGAACTTGTTGCAGCCAAATTTGCTTCCTTCGTAGAGTTTTCCTTAGACTCCTTTCTCTTCCAACAATCTTTCTTGAGATGTCCTGTTTTGCCACAGTACTAGCATTTTTCTTTACCCTTTCCTTGTCTTGACTTAGATCGGAAAGAAATTCTCTCATTCTTCTCTGTTTTTCGACCTCTGATCAACATTGCCTCTAAATTTGAGGTTTCTTTACTAGATTTTCTCCTCATCTCCTCAACCAACAAAGCTCCCACAACAGAGTCATAATCTAAAACTTTTGTTGATCTAAAGCTAATAGAGGTGACTAGATTGTCCCAAGACTCAGGCAATGAACACAATAGTGTAATAACCTTATATTCATCTTTGAATTTAACTTCCATACTAGTCAATTGAATTGTAAGGGTATTGAAGGTATTTAAATGGTCAACAAATGTTGTACCTTATTTGATCCACAAATTGTACAGTTGTCTCTTCAAGTAGATTCCGCTCGTCAAGGATTTCGTCATATATAGACTTTCCAACTTCGTCCACAAACCGAATTTTGTCTTCTCTGAGACAATATTGAACAGAACATCATCGGACAAGCACATGCATATGGCACTCAGTACTCTCGCATCCATCTCATCCTAGTCTTCGTCTATTATGGACACAGGCTGCTTTGATTTTCCCAAAAGCACATTCACCACACCTTGTTGCACGAGGAGATCGTGCATCTTAAACTTCTAGATCTCGAAATTTTTCTTGCCATTGAACTTCTCAATTTTGAACTTAGCACTTTGCATCTTTTTCATTAAAGGAAACATAAAAAACAAACATCGTTGCTTGTAATAACCAAGGCCCTTTCAAAAAATATGTGGAGGAATAATGGTTTAATCTTAACAAGATTTAATAAAAGATATAATAAAATATCCTTTTACTAACCTTTCTTTTTTCCTCTCCTTTTATTAAAAAAGAAAATTTATAATTCACCTTTTATCCCTCCACGTGACTTAAATTGCTCATGATTTAAAAAAAGGATATTAAATTCTTCATACCTTTAATAAAGAAAAGTCAACCTTCATCCATTTAAAAACCATACCATAAATTCGTTTCACTCCATAAAACATATGCCAATATTTTTAAGGAGACATTGCACCTCCCGTAATGGTTGGCCTATGGACATTTGGGAGCCACCGCACCTCCCGTGTGGCTGGCCTATGGAAATGCAGAAAAATACCCGTGGAGTCGACGCACCTCCCGTTATGGCGTGCCTGTGGAAATTTGTAAAATTACTCAAGCATTAAGTGTGCAGTAATGGTCGTCGTGACCTTCAGGAAGAGAGACTTGCAGAAATTTGGAGATTGATGTACCCTTGAATTCCTTTTCCTCAAACCTGCTTTGATACCACTTGTTAGAATTGTCAATACGGAAAACACAATTCACATGTAATAATTAACAACCACACATAGATAATAGACACAAGGATTTCACGTGGTTCACCCAAACGTTGGGCTACATCCACCAAGCATAGGCATTGATTGTCTTATTATTCAGATCATGGAGATTACATCAACTCACTCACACTCGGTCTCTCACAATCATTTTTTCCTCTACGAGCTTACATGTATTTATACATTCACACAAGAAATTGAATATTAAATGCAATCTCTATCCATATTCTAACTTGGTCTATTTGGTTGTAACCAATGCAGAATAATAAGATCCATATCCATCATTGGAGGAATTTGTTGTCACCAAATCCCAACAGATATTAGATAAGGTGATTTTAATTAAGAGGATACAAGAGAGAAACATATTAGGAAAAGGGAAAAGGTGAAAGGTCGGGGGAAGAGATGAGAGACAAATTAGGTTTGATGGTTGAGTGTTAAGGTCCTAACCCGCACATAGGTAGATCAATGTATTCGGATGTAATAAAGGTCAATATTAATAAGACCTTTCAATAAAATAGAATAAGGCGGATGTAAGAAGACCTAATAAAAGCTTCCGCTTCTAGAAGGATCTTCCTCTAGATGCTTCTCTTAATAGACACATTTAGTATAAATAAGGGTCGAGGGTATGAAAACCCTATCTTGGAGATTATTGTAACAGAGTGCTGCTCGACTGGAGGTTGCCCCCTTGAAGAGGCCCATGAACATTACTTTATGAATCGAAGTGCTTTTCTATTGCTATTTCGTATATCATTTCTGTGTATTGTGAAGATTATGCTGGATATTTTACTATTATTCTACCATTTCTAGCATTTTATTTATGTTCTGCATATTTTATATATCTGGTATCTTGCAAGTGGTATCATAGCACTTTCCTTGGCAGAAATTGTGGGTATTTTTTTTTTAGGGTAGAGACATATTCCGACATCTTTAAGCCATAGAGATCTGTCGTTACACGCATAAACCCGCGGTTGAGGGATTCATACATGCAGGAAATACAAGTGGTTCTTAAGCGCACATCTGTTGGCCACCCTTGTAACCCCTGTGGGTACCCCTTCGAGTGGCAGCGCATCAGACAAAACCTGTGTACGGATCAGCCTAGATCTCCTAAAGCCCTCTTTAGATAAACCTATTGGCCGCCGGACTGCTATAGTGTCACCGAGAAAAACACTCAGGAAGATACTCTCTAGTACCTGGGTAGTTGGGTAGTACGGCTAAGGGTACGGTCTATCCTCCTTAGTTAGTGCTCTAAGATATTGGGCCGAGTACTACTGTTGGACCCTGCACGTATATCAGAGAGATATAGCACAGGGAAAACCCTTGTCTGTAGAACCCTTGAATACCTAACCCTTGGGGAACATAAAAAGCAACATAAACAAATTAAACCAGCGAGATCTATTGATGTGCATCTATGTTGGTGTTGTTAAGTGTTGTGGGGTATTCTACCCTACGGACTAATAAGCTAGGGCTCTAAACTTATACGCAAATCATGACCCTTAAGATTTAACTTTTAACCTTCTACCCAAAATCTCAACCCCTTTTCTCAGGCAAACACGGGAAGAATAAACCAA
>ML777990.1:668328-684401 GCA_009831015.1 Picea engelmannii | reverse complement strand
TGACAACTCATTGATCCATCTTCATCTATGCATTCTCATCAAGGACAATACATATTATATTACATCAATCATCAATAAATCAATCCTTTGACATCAATCAATCACTTGACATCAATAAATGACATCAATCAATCAAACCATTGACATCAATGACAACATGATCCAACAAGAACTGTTTAAGCTACAAGGTACCCAATTGCATCTTAGCTCATCTTATCATCCCCAGACAGATGGTCAAACAGAAGTCGCCAACAAGTGTTTGGAAACATATCTGAGGTGCTTTGCCTCTGAAAAAAAACACCAGTGGGCTCAATGGTTACCCCTCTCCGAATGGTGGTACAACACTACATACCATACAACCACTTGCATGACTCCTTTTGAAGCGGTGTATGGACAGAAGCCACCATCAGTTCTCTCATACTTATTGGGTACCTCGAAGGTCCAGGTAGTTGACCAAACACTTACAGTCTAAGAGGATATCCTTTGTACCCTTAAAGAGAACTTGTTCATGGCCCAGAATAGAATGAAGCAGCAAGCAGATCAAGGTTGCTCGGAACGTCAATTTGCCGAAGGGGATCAAGTGTTTTTGAGACTGCAACCATATAAGCAAAATTCCCTCAAGGCCGAGCAATGTCAGAAGCTAGCACCCAAATTTTATGGCCCTTACACAGTTCTCAAGCGGGTGGGACAAGTCACATATCAGTTAGCTCTGCCCAGTCAGTCGAAGCTACATCCTGTTTTTCATGTTTCATGCTTGAAGAAGGTGATTGGAACCAGGTGCCAAATTCAACCCAACCTTCCATAGTTAGCAGAAGAAGGATCTATTTGGCTACAACCAAAAGCAGTTTTGGACCAGCGGGAGCATCACCTGCGTCAGAGAACCATCAAGGAAGTGCTAGTACAGTGGAAAGATATGACTCCAGCAGATGCCACTAGGGAACCAGCTACCATTCTGCAGCAGTTTCCATATCTCAAGCCTTGAGGACAAGGTTGTTTTTAAGGGGGCGGACATGTTAAGGTCCTAACCCGCACATAGGTAGATCAATGTATTCAGATGTAATAAAGGTCAATATTAATAAGACCTTTCAATAAGATAGAATAAGGCAGATGTAAGAAGACCTAATAGAAGCTTCAGCTTCTAGAAGGATCTTCCTCTAGATGCTTCTCTTAATATACACATTTAGTATAAATAAGGGTCGAGGGTATGAAAACCCTAGCTTGGAGATTATTGTAATAGAGCGTTGCTCGACTGGAGGTTTCCCCCTCGAAGAGGCCTATGAACATTGCTTTCTGAATCGAAGTGATTTTCTATTGCTATTTCGTATATCATTTCTGTGTATTGTGAAGATTATGTTGGATATTTTACTATTATTCTGCAATTTCTAGCATTTTATTTATGTTCTACATATTTTATATATCTGTTATCTTGCATTGAGGTGATGAATGATGGGATTTCATGATTGACTGAGTTTATACCCATCATCATGGTTAAAATTGTTTGGGTGATTTTCAATTTCCATAGCTTGGTTCTTATTTTCAACCTTTATAAACCCTTCCTCTCATCACTCTTTTCAAAACTTATTGCTTCAACTATGATGGGTGGAGTATCCACTCAAAATGTTGTATGTTTCAAAAACTCTATACACAGTTTACATCTAGAAATCTAAATGCATTATGAAGAACTATGAAAACTTGCATATTTTGATTGTTTTTTTATTCACTTAATGCATGATCATTGTGCAAAAGTATAATTGTTTACAGTGAGTTAGAGATTTATATATAATAAGAAGTTGTTTTAAAATTTCCATTTTTTTAGCTGTACCTGATTGCGAAATTTAGCATAAACTATATCTCCTAACTAGAACTTTGGAATTATTTGGAGATAGATAGTCTTGTGATTCTTCTAACTTTAGCACAAATTTTATCCTTGTATTTATGCTCCACCAGCAAATAAGTCCAACAAACGTTTTGGGTGATATTTTGATGGTGTTTCTCTTGTATATTAGGTTTGAAATCTTAATTCTATGTGGAGTTTTATGTTTCCATTTACCATTTAGGAGTCTATATTGGATTTGAGGTAGGGCATACTCTCTCAAATTTTCCAGTGTGAAGGTTGTTGTAAAGGATATGCTTTGGAATGGAATTAACATGTTTCTTTATATCCATGTCTATGTTGTTTTATTTGCTTTTTGCATCCTATGAGCATTTTTAGCACAACACTCAAGGAGTGATGCATCTTCCATCTTCTCATTACAATGGTTGGAACACTCTAATGAGAGAGGAGGTCTTGATATAATCTTCCTTCTCCACTATGCATGCATTGTTGGGGTCTTCCACTCTTTGTATGAATTCTATTTGTTTTTGTTTGAATTGGTCATTGCTAAGGACAAGAATAATAGAAGTTATAGTTCCAATTTGAGTGCTAATAATGAGGTTTCTCATTCTTCATTTGCTTATTGAATCACATTTCCATATGGATAGGTCTATAGCACTATTTTTTCATACTATCTTCTTGTATTAAATTTATCACTTTGTGTAGTTTTATTTTGACTAGAACAAATAGCTTGTGACCATGTTAATATTTAACTACAATATTTTTCAATGCTCATATTCTTCACTTAAAACTACCTACTTAGATAGCATACTTTAAACAAAAAATGGCTAGTCTCTTAGGACAAAGGATCTAGTAAATAAATTCCATGTTCCAATATTGTGGTCGTTTCCCAACTATTTTGTGTTTGTGGTGGTCTTGCAAAAATGTATAAAGCAAGCTTAATACACCATGAATAGAGAAAATGTGAATGGGTGTTGTAATGTACCATGTAGTTCTAATCTCTCTCAGTTATAGTGGCCATACCGTGTCTTTCCTTTTTCTTACTACATTCAATTTAACATTTATTTAGTAGAGTTTATTTCAATATTATTCATATCTTGAACATTCCATATATTTCCTAGAAACTAATTGAACAAAAAAAGAGGAGAAGTATAGTTTTTCAAATTCTACTTAGAAAATATTTCTAGTCACATGCTACATCATATGAGTTATCTTTTGCAGACATTTTGCTAATTTCTGGGATTCAACAGTTTCAAGGAAACACATGTGCTTCAAAATGAAATTCTTCTTTATTATTATGACATTGATAAATGTTTGTCACTAACAAGTGTTGTCCAGGGAAAAAATTGAAAAATCCGAGCATGATCTATGAAATGTTTAACTTTGGTTTATGTGTGTAGAGTTTTCTTGGTGGGGAATAAAAGCATTGATGAAGGATTAATTACCCCTTCCTGCTTAATGTAAAAAATATCATGTTGTGCCCATTATTTTCATTAGAACAACATAATGGATAAAATAACAGTTATCTCATAGTAAATATCATTATGTCAATTTCATTTTCTCATGATGTTTGTGTCAACAAGATAATAGATATATTAGTCTATCTTTGAGAAATATATGTTGTTGATAGTTTGGTTGTCATTGATGTCAACCCTTGAAGAATCCACGAAGGTGTGGTTTTGGTTTCCAAAGTTGAATAAGGAATAAGACATGACTAATAGTGTAATTGTAGGGAATATTGTCATATATGGATAGTACATGTCGTGCCATTTCCAGTGATATGTGGAATGCCACGTGGTTTTTCATGGTTAAGTAGATATGTCCTTGTAAAGTTGGAAGCCCCAAAGAGTGGTCAAGGAGCCCCTAGTTGGTTACAAGTCTTAGTCAAAGGGTAAAGTTGTTGCAACAAGAAATCCCTAAAGTGAGGAGAAAGGTTACTATGAAAAAGTATATAAACACCACAAGGAGTCATTCACAAGAACACTCACACACTCATTCATTGATTACCTTTCATGTGATCTAGTAATATTTTGCTAAGGTTTTGATGACATTTTTTTGGGGTAGCAAAGGAAGATCGAAGGAGAAAGTCTCGGGGTTGTAGAAAAACCTAGTTTCTGAGGTATTCATGGGTTGCAGGTCGGTAGGGCGCAGATGTATGTGAGTTTTAGTGGAGGAAAGCATGGATATATGTGGGATGTATAAAATAAATTTGTGTATCTTTGAAATGATAATGAATGTTTGAGTAGATGCTGGTACTAGGTTGTTAAAGGTCTAAAGGAAATCTACATGTCAACATCTCAGAGTTTTAGGTCAGCTACAGAGGTATTGGTATGGTTGTATACTTGTTTTGATGATTACTTCTTATCATGATATGGTGTATGTGTGAGGCATACTTGGTATGGTTGGTCTGGTATATCTTGGAAGCTCTATTGAGTGAGGAGCACTCTTATATCTAGTTCAACATATGACATGGTATTTATAGTTTTTATCTTTGAGTTGATTGTATATGGTTGAGGAGTATTCATGTTGTATGGTGGCATATACATGATGGGTATACATATATTTGATGGTTCTCTAAGATACTTCATTGATTATATGGTACATATATGCATATATTTGATGGTATGGTATATGGTATAGGTTACACATGGTTGATTCTCTAGTTCATGATTCATTATTCTTTATTGATGTATCTTTGGTTCATGATTGATGCATGAGACAGTATGTATGTTGGTATACAATTGATACATGTTATGGTACATGTGTTAGTTATTTGATGAGAATATATAGGTTGATGAGATAGTGACAATGAAAAATATAGAGTGATAGTGATAGAGACAAAGTGATAGAGACATAGTGACAGTGGCAGTGGCATTGACATCGATAGAGTTTTTTATCGCAACAGTTGATCTACACTTATACTTCAGGGCGGTTGGATGGGACAAGGATAAGTGGTTGTATCCACCTTCTAGTTGGAGCCAGAGAACTCAGAGGGTTGCATCCTCCTTCTGGTTGGATCCATAGAATTAAAAGAGTTGTAGATTCCTTCAGGTTGGACCCGAAGAATAGGGGGTTAGATCCTCCTTCCAGTTGTAGCTGGAGAATCAGGAATTTTGTGCTTCCAATGAATGTATTCTTTTGATATATAAGAAAATCATTCCATGGTTTTCTCCCATTTGGGATTCCATGTAAATTCAGGTGTATTGTGTATCTATTATGATGTGATGTTGTTTATGATTATAATATTGATGATATATTGAATGCTAATGATGAATTGTTGAATATTGTTGAAGAATATATTGTGGTTAAAAGTACTAAAATTTCTCATTATTGATTCACTCCCCCTCTCAGTAATCCAACAATTGGTATCAGAGCAGGTCCTTCAAGAAGTTGTTTAACCACTAGAAGGATATCATGGATCATGCTAGGATTGGAGTACCACAGTTTGATGGTGAGAACTATGCTTTCTAGAGTAGAAGAATGGAAAATTATATACAAACACAAGGATTCAATGTTTAGTGATCAATAATAGATGGATACAAAGCACCTACCACTCCCCCAACAGATATAGATGGAAAGAATCTCGAAGAAAATGATTAAAGGGATAGAAATTCTATTGAGAATGGTGTGACTCAAGCGATACATACCAATATTATGCACTGTGATTCTGCAAAAGAGATGTGGGATAAAATGAAGACTATCTACAAAGAATATATGAAAGTTAAGGAAGCTAAACTTAATATTTTCAAAGCCAAGTTCGAACAATTAAATATGAATGAAAATGAAAACATAACAATCTACTTTCTACAAGTTGACGAGATAGTAAACAATATCAAAGGTTTGGGAGATGAGATAAAGGAATAGGTTGTTGTTAAAAAGTCATTAAGATATCTACCAACGAGGTTTGATTCAAAAATTTTATCTCTAGAATAAAGAGTGGACCTAGCTACAATGACCATGGATGAGTTGCATGGGATACTTACAGCTTATGAGATGAGGAAAGAGCAAGATAATCCAGTTACAAAGGAAGATGCATTCAAGGAATCCAAGAAGACAAAGAAGAAAGATAAAAAAAATCCAAATTCAGATTGAAGTTGCAGTGATGATTTAGAGGAAGATGAAGAGATGGAAAAACTTTGTTAGAAGGTTGAAAAAGGGAACCGACAAATACACAGGTATGCTTCCATTGAAATGTTTTAATTGTGATGTTGTTGGTCATTTTGCTAATAAATTTCCCTATAAGAAAGAAAATATAATGAATAAGATCACTCTAAAAATAAGAAGCAAATCCAAAAGGGGAGAAGAAACAAAAAGACAATTTTCAAGAAAATTATCTGCACCAAGGAAGAGAGTTCCTCATCAGACTAAAATGAAGTTAGTGACAGTGATACAGAAAGGGTACTATTCATGGAAATAGAAGACTCCGATGAAGAAGGCTTCGAAGAAGAATGTGAAGAGGAAGAAGTCGATTACAGGGAAGAATTGATATGTGCCATAGAATCTCTAAAGAAGGAAAAGAAGAAAAAAAAATCACTCTAGGAAAAACTAAAAAAGAAAGAATAATATCATAACTCCAAACAAATTGAGCAGACAATATAAAAGACAAAATTCCATACAAAAGAAGAAAACAGAATTAAAAAATCACTCAGAGGGAAGTTAGAGGAAAGATATGGGACCATTAAAGGCTTGGAAAATGAGATATTCACTCTAAGAAAATATCTTCAGAAGAAGGACATGCAAAAAAACAACACCAGGATATTGGATAATATCATTAACAGTAAAATACCTTACTATGACAGATCTAGAGTGGGATATAATCAGACACAGACAAAGAAAGGTTCAACCTCCAAAATGATAGAGAAAGAACTAGAACCAAGAAGCTATGCAAAAGCTATCAGAGGTACCTTGAAGGGGAAAATTACAAAGACATTGCACCACCTTGAAGATTCAAAAGTCAGTATCAATAAAAACCAACTATAGAAAGAACTAAAGAAGAAGAAGGATTCAAAAGAGTGGCACCATTCAGAATATCTTCTACTCCTAGGTATCAAACTATTTTTCTTGGTTCATGTTATTCATGTTATAATTTTGGGCATAAAGTTGTGAATTGTAGAGCCAATACCAAGAACATAAGCAATGATGAGGGTTATACAAGAAAAATCTAAGGAGATCAAATGAAGCACATAATAGAAGCTACAACATATTTGGATCATTAAGTGATGAAGTAGAATTCTACAAGTGCAACAAATTTGGACATATAGCTAGAGATTGCAAACTCATTATTCCTCCAAGGGAACCAAAGAAGAATATCAACAATCATAAGTAGGAAACACAAAGGATATGGATATGAAAGCAGGATCAATTCAATATTGAATAATGAAATCTTTGTCTACAATCTCAACACAAGAAACGTGGATGGTATGCTGACAGTGGATGCTCAAAGCATATGAAAAGTGATAAAGACGGGTTTTTGACATTGAAAAAGGAAAGAGATGGATTAGTTTCATTTTGGAATGACAACTCAACCATTATTATTGGAAAGGGAATAGTCAAGATCGAAATTCAAATGTGTCATCAAGGACATATACTTATGTTTCATTCAAAGAAGTGTGAGGTAAGGAAAGAAAAATTAGGAAAGTTCGTATCTACAACTGTAAGAACTCCAAGAAACATATATGTTCTAATGAAATAGGAAAGGAAAGATGTTTCTTAGTAAAGGACAATGAAATTTGGCTCTGGCACAGAAGAATGGGTCACATAAACTTTGATAATCTTTTCAAAGTCAACAAAAAGGAAGCACTAAGAGGAATGCTTGATATCTTGAAGCCAACAAACATTTTATGCAAGCATTATCTATAGGGAAAACAGACTAAGAAAAAGTTCAATTCAAAGGAATACTGCAAAATAAACCACTGGAGATTGTACATATTGATCCAGTTGCACCGACAAGAATAAAAGGATTGAAAGGTGAACAATACTTCATGCTACTAGTTGATGACTACACAAGAATGACCGCAGTTTTCTTTAAAAATAAGAATTCGGAGGCATTCGAAAACTTCAATACATACAAAGGGATGGTTGACACTAAGAAAGAGTTGAAAATCAAGTGCTTGATTTTAGAGAATGGAGGAGAATTTACATGAAAGGAATTCATGTAATTTTCCAGTGAACATGGGATAAAGAGGCAATTATCAGTAGCCAGGACACCTCAACAAAATGGAGTTGTTGAAAAGAATAACGTAAGAGTACAGGAAATGGCCATAACCATGTTAATGGATTCCAAGTTGACAGATGTCTTTTGGGTACAATAAATGCATATAGCAATTCACATTCAAAATAGAGGGATGCTCAGAAATAATAGTGATAAGACTCCATATGAACTATAGAAAGGAAGACCAACAAATGTGAAGCACTTCATAGTTTTCATAAGAAAATGATACATCAAAAGAGAAGATGGAATAATTGGAAAATTTGATTATCGAGTTGATAAAGAAATATTGGTTGGGTACTCAAGAAAAATGAAAGCATACAAATGTTTCAATATGAGACTCAACATAATAGTAGAAATCATCAATCTGATGATTGATGAGACAGATGGACGAAAGATAAAAGAAAGTAGAAAAGACTCAGTGGAATAGGATCACGAAGAACATTTCAAAGAAGAAGAAGTATATGAAGAATCAAATGAAGAAGAAGGGCACCTGGAAGCAGAGCAAGAACAATAGGATCTTTAGGTACCTCCAAATACACCCAATAGGTGAGTGCAAAAAAATCACCCATAAGAACAAATTTTTGGAAATGAAAATGCAGGAGTTGAAACTAGAAGAAGAATCCTCTCACTATAACAACAACATCTAGCACTACTAGGTACTATTGAGACGAGTAGTTCTTAATAATATAGTAAGGATGAATTCTGGATCAAATCTAAGGATGAAGAGTTAGACCAGATAGAAAATAATGACACTTGGGAACTAGTTCCAAGGCCAAAGAACAAGAATGTAATTGGTATAAAGTGGGTCTTTAGGAACAAACTGAAAGAGGATGGCTAGATTACCAGGAACAAAACAAGATTTTGGTGTGCAAAGGATACTCTCAAGCTAAAGGTATAGAGTTTAAAGAGATTTTTTTCCCAGTTGTTAGGATGGAAGCAATTAGATTGATACTAGATTATGAATGCTCCAAGAATATTAAAGTGTATCATATGGACATGAAATCAACATTACTAAATGAATATCAAGAGGAAGAATTCTACATTGGGCATCCATAAGGATTTTAGTCGTCACAGAAAGAAAATTATATTTGCATGTTGAAGAAGGTCATGTATGGTCTCAAACAAGCCCCCAGAGCATGGTATTCAAAACTGGACATATAATTACAACAACAAGGGTTTAGAAAAGGAAATGTAGACAACAATATCTACATAAAGGTAAATCAATATAGTACCTTGTTAATTGAATTTTATGTTGATGATATTATTTTTGGAAGTGATGATGACAGGATGAGTGAGAAAATTTTCAACAACATGCAGAATGAGTTCAACGTGTCATTTCTTGGAGAGTTGTCTTTCGTTTTGGGTTTCCAAATATGTTAGAGAAACAAAGGTATCTTCATCTCTCAGACTAAGTATGTCAAATAAATTTTAAAGAAGTTTGGAATGACAGATTGCAAACCAGTTGTAAGTTAAGTAAGGATGATGATTCTAAGGATGTGGATCAGAGACAGTACAAATCAATGATTGGTAGTTTATTCTATGTGACAACTTCTAGATGGGATGTGATGTAGGCAGTTGGATAGGTTGGAAGGTTTCAAGAAACACCAAAGGAATCACATGTTATGGCAGTAAAGAGGATATTTAGATATCTCAAAGGAACAAAATAGTTTAGATTATGGTATCCAAAAGGGAAGGATCTATCACTTTTTTCCTACATAGATGCATATTGGGTAGGTTGTATTGATGATAGAAAAAGTACAAGTGGATCATATGTTTTCTTGGGAGAGTGTCTGGTATCATGGTTAAGAAATAAATAGTCATTGGTATCATTGTCTACAACAAAATTAGAATACATTGCAACAGTGGATTGTTGTACTCGGGTTCTTTGGATGAAAAATACTTTGTAGGATATACAAGTAAAATGTGATGATACCATTGCAATACTTTGTGACAACACCAGTGCAATCAATATATCCAAGAATCCATTTATGCATTCTAAAAGGAATCACATTCCAATCAAGTATCATTTTCTATGGGAACAAGATACAAAGAAGAACATCAAGCTAGAGTATGTTGGGACAAAAGAACAGATTGCAGATATCTTCACCAAACCGCTTACAAGGGAAAATTTTGAGTATGTGTGATAGAATCTTTGAATAGTTTCTTCCCCACAGTGATCCACATGACATCAAACTTAATAAGAGAAGGGGAGAGAAATAGAAGTCTTGAAGAGTTCAAGAATTATTTTGAATGATTTTCATGCACATTAGAGAGTTACATGATAAAGAAACATGGAGAGAAAGGCCAGTAGAGACAACATAAGCCTATTAGATAGGGGGATCATCCCCAAGAGGAGGATTACCCTTTTCCATTGATGTCAAATGGGGGGAGATAGAGCACGACATGGAGACCAAGAAAAAGTAGCATGTAGAAAAGGAGATAAATTGTCACAGGGGGAGGGTGGGCATAAGTGTTGTCATTCCTAAGTGTTTCCATCAATGCCAAAGGGGAAAATTATTGATATTTTTGTTGTCATTGATTTCCACCCTTTAATAATCCCTGATGGTGTGGTTTTGGTACCCAAATTTGAATAAGGAATATGAACATGATGAATAGTGTAATTGCAAGGGAAAATGTCATAGATGGATACTACATATCATTTCATTTTCGATGAGATGTGGAATGCCACATGGTTCCTCACCGTTAGGGAGATATGCCCTTGTAAAGTTGGAAGACACAAGGAGTGGTCAAGAAGCCCTTAGCTGGTTACAAGTCTTAGTCAAAGGGTAAAGTTGTTGAAACATGAAATCCCTAAAGAAAGGAGAAAGGTTAGTATGAAGAAGTATATAAACACCTCAAGGAGTCATTCATAAGAACACTCACACACTCATTCATTGACTATATTTATTGTGATATAGTAATATTTTTCTAAGGTTGTGACGCCATTTTTCTGAGGTAGAAAAGGAAGGTCGTAGGATAAATTCTCGGGGTTGCAAGAAACCCTATTTTCTAAGGTATCTGTGGGTTGCATTTAAGAAGGGAACGGATGTACGTGGGATGTAGTGGAGGAAAGTGTAGATATATGTGGGATGTAGAAGATAAAGTCACATATCTGTGAAAAGATAATGAAGGTTTGAGTAGATGTTAGTACCAGGTCCTTAAAGGTCTGAAGGAAATCTACAGGTCAACATCTCAGAGTTTTAGGTAAGCTAAAGAGGTATTGGTATGGTTGTATACTTGTTTTGATGGTTACATATTGTCATGATATGGTGTATTCTTGAGGCATAATTGGTATGGTTGGTATGGTATTTGGATATGGTATATCTTGGAAGCTTGGTTGAGTGAGGAGCACTTTTATATCTGGCTCAACATATGACATGGTATTTATAGTTTTTATCTTTGATTTGATTGTATATGGTTGAGGCATATTCATGTTGTTTGGTGGTATATGCATGAGGGGAATGCATTAGTTCTATGAGATACTTGATTGATGCTATGATACAAATATGCATATAGTTGATGGTATGGTATATGGTACAAGTTACACATGGTTGATCCTCTATTTCATGATTCAGTATTCTTTATTGATGTATCTTTGTTTCATTATTGATGCATGAGATAGTATGTATGTTGTTATACAATTGAATGTGTTAGCTGGTTGATGATAAGATAAAAATTAAGGAGACAATGGTAGTGACAGAGATAGAGTGATAGTGATAGAGACCGTGTGACAATGATAGAGACAGTGTGACAGTGACAAATATAGTGACAGTGATAACAACAGAGTTTGTGATAGCGATAATTGGTCTACACTTATACTTCAAGGAGACAATATGGGGAAAGGATAGGTGGTGGTATCCACCTTTAGGTTGGATTCGTAGAAATCATGGGGTCATAGCCTCCTTCTGATTGGAGCCAGAGAATTCAGGGAGTTATAACTTCCTTCAGGTTGGAGCCTCCTTCTAGTTGTAGCTGGAGAATCGGGAAGTTGGTGCTTCCAATGAATGTATTCTTTTGATATATAATAAAATCATTTCAAGGTTTTCTCCCATTTGGGTTTCCACGTAAATTCTGGTGTACTATGCATATATTTTGGTGTGATGTTTTTTATGATTATAACGTTGATGATATATTGAATATTAACGATAAATTGTTGAATATTGTTGAAGAATATAATGTGGTTAAAAGTACTAAAATTTCTCATTACTGATTCAACCCCCTCTCAGTAATCCAACTTGTGCATCATACTAAAATCTAATATATTTTCTTATATGAGATGGTTCATGGATTTTAATTTCTTATCATGCATCATTTTGTTGGTCTGCAAAAACTCCATTGTTTTGAACCTTGTTATTTTGACATTCACTTTCAATTTTAACCTCGATTATTGTAAAATTGAAATGAAATGCCATACAAACCTGAAAAATAAGAACATGATATGAAAACTAGATAACTTAATGTAACATGTATTCATATGGTCACGATGAAACTACATATTGTAGATGAGCAAATTGCAGTTTATTTATATTTCATAAGTGGGTTTATTACATATGGTATTAGAGTGAGGTTACAACACTTGGGGTTGTATGGGATCAAAATATGAATGATGTTTTTAGATGTTGGAAAATCTGACATTTTTTTCTTTATCATCTAATGTTGTTTTCACGGAGAAAGAGAAAGACATGATACAAAAATCATAGAAGATTCACCAGAAATCAAAGAAACCGAAATTCATAAGAGGGGAGACACTCCACTGGACATGGCAGAGATTGTGAGAAGTCTGAAAGTAGATGATTAGAATATTATCAAAGCCTAATAATAACAAAGAGAACTAAATGTCGTTTTGTTACAAAGCTTCACTAAGATTTAGAAAAACATGCAATAGGGACAGATATCAAGGAACACTGGTAAAATTCCTTCAAGAAAGAGGTCTCTTATCATAAACAATTAGAACTCCAGTGACGATATTGATACAACAACAAATTCTTCAAGTCGGAATACAACTACTTTTGATGAATCCATTAGTAATGGGTCTAAACCTTTTTCTACGCATAAGAAGAAGAAAATTTCCAAAGATTATATGCAGGGGGAGTTCTGAAAGATAAAACCACCTACCTTTAATGGTGTGGTGAATTCTAGTGAGGAAGATGAGGTGTGATTTCTTTTAATGAGAAAGTATTTTCAGGTGCATGATTACTATGGAAACATGAAGGCTAGAGTGGCTATTTACAACATGAACAAAAAACATCCATTTGGTGGAAGGATCTCAATAATGTAAAGAAAATGAAAATAAAACCACTTGGAATTTCTTTAAAAAGTATTTCCATTAGAAGTATCTATCAAAGAGGTATCATGATGGAAAAATCAAGGAATTTCATGAAATTAAATGGGGTCAATTAACTATGGATGACTATGCAAGTAAATTTTTGGAACTGCTAAGGTATGTTCCATATACCAAAGATGAAAAAGTGAAGATTTGATGTTTCCTTAGTGGATTTCCTTAATCATACAAAGAAAAGATTTAATTCAATGAGCCTAAGACACTTGATGATACAATAAGAAAGGATAAGTATTATTATGAACAAAGAAAGAATAAACCATAATTCAAGAATATTTGGAAGGAAAAGAAAAAGGAGAAGTTTGAGCAGAGGAAGAAAGGATTTAACACTATGCAGTATAAGAATCAATCAAAAAGTTTTAAACCAAACTATCCTGCATGAATTAGCTTTCAACATAATTTTCCACCTCGGAGTGAAGGAAAACTAGCAGAGTCAGTAGCATGAAAGTCAAGGGAGCCTTGGAAAGGGCCTTTCAAATTTTGGGGATGTGAAGAAGAGAATTTTCTCAGGGACTATCCCCATAGGAAGGAAACTAACAAGTCTAAATACACTATACAAGAATCTACAACAATGAATGATGTATCAAAGACTACTCGTAAAATATATGTTGCATTAGAAGATCAATAAGCAAACCACCAAGCATTAGTGGTGGAAGTTGATGGTAAGATTGTTGTTGGTCACTATAATTTCTTAATTAATTTAAACAATCAAGTGCTACATAAATTGTCAACCCAGGGAAGTCTATTTATTTCAAAGGTAACCACGCACTATATATGCTCAATTTCAAAAGCAACCTAGAGTTGTAGTAAAGGAAACTATATTAATCACACTTGCCTTGAATGAACTGAAGTTCTAACTTGAATTACAGAAAAGCAATCTACCTATTGAAGAGCTCAAAGTTAAATAAATGATTAATTGAAGAATCCTGGATTACATTAAAATAACACAAGATACTGCAATAGAAAAGACCAACTATTTTGTAACCAGAGAACAGGACCCTAATTCCCAAGTAGGAATCTTCAACACCTGTTTTTGATCATCACACTTTATGAACTCATTGCTTGAATGAAACAATTAGCACATGTTTAAGACTAACTAACTCCTAACAGAGAACAAGACCCTAATTCCCAAGCAGGAACCTTCAACACAAGTCTCTGATTAACACACTCATGAAAAAAATTGAAGGCTAATTATTTCTAACAAAGAACAGGACCTTAATTCCCAAGAAGGAACCTTCAGCACAAGTTTCTGATTAACACACTCATGAAAATAATTGAAGGCTAACTATTTCTAGTAGAGAACAGGACCCTAATTCCCGAGCAGGAACCTTCAGCACAAGTCTCTAATTAATACACTCATGAAAATAATTGAAGGCTAACTATTTCTAGTAGAGAATAGGACCCTAATTCCCAAGTAGGAACCTTCAACACAAGTCTCTAATTACCAAGCTTTCATAAATTCATCACACATGATTGCTAACTAGAGTGATTAATAATTACCCAAGCATGAATTATATAAAAACAATGTAGCAGCAAGACAGAGTTCAATAAAGTAGTGTTTCAGCAAAAGAGATTTTACTCAAAGCATAAGTAGAAGTAATACTAGCACACTATAAAGCTAATGGGTGAATCTTGTGAACAAGGTGGGCCCTCCCTTCTCACAAGATTACCCTGAAACAAAGAGGCTAGAGAAAGATGCTCAAAACATTCTTTTATTCATCTATCAATGTATCATATTACAATCTGAAATTGAAGTACGTCCTTCTCTGTAAACCCTTCTTAGTACCAAAAACTGAAGATCCTTTCGAATGATGATTTCCTCTTATTTAAAGAACGAATCCCTTCGATACAATTGATAAAAAATTACAGGCGTATATCTGAGTCCTATTCTTAGTCAGATCGACTTTCTAAACCAGAATAGGATATCCTAGTCTCCCGCAATAGAATGCTATTACGAGTGCTGAGTGAGGTGTTGCTGTTATGGTTGGAGTAATATATCTTTCTTGTTATTTCTGTTGTATGTTGTTTCGGCATCGCGAATCACGCGTTGTTTCAGCCATGGGATTTGCATCCTGACTGCTTCAGCACTTCTCAGGCAACAATGATGGTTGGTGCTTGGCTCACAGTGCAGTTGTTGTAGTCAATCTGTGTGAGTTGTTGTTGACCACAGACTGTGTAACGAATTCCTCTGTGTTTCAGCATCATTGACCATAGACTGTGTAGCATCTTCTCTGTTTCAGCATCGTTGACCATGGACTGTGTAACAACTTCCTCTGTGTTTCAGCATCGTGACCATGGACTGTGTAATAGCTTCCTCAGCATCGTTGACCATGGACTGTGTAACAACTTCTGTGTTTTAGCATTGTCGACCATGGACTGTGTAACAACTTCTGTGTTTCAGCATCGTCGACCATGGACTGTGTAACAACTTCTGTGAGTTGTTGTTTCAGCAACAGGCCTCAAATGCTAATCTGTAGTTTGAATTGTTTCAGCACTTATACATTTTTAATCAATGGTTAAGTACGAGAGTGACGTGAAATTATATGAAAAACAGATTAAACGTATAGTAAAGAGAAGAGACATTGTATACCTTTGGAAAGATAGGATAAAGTGATAATATGAGTTTAAATGTGAGTGAACAAGAGTGTAATGGTGGCAAAAAGTATGGGCAAAAAGGTACATTGTGTGGT
>ML777990.1:649050-668278 GCA_009831015.1 Picea engelmannii | reverse complement strand
TTTAATTGACCATGGATCTAGTCATAACTACATTGTACCTAAGATTTTTGAGACATGTATTCTTCAGAAAAGAAAGCACAAGAAATCTTGGTAAGTAGTTTAGTTGGGTATATGAGTTAAGAGAAATTTCAATGAATTGATAGAAAATTTCCCAATGGAAATGGATGGACTATTCATAAGGGTGAAGTTGATTATTTTACCTTTGGGTTTGTATGACACCTTAATTGGCATGGACATGTTAAAAAAACATAAAGTAAATTTGGACTTCTATAATAATAGTTTTGAATGCATAGATGATGAAGGGAATCCAATTTTAGTGAAAGGAACTCCTAGAACCATCTCTATCTGGTATATTTCAACCTTAAAACTAAAAAGGAGTTTTAGAAAAGTTTTCCATTTTATGTATTTCATGTATTGGATTCAGCGGAAAACAAAGATACAAATTTTGAAGACTATCGAATACTCCAATAATTTAAGGATACCTTTCTAGAGGAGATATTGAGTTATATCTCCTAAAAGAGATATTGATTTCTAAATTTATCTTATGCTTGGTTCTGCACCTATATCAAGAGCTCCATACAGAATGAGTACACCTGAGTTGATGGAACTGAAGATGAAAACACAAGATTTGTTAGACAAAATTTATATCAAATCACTTGTGTCTCCTTGGGGAGCACATGTATTGTTTGTGAATAACATGGATGGTACTCTTAGTTTCTGTGTTGACTATAGACAATTGAAAAAAGTGACAGTGGAAAAAAAGTACCCTTTGGCCCAAATTGATGATTTGTTCGATCAGGTACAAGGAGAAAAAGTATTTTAAAAGATTGACTTGAGATCAGGGTATCATCAAGTCAAGATTAAATATGCGGATATTCATAATATGACTTTGAAAACAAGGTACAATCATTATGAGTTCATGGTGCTACCATTTGGGCTTACCAATGCACTGGCTACATTAATGTGTCTCGTGAACATCGTTTTCAACAAATATCTGGATATGTTTGTATTGGTATGTATTGATGACATATGTATCTACTCTAACCTAGAAGAAGAACATGAGGAGCATCTCATATTGTTTTTTCAGACACTAAGAGAACATTAGTTGTAAGCTAAGTTCAATAAATTTTGTTTCTATCAAAGGAAAATATAGTATTTTGGATTCATCATATCAAATCAAGGAATATTAGTTGATCCAGAAAATATCAAGGCCTTTATGAATTAGCCCACTTCAAAGAATCTGACAGACGTAAGGTAACTTATGGGATTGGTAGGATACTACAAAAGACACATAGAGGGATTTTCAAAAATTAGCCATCCCATAACCTCTTTGCAAAAGAAAGTAGACAATTTTGTGTGGTGCACTAAATGTGAATAAATATTTCAACAGTTGAGGCATCTTTTAGCTAGTGCACCGGTACTAAATATTGTTGATCCAAAAAAAACTTCGCAGTTTTTACACATGCATGTTGTTGGAGAAATTTATATTTTCAGCAGACTAGTTCAATGCGAGTTAACTGATAGTTCTAATTTAGACTTTCTATTTTTATACCATGACTATTGTTAATGCATTCCTAATTATAGGATCTCATTGCCTATATGAGTGAATATCACTCACTCATTGAACAATTCATAATATACATTGATTCTCATTCTTCATATTGTATCTCTCCCCCTTTTCTTGATAAGCTTTGTTTGTGTATTCTTTAGCTAGGTCTCCTGTGCAAGTTTCCATGAAACACTAACATCATATCAAAGTCGATATTCTTAGTGAAACCCAGACAACATAGAGAAAAGAGAAAGAGGATTGAGTAAACCTAGTTTCCTCCATCATCACAGCCTATCCCTATCGAAGAGTGGGACGATTGGAATCGTCATATCCTATTCCTATTGAAGGGTGCGACGATTCAGTTTTTCACAATCGTCTCACTTTATCCTTCTCTAGGGTGTGATGATTCAACATCTTCTCACTGTATCCTTCTTTAGGGTGCGACGACTCAGTTGCCCTCCAGAAATTTGGTTTTTTGTAGTAAAATAGCCATATCGCGAAATCTGCGATCTGAGTCGGGCTGAAATTTTAACCAGAGACATATAACATAGGGATGCTTATTCTCACCAAAAATATCCAAAACCCACATCATATTTTGGGAGAAATATATGTTTTATCATATCTATAGCTACCATAGAACCGTCTGTCATATCTTGAAATCCACGATCTGGGTTTTCAGGATCTTTTCAGAATTAATAGAAGGGATGGAGACGATGCAACTTCTTCAATCAAGTATGGTGATAATAATCACACCATACAACTATTTTGAATGGATTCTAAGGCCACATTCCAACTCAAAAGAAAAGGATTGTATAATTTGACGATGGCGACATAAACATAACCTACATCAATCCTTGAGAAGACCAGATGGGCGAACCATAAGGATGAGGCCACAAGACTACTTCTTGAGTTAATATCCACTGATCTATGGTTTCATGTTTCTACATGCAATATTCCAAACGAGATCTGGACCACCTTGGAAGGACTCTTTGGAAAGCAGGATGAGATGTGAGGTCATATGCTTGAGGTAGATTAGAATACCTTAGACCCTAAAAGTTTTGATAATATACATGATTGATTTACTAAATTTAAGTCTTTGATATTGAGCTTGGGTGAATGTGGTATTGACAAGTCTACATAAGAGAAACAACTTATTCTAACAATCTTGGCCAAGCTAGGATTAGAATATGTTGTATATGTCTTTAATTTCCATTCTGGCAGATGTCTTTTGGGAGAAAATTGGAAAATGCCTATGATGACTCAGTTCATTGAGTCTCTCACACAACAGAAGACATAACTCATACATATGGGCCTCATGAAATATCCCAAATCACATGCACTCACCATGCATGATGGAAAAGGGTCATGCAATAAAAAATAGAAGCAGAAATGAAAGGACCTATTACATCCAGAGACAAAGAAGGAGGGATATTCCAAACCCTTCAAGGATTCTTCAGGTTATAAAGATTCTTCAAATTCCAAAGGGAAGAACAAGAAGGGAAATAAGTGCACATTTTTCAATAAACCAAATCATGAATAATCCACATGCATGAAGAAGTAGATCGATCTTATGACATGGGTACTTCAGAAGAATAAAATTGGAGACTTCATTCCTGACAGAGCCAAGAAGAAGAAGGAAGAAGACCGTGTGCCTAAGAAAGGTAATAATAATGCTTTGGTTGCAATTAATTCCTTATCTGATTCATGGATTATAGATTCTGGTGCATCACATCATATGGAAGCTAAAGAGGAAGTTTTTACTTCTTTGAGTTCATGCTTTGGACCTCCTATTCTCATGGGGGATGATACTCCAATAGAAGTTGCAGGAGAGGGAAGAATGGATATTCATAATGGAAGTTTTGAGAATGTTTTACATCTTCTAAAGATTTCTATAAATCTTCTCTCAGTTTATCAGATCACTCAAATAGGTAAAAGGGTTGAATTTACATCAGATTCAGTTACTGTACTTGACATGCATAAAAGTTCCATTATTGCAGTTGGTGAGGTAGATAAAAAATTGTTGGCATGAGGGTAGACCCAGGGTTCAACACTACAAGAGTGCACCAACAAAACCCTAACTACCAGCCCTTTCAGCAACACCTGCAAAGCAGATGAAGTCTCACCCAAGGTAGAGGCAGGGGTGGTTGCAGGACTCAAGTGTCTGCAACCTAAGCTGGGATAGAGATCTATGATTATGTCTCTTACAGGGAACTTAGCAATGATCATTCTTCAATATTCAACCCTTATTATACTTCACAAATAGCACAGAGCATTGCAACATTCATTTAGATCTAAATTATTTCAGCACTTAGCAATAGTAAAATAGACCAGACCCAGTAGATTAGTACTAAGCATATTCATACATGTCAGATATACATTCACACACATCTAAGAAACACAAAGCATAAGTAGATATATATAAATATATCAAAGCACTTAGCAAATAATCACATCAATGCATTAGAACAAGGCACAAAGCGGACAACATAGGATTTGTGTGGTTCACCCCCACCCTGGGGCTATGTCCACCAACTCTTCTTCTCTATTATCTCCGGCCAAGTGGTTACAAGAATAGAGCCACCAAACCCTACTGCACTTGGTGGCCCATTACATATTCCCTTTTTGGTTTTTTGGGAATATGTAATGGGAAAGGGATGTTGTCCCGTGGGTTTACCCACGCCTAGGCTCACTTTTGTATGTATAAATAGAAGAGAGGAGTCAAATAGTATGTATGTGTGATGTATGCTAAGTGAAAGTAAGATTTGTAAGATCTTAGTGCCTATATGAGACTTGCAGAAGATGAGTGCAAGTTATTGTAAGAAGTTGAAGAAGGCTTTTGTGTTATAACACAAAGAATAAGGATCTAGTGAGCTACGCAAATCTTTTGTCCTGTGCGCACTAGGGTTTTGTGGCCACCAAAACCTATTGTGCACAGTACATAAGATTTGCGCAACTTGCTAGATCCTTCTTCCTTGCGTTATAGCACAAAAGCCTTCTTCAACTTCTTACAATAACTTGCACTCAGTTTCTCCAAGTCTCATATAGGCACTAAGATCTTACAAATCTTACTTGCACTTTTCATACATCACACATACATACTATTTGACTCCTCTCTTCTATTTATACATAAAAAAGTGGGCCTAAGCATGGGTAAACCCATGGGCCGACATCCCTTTCCCATTACATATTCCCAAAAACCCAAAAATGGACCCAAAAGTGGGCCGAAATTCTGCAATCTCTGCTTCGTCTGGTGCTCCATCTTTGGCAGGCTGTCGAAGTCCCAAAAGTGGGAAAATATGACCAAGTGCTCCCAAAACTTGGCCAAGGGCCAATAGGCCCCCAACACTCACCTGTGACTTGTCTCGAGTCACTCTGGTCTGAGCAATTCTGCCTCGAACGCCTCGAGCTTGGCTCGAGCTGCTTCGACCTACCGCAATGCAATGACCTCTTGCTCAGTGAATTCCTGGATGAGTGTGTCATTGACTGGCCCTTCTAAGCATTGTTCTGCTATGATGATGACCTGTTCTAGCGTGACTCCTTTTCTTTCAACTTCGGTGAACAGTTGGCATGCCTTCTCTTGCATTGGTTGAAGTCGTTGAGAGGCTTCCATCACTTTGGTATGGATTGTGTTGATCTGTTGCTGGGCGGTGCATTACTCTGGAAACCTCTTCATTCTTTCAACTGGTGATAAGGCCTTCAGTTGCGCCTGCAGTGTATCTGTGTGTTTCTTTTCTTCTTGGAGATGCAACTTCGATGCTCATAAATCTAGATTCTCCGTGAGGTTTTCATAAGTCTGAGTGCTCCTAGTGCTCATTTGCTTGCACTCCAAGGCAAGGGATTTCATTTTGCCAACTACGTTGTGAGAAGTTGCTTCTCTTAGGTATTGTATATATTGAGGTGTCTTAGGCACAATATGAAGTTCCAGGTATGCGATGCGCTACTGAAGTTATTGGATTACTTCTTCACGTTGTGCCACTTGCTGTGGAACTCGTTCCTCAGTTTTCAGTTCTATGATTGTCACAGAGAGAAGTGCGCTATGAAACCTTTCCCATACTTTGAGTTTATCTGTGAGACATTGTTTCTTGTTTTTCTATAGCACTGCTTTCTCTTCATCCCATTTTTCTTGTAGAGTGAGATTTTCCTTTTCTGTAGTACTCTTGTGGTCCTCAAGGTTTTTCTGTACTTGCGCTAAAGCCTGGGTGGCTTGTGTTGTCTCTTCTTAAGCTCATCGAAGGTGAGCTTTGACTGTATCAACAATTCGATGTAGTTGGGATAGCTCATCACCTAATTCTGTGTTCCTGATGGTAGGGGAGTAGTGGAAACTATGTGGCTAAACCGTATTTCTTTCTATACTCCTTGAAGCTCGTCCCTGATGTGACTGAACACTTCCTCCTTCTTGGCTTCCTACTTTTCTGCTATCTCTAGAAAAGTATCGTTCAGTGCAATGACTATGAAGTCGAATTCATCCGAAGTGAGAACAGTGTCAAACTTGGTTCTGGTTGCCATAGCTTTCTTTCTGGACAAAGGTTTTGGTGGGGTAACCTTCCTTTTATTTGATGGGTCCTCCTCATTTTTCTACGGTGTAAACTCGCCTTTGTTCTGGTCAACTTCTGCACCATTTAGCTCTCTGCCATTTCCTCCATGCTCTGGTGAAATGGAAGCAGTCCTCACATATGTGTTGTGTATATCCTAAACTTCCTCATGTTTCATTGTCTTACTAGGTCTGGGTGTATCCTGCACAGCTTTCAGGCTGTCTACATCAGACAACTCCATAGGGTTGGCTCGAATAAGGAGGTCTTATGACCATTCCTTACTTATTTCCTCTAAGTATTCCTTTGTAAGTTTGTAATAGGACTATAACTGCTGCTTATGTCCATTTGTGCACGTTGTTCTATAAATAAAGTGGCAGTCTATGCTGAACTTCATTAAGGGTCGAAACCTATGGAGGGTATTCGGGGTCATCCGAGGCTCGGACTGGATGTCTTGTTTCAATTGGTTTTAATAAGTATGGAAGACAGTATTGGATTTCCACTACTTGTTCATATCCTTAAAGTACAACAAGGTACTGAACTTCATGGTCAAAGTTTCGAAGGGCTCGATGTCGAGGAAGGTCGCACCTTCCGACATTTCCCATGCAATGAATGCAATTAGTATGAGAAGCCAACTAAAGTGGAACTCATGTCCTTGGTCTTTTTCTTCTCACCAATCAAGCTCTAGTTGGTTTACAAGGTACTACACCCAATTCATCTGAAGTCCTTCGGTGCACTTCCCGGTGAGGTCAACAACGAATCCAATTACTTGGGTGGGTTGGTTCTTGTGAACTAGATTGCCTGCAATCAACTGACATGTGAAGCACACTGCGTCATTCTGGATAGAGGTTACCTTGTAACCTCGTGTGCCCTTCTCTAATTATCCATACGTCTCTTTGATTTTCTGTGCTAATTCTCAGTCTGAGGTGTTTCCAGGGTAAAATTCCTGTGGGTCAGGGCCCTGCATGCTTAGCCCTGTGATCTAATTGGTCAAGGTTGGATCCACAGTGATGCGATGGTTCAACCATAAGTAACCTCTGTGGTAGAAGGATAACAACAATTTCACGCATACGTTTACTTCCTGGTGTCGGCCGAAGTGCAGGATTTTCATCACATTAAGTAGTGTGGAATGCGTGAGGTTCTGGGTCCATGGCTGTGGGATAATCTTTGAATTCTTGAATTTTGTCCTGGTCAAGTACTTATGCAAGGAAAGCATGTTATAAGATTTCCGGTCTCCAAGGTTGAAGTCGCTAAACTTCAAGGATGCGATCTTATCCTGGTTGGAGTGAATTTCACATATCCCTTTTGGGAGGTACATCATGATCAAATCATAGTCAAAATCTCTAGGCACACTATCTCAGTTGATGGCACCGCTTAGAGGGGATAGGTAGGTGGGTAGAATTCTTAGAATCATCTTGGCATTCGTGATATCATCTTTATGGTTCGTGCTCGTCTCCCTTGTGATTTTGGAAGGTCCTTCTCCATGAGAAGTTGATGGAGAAGCTTGGACTCCTCCTGTTGATGATGCTTGCACACATGCATACATCCTTCTTTCTAACATGACTTTCTCAGTCCTAAGATCAGTGAGTACATCCTTCGCAGATTCTTCAAGTGCGCTAAGCTCTTCATACATACACACTCGGGGTTAATAATATCAGGGTCACAATGATATTAGACACTACACAGGAATGAACAACAAGGCCACGATGATCACTGTATACACTTGCTAGTCCATGGGATTCAAATTATTGGTTGGAAAAAGTGTTCTTTGTGCATGGCACGATGAGATAAAAATGCAATCTTGGTAACGATTTACTTTGTAACAGGTATGAGCCTTATTAATTCTTGTTCTATCTATTATGGTGCATTCCAATGGTCTGGTGATGGGCCATCAATGTGTTTCGACCCATTTGGAGCGACAGTCAAATGGATATATTGGCCTCTAATGGCTATATTGCTTCACCATGGCAAAGTTCCCTATGTTGTTGTTCTGATATCCCAGTAAAGCTCCAATTATGCAAAGTTTCTTTCTGTGAGGCACCCTCTAGAACCTGCTGTAACTTGTCAATATTAGCCTTCTTCTTACTTAGCTTCCTATCCTTTTTACCCATGAGCTTCATCTCAGTGGTGCTTTTCCCATTCTGATTCTTATTTTCCTTGGACATAGTCACTTCGCGCTGCTAAGATTCTTTCCTAGGATTTAGGTGTATCACTTATTCTTTTTCTGGGGTATAAATTTCATCCTTCGTTATGTCTTTTGATGTTCCTGTAGCTTCGACATCTAGGATTCTAGTGTCAGGTAGCTTTGATCTGTTCTCCCGTTCTTCAATCATCTTTGCAATCTTTCGGGTCATGAAGTCTTTTAACTCTTGTCTCTTATGTTCTAAGAATTCTTCTTCTTCCTTCTTTCTAGATTGATCTCTATCAATCCAATATTTTCCTAGTAACATGGTAAATGACGTGCGGTCCTCAATGAATTTAATAATCTCAAAGTCTTCCTTTGTCGAAGATCCATTGACTGTCATAGGTATCTGAGTGAGCTTTCCGCATAACATCATCAGTTTTCCTCTGAATAGTCATATTCCTCCGGATGAAGGGATTGTAGCAAGATTCCCTATAGCTTCCCAAGTTCTTTCTGGGATAATGTTCACTTGTGTTTCTTCATCAAGGATAGATTCAATTTTGAAGTCTCCTATTCTTTCTTCAATGCATTATTTTTCTTTGAAAATATATGATAGTTTAACATATCGGTGGTCATTCAGGGTGTCTTTCATTTGTATCAATACCTTATCTGATTCTTTTTGGGGTTCTTCCTCTTCTAGATCTACCTTAGGGTTTTCCTAATTCAGATTAATTTCTTCCTGCCTAGCAATCATTCTAGGGAAATCTAATACCTCATGGTCCATAGCTTTGCAGAAAATACAACTAGATCCTCTGCCAGGGAAGTCCTTAGCAAAATGTCCAGGTATTCTGTAACTATAACAGAGGGTCACTCTTCTCTTTCTTTTAAACTATCCCCAACTTCTTCTATATTGTGCACTAGGATCATGGTAGCTAGTCTACAAAAAAATGTTTCTAAGATCCTGCATCCATTTGTTAGTCCAAACATTCTTTCTATGCATAGGTATAACATATCAATCACTATTCTTATCAGATCTACTGATATCAAACCTTCTTTCATCTATCAGTGCCCCATTTTTCAAACTAGGATAAAATTTATTAAACATACCTAGATCCATACCTTACAAACAAAAAATTTCACTTATTTTACTTCTACAGAGCACAAGGCCTCCAGATCTAAAACTTTTAACTAGTTTTACCTTTATTAGAGTGAAAATATTACAGATCTTACCTATTTTAGTCAAGAATTCCCACTTTTACCTTTCTCAGAGCACAAAGCATTCATATCTCATTCCTTTTCTTCAGATCCAACCTCTTTTCTTTCATATTGGGCCTCCTTCTTTCAGATCGGTTAGAATACTGCACACTAGGGCACAAATCGTCATACAAGACTTTCAGGTTAACCTTTTTGCACCAAGCTTCTTCTTCTCAGTTCCCAGCAATCACAACTTCATGTCCCAGCAACAGAACCATTTGTTCAAATGAGGGAAGACCTAGAGTTCAACGCTACAAGAGCGCATCAACAAAACCCTAACTACTGACCTTTTCGGCAACACCTGCAAAGCAAATGAAGTCTCACCCGAGGTAGAGGTAGGGATGGTTGTAGGACTCAAGTGGCTGCAACCTAAGATGGGACACAGATCTGTGATTATGTCACTTACAGGGCACTTAACAATGATCATTCATCAATATTCAACCCTTATTATACTTCACAAATAGCACAAAGCATCGCAACATTCATTTAGATCTAAAGTATTTCAGCACTTAGCAATAGTAAAATAGATCAGACCCAGTAGATCAGTACTAGGAATATTCATACATGTCAGATCTACATTCACACACATCTAATAAGCACAAAGCATAAGTAGATCTATATAAATATATCAAATCACTTAGCAAATAATCACATCAATGCATTAGAATAAGGCACAAAGCATACAACACGAGATTTACGTGGTTCACTCCCACCTTGGGGCTACATCCACCAACTCTTATTCTCTATTATCTTTGGCCAAGCGGTTACAAAAACAGATCCACCAAACCCTACTGTGCATAGGACAAAAGATTTGTGCAGCTCGCTAGATCCTTCTTCCTTGCATTATAACACAAAAGCCTTCTTTAACTTCGTACAATAACTTACACTCAGCTTCTGCAAGTCTCATATAGGCACTAAGCTCTTACATATCTTACTTGCACTTAGAATACATCACACATACATACTATTCAAATCCTCTCTTCTATTTATACATACAAAAATGGACCTAAGCGTGGGTAAACCCATGGGTCGACATCCCTTTCCCATTACATATTCCCCAAAACCCAAAAAGGGACCCAAAAGTGGGCCAAGATTCTGCAATCTCCGCTTCTTCTGGTGCTGCATCTTTGACAGGCTGTCGAAGTCCAGAAAAAGGTCAAATATGACCAAGTTCTCCCAAAACTTGGTCAAGGGCCAACACAAATCACGGTTGTATAAGTTCACTATGTTCACTGACTATGACTGCTCTTTTATACTTACACATGATAATGATAGTAGGATAGTATGGCATGAGAGATTTGGTCATTTAAACTTTAGGTACATGCAATGAATTTCCAAGCAAGGAATGGTCAAAGGCTTGCCAGACATTCACTTTTCTGAAGGGGTTTGCGAAGGATGCATTCTTGGCAAGCATCCTGAAGAGAAGTTTGAAAAGAGGAAGGCAAGGACATCCTCCTCTTCCTTGGAGCTTGTTCACATTGATCTCATGGGTCCATTTCCACATCCTTCCATAAGAAAAGGAAGGTATGTTCTTACATTTATTGATGATTACTCACTCTATACTTGGGTTTATTTTCTCAGACAAAAGTCTAAAGTTTTTGAGCATCTCAAAGACTTCAAAGCTCTAGTAGAGACAACAAATGGGAAGAAAATAAATATCCTCCATACAAAAAATGGGGGGGAGTATATCAACAAAGATGTTCATAATATTTGTTATGAAGCTGGTATCTAGTTGCAACATAGATTTCCATACACTCCATAGCAGAATGGAGTTGTTGAAAGGAAGAACATGTCTCTCAAGGAGATGACCAGTTGTATGTTGCATGGAAGATCACTTCCTTCCAAGCTTTGGGATGAGGCACTTAACTATTCTTCTTACATACAAAACATAGGACCTCAAAGATCTATTGAGGATAAGACACCTTTTGAGGCTTGGACAGGTGACAAACCAGATGTCACACACTTTCGCATATTTGGATCTAGAGCATGGGCCCATATTCCTTCTGAAAAGAGGAAAGCCTTAGATCCATAGAGCACACCTTTCATATTTGTGGAATATACAGATGATGTGAAGGGGTACATATTTATTGATCCCTCTATATACCGACTCATCATTGAGCATAGTGTTCAGTTTGAGGAGATTCATTTTCATGCACCTCCAATGCAACATGCAGAGACTATTGTGCTTCCATCAGTCCCAAACATTAGAGATGATGATTCCACACACTTAGATGCTACATATTTAGACACAAATTCAGAGGATTATCTACATGTAGATGAGCATTTAGTACATCCAAATGAGGAGCCAGCGTTGGATCTTCAACAAATTCCCAAGTGGGAACAATCCACACTTCAGGAAACAGACAACCTTGTAGGGGATCCATTGGATTTGAGGAGGACTTGAACTCAGCATGTGGATCCTTCTCATGTACTTTTATCTTATGAACCAGCAATGCCCATGAATTGCTATATGGTTCAATATTCTCATTCACATACCTATAGTGAGGCTATTGGAAATCCACTCTAGGAAGCACCGATGTAGGAGGACCATGACTCTCTCTCCTAGAGAATCAGACTTGGAATTTGGTTCCACTTCCATGAGGGAGGAAATTTTTCAGATGAAAATGGGTTTATAGGACCAAGAGAGACAAATGGTCAGGTGAGCAGGTACAAGGCGATATTAGTTGCAAAAGGATTTCAATAGATTCATGTGATAGATTATGATGAGACCTTTTCTCTTGTAGAAAATATGGATTCCATTCACTTGGCTCTAGCCATTGCAGTAGCCAAAGTATGGGAAGTTCACCATATGGATGTGAAGAATTATTTTCTTCATGGTGACCTTTAAGGGGAGATCTACATGGAGCAACTGTAGGGGTTCAGTCAGAAATCCTGTTTAGTATGTAGATTGAAGAAGTCTCTCTATGGCCTCAAGAAGGAACCTATAGCATGGTATGAAAATATGGATTCTTACTTTCTTTCACATGACTTTGTTGTTGGAATATTGGTTGTTGTCATTGATGTCAACCCTAGTCATTGGTTTTGGACCGCAAGATTGATGAAGGTATTTGGACATGAAGGACAGTGCACATGCAGACACAACACCCATGGATGGATAGTATACATCATGTTGTTTCCATTGGTAGGTGGAACGTCACATAGATCCTCATGGTTGAGGAGAAATGAGTTTTTTAAGATGACAAAGTGAATTGAAGAAGGAGGTACATGTCAGCTCTGAAGATAATTAAAGAAAAAATTGCAAAATAAGAAAGTGTCAGGTCAGCCCTAATGTTAAAAGGAAGTGACATAAAGGGTATAAATACATATCATTATACATTCATTTTACACACACAAGTCAAATTTCAGAGGAAATCTAAAGTAAATAAGGTTGTAATTCAAGGGAGGATGAAGTCTTTTGGTGATGTGTTCTAAGGTATGTTATTTACAGGTCATCTTACCATTTTCGCTATAAAAAAATTTCTGGAACAATTCATATGGTTAAATTGATATGGTATTGAGAATACATATATAGGTACCCATGGTAAAAATTTTAGCTCTTTATTTGCTACAATTTTGTAGATACGCTGTGTGGAAGATAAGGGTTTTGACTAGTCCTAAAGCTAGTCATAAACATGTGTTCCAGGTAAAATAATCATAACTTGTTCATAGAGAATCCAAATGAAGTGAGACCAATTTCATTGGAAACCATACAGGATGTAGTTTGGTGTGTGTGAGTTTCATAATCGGATGTTAAATAATGAGCACAGGGAATTCTGTACAAGTTCACTCTCCTCAATAAACGAAAATTGAATAAGGTCTACCATTCTCTCTATAACTTGTTTTTGGGGAGGATTCAAGAAGTGAAACTTGGAGGAATTTTAGAGAATACATTGAGTAATATTATCTACAAGATCAGAGTATTCCAAGAATTGAAGAATTGCATAAGTTGAAGAAGTCTCATGAAGCATTATCAGGTTCTATTTGATGGTTGGTTGATGGTGATGATTTAATATAAAGTTTTATTATCTCTCATATATTATTGGGTGGAAGCAAGGGGAAAGGATGGAGAGGTCAACCCTCTCTTGATATTGGATGATTGTATATTTATTTTGGAGGTTTATCCCTCCCTTTATATTTGGAAGTTGGAGCTACCTTTGGAAGTCATTACTTCCCTTGAACAATAACTATTGATTATTTCTCATATATTGTGCATGGTGCATTGTGGTGTATGCGTGTAACTATTATACTATTGTAGATTTCTCATTGGATATAATTGAATGGTTTAAGTATAGCTGATTTTTTTTTAAATTGTACTTGATACTTATTCACCCCCTTCTCAGTATCAATAATTGGTATCAAAGCAGGTTACCTTCAGTATAGTTTAACCACTAGAAGGAAGATCCTAAGAAGAAATGGAAGACAACATTCCAAATGGGATTCCACCATTTGATGGAAGCAATTTTGAATACTGGAGTAATAGAATGGAAACTTACTTGAAAGCTCTTGGGGCAGATGTTTGGTTCTCAGTTTCTTTAGGATACAATACTTCTAAAAAACCAAAGACTACAACTTAGAAGGAAGCAAAAAGGAACAACAAATTGGCAATAGATACCATCCTGGATGGATTGACATAATCATTGAAATCCAAGGTGGGATCATGTGCATCAACAAAAGATATTTGGGACAAGCTACAAGACCTTTATGCAAGGGAATAAGTAGAAGAAGAAGAAGAAGAAGTTGAAGAAAATTACAACATCTCAGATTTCAAAGAAGAAAATATAGGTCAATTATTTTTCTTTCACTGTGAAGGAGTAGGACATGTTGAATTTGAATGTCCGCATCCAAGGATTGAAAGAGATGAAATTGAAGAAAATCATGAAGCAAAAATGATTCAACAAGAAGATAAGAATCTTAAAAAATTGAAGCATGTTGAGATTGAAAATAGAAAGATGAAAGACATGCATAGAAAACTAAGAAGTGAATTGGGTAGTTGTGAAAAGACAGTTGTAAGCTTGAAGAAAAAAATAGAAGACTTTGAGAAACCAAAATAAGAAACCATTTCCTTGAAATATCTACTCGAAGAAGAAATAATAACAGGAGAAGTAAAGAATGCCCAAATGATGAATAAAGAAGAAGATTGTGAGAAACTTGAACAAGAAGTTCTCTCATTGAGGAAGAGCTTAAGAAACTCTCAAGTGACAAAAGAATTAACACATCTTGGATGCCTGAAGCTTCATACAAAGAAGACACAAATACCAACAAGAAGGTTGAATAAAGAGCTACATAGACAGTTGATGAGAAGTGGACCAGGATACCAAAAGGAAGGAATGATTACAAAAGAGATGAATATCCAAGAAGACCTCCTACCTTCAGGAATCAAAGAAGCTTCAATAAATATGAAGGAAACTACAGAAGAGTAGATCATGAACCCAGATAGACTACATCACAAAGAAGGTCACTTACTCCTAGGTATCAAAATTTCTTTCTTGATCATTGTTATACTTGCAAAAATTTTGGACATACGGCAATTAATTGTAGAATCAATGAAAGGAACAACTATGCAAGAAACATGAATGGTGTAAATAAAATATATGGAAATAATCGTGGATTTGTCAACATAAGTTATAATTCATTTTCTCCATTGATGGAAAAAAATAATGCTACAAATATAATTATCTCGGTCACAAAGCATGAGATTGCAGATATATGAATGAAGATTTACCTATGCCAACCACAGTATGGAGAAGGAAAGAGATTCCAAACAATGAATATTGTCGAATAGCATTGACCATTGAACAATGTAAAGAAGAAGATGAATGGTACATAGACAGTGGATGTTCTTCACACATGACAGGGGATCAAGACAAATTCATCAGCTTGAAGAGAAAGGGTGGCAATGTTACATATGGAGATGACTCATCTGCCAAAATAATTGGAAAACATGTAGTATAGCTTGGAAGAAAAAATGTAAAATCAAAGAATGTCCTATTGGTTGAAGACTTGAAGCATAATCTACTCAGTGTTAGTAAAATGTGTGATCAAGGATATACTCTCACGTTTGACTCACAAAGATGCAAAATCAAAGAAGAAGGTTCAGGAAGATTGGTTGCAACTGCAACAAGAAGACCAAGTAACATATATGTCCTAAATTCATGAAAACTCTCCAAGGAATAAAGAGACCATAAAAATGAAGTATTATTAAGTACTATATGTTCAATGGGAGCAACCCCAAAGAAGAGAGTTACCTTTTTCCATTAAACTCAGGGGCAGAAACCCTACCCTTTTTCATTGATTTCAAAGGGGGAGAGAAATTGGGATCATGATGATAGGGGGAGCATGATTGTTTCCATCAATGACAAAGGGGGAGATTGTTGGAAGATTGGTTGTTGTCATTGATATCAACCCTAGTCATGACCGCAAGATTCATGAAGGTATTTGGACATGAAGGAAAATGCACATGCAGACACAACACCCATGGATGGATAGTATACATCATTTTGTTTCCGTTGGTATGTGGCACATCACGTGGATCCTCATGGTTGAGGAGAAATGAATTTTTGAAGATGACAAGGTGAATTGAAGGAAGTACATGTTGGACCTGAAGATAATTAAAGAAAAGAATTACAAAATAAGAAAGTGTCAGGTTGGCCCTAATGTTAAAAGGAAGTGACATAAAGGGTATAAATACATATCATTATACATTCATTTTACACACACAAGTCGAATTTAAGAGGAAATCTGAAGTAAAGAAGGTCATATTTCAAGGGAGGATGAAGTCTTTTGGTGATGTGTTTTAAGGTATGTTATTTACAGGTCATCTTACCATTTTCTCTATAATTTTTTTCTAGAATGATTCAGATGGTGAAATTGATATGGTATTTAGAAGACATATCTAGGTACCTATGGTAAAAATTTCATTTCTTTATTTGCTATAATTTTGGAGATACACTATGTGGAAGATAGGGTTTTTTACTAGTCCTGAAGCTAGTCATAAACAAGTGTTCCGGGTACAACAATCATAACTGATTCATAGAGAATCCAAATTAAGTGATAAAAATTTCATTGGAAAGAGTACGGGCTGTAGTTTCATTTGTGTGAGTTTCAGAATCAGATGTTAAATATTGAGGCGGGGAATTCTATACAAGTTCGCTCTCCTAAATAAACAAGAATTGAATAAGGTCTACCATTCTCTCTATAACTTGTTTTTGGGGAGGATTCAAGAAGTGAAACTTGGAGGCGTTTCAGAGAATAAATTGAGTAATATTATCTACAGGATCAAAGTATTCCAATAATTGAATAATTGCAGAAGTTGAAGAAGTCTCATGAAGCATTATCAGGTTCTATGTGATGGTTGGTTGATGGTGATGATTTAATGTAAAGTTTTATTATCTCTCATATATTCTTGGCTAGAAGGAAGGGGCAAGGATGGAGAGGTCAACCCTCTCTTGATATTGGATTATTGTATCTTCCTTTTGGAGGTTTATCACTCCCTTTATATTTGGAAGTTGGAGCTACCTTTGGAAGTCATTACTTCCCTTGAACAAATACTATTGATTATTTCTCATATATTGTGCATGGTGTATTGTGGTGTATGGGTGTAACTATTATACTATTGTTCATTTCTCATTGGATATAATTGAATGGTTTAAGTATAAGTTGATTGTTTTTTAAATTGTACTTGATATTGATTCACCCCCTTCTCAGTATCAACATTGTTAGATGTAAATATGATTCCAATGTGTACATGTTGAGGACTATTGACTCTGTGATGCTTTTAGTACTATATGTTGATGATCATTTGATCATTGGTAGCTCTACTTCATCCATTGATTTGGTCAAATATATTTTGCATGACAAGTTCTCTATGATGGACATGGGTCCACTACAATGTTTTCTTGGTCTTTGCATAAATAAAAACACACTTTTTCATAAAATAAGGAGAAACACACTTATGCATAAAAGGGAGAGGACAACCTAACTTTGGAGCAACCTGTAATGTCCCCACTTTGGGACATCATCACAGTGTAGAGATTTATGATGACCAGAGTAGCCAGATGGATGTTATAGCGAGTACAAGGGTATTTGAAAGGCATTGTGGGGTCCAACTTGTATCGATGATCATATTCCATCATTATGATCCATTCCGCATATGTGGGCTTTGGTTTCATTGCATTCTGACAATTTCCATGATTTTAACTATTTTAAGCTATAAGTCAATGGAATTCACTGAAGAGGTCATTTTGGGCACATTACTTGGAGGAACCTCTCAGTGTAATAGCTCATTGGAATCAGAAGGAGAAAAACTACAGGATGGGATGGATAGAAGTGACTTTCAGTGGCCAAGGAAGCCACAAGGAGAGATAAGGATCTTTTCAAAGGTAAAAAGGTTAATTAATTAATTAAAGTGATTTAATTAATTAATTAAATATTAATAAAATGAAAGTCACTTTGTAGGGACAAGGTGAGCCAAAAAGTATAAAGGAAAGGCAAGGGCCTCTTCTCATTCATTCATGTATGTTTATCCTTTGATTTCTGGCTTCTAGCTAGTGAGCCCAACATTGGGGGTTTTGAGGGTTTTGACTTAACAAACCCTAGAGGATGATTCAGTGGTGAAATATTCCACCTAGCTTGTCCTAAGCTTGGTCTCGGAGCTGCAATATGCTCCCACACCATTCTAGTTCCAGATCTACTCAGTTGCAGGAGGATTCCACATCAGTTGTTTGTGCAGGTAGAGAGAGGGTGCACCAGTTGGGGTTTCCAGCAAGGGGGGTACACCATTCATTGAGGATGGATTCGTCCTAGCTGAGGAGAAGGGATTCCGGAAATTCCAAGTAGTGGGTTTCCTTTGCAGGTGTCTTGGCATCATTCTTGGTGGTTTTCTGGAGTCTTTCAATGGAGGATCGATTTGTATTGAGAGTGGGACGTTTTCCTAAGAGGAGGGTGCACCATTATTTGGAGGGTAGCTAGATCTAAATATCTAGCCGGTATTTGAGGATTTGAGCACTTGGGTTCTCATTCCAGCATCTTGATCTATCATTGTGGAGAGTTTCAGAGCGTTTGGAGGCCTCTTTTATCAGGGCCAAATTATCTAGGGCTTCAATCATCCAGTGGGGCGTACCATTCAGTGGGGGATTTCAGATCTATAGAGATTGAGAGGGATATTGGAGATTCGGGCACCTGGGTTGTTTTTACCATCACCCGATCTATGATTTGGCATCTTTCTGGAGGTGATTGGACATCTTTGGCACCAGGGCCGAATTGTTGAGGAGCTTCAGTTATCTAGTAGAGTGTGGCATCTTCCAGCAGTGAGGGGTTTGGCACTTGGCATTGGTCTTCATCTCTTATCCAGCCTTTGGAGGATTATTTTGTATTGTCGAGAGCATTTTGCATCAGCTCATACTTGTTATCCATTGTCTATCATATTGGCCATCTGTTGAGCATTCCAGATCGGCATTTCCATTGTAGCAGGTTCTTCTATTTTATGAATAAAGAAGATTTGAGATGTTTTGGCTTGTCTATCTTATTGCATATGGTTGAGGTATGTTCCATGGTTATATCTTTCTGTTATTTTCTACATACACACATCTAAAGAAGTAGATCAACAAACTGTTTGACGAAATACCACAACCAGGAAAAAGTTTTAAAAAGACACCAAAACAGTGATGATCCTTGCATAATGGCTTGGGATCATTACAGTGGTATCAGAGCTTAAATCCTGCAAACTTGAGGGGTCTTTCATAGGGATAAATGGATTTTTGGAAGGAAATGGAGATT
>ML777990.1:562336-611217 GCA_009831015.1 Picea engelmannii | reverse complement strand
GAGACCTACGACATCAAGGCTCAGGTTGTAAGTTTCACTTTCAATTAATTCAATACAGTAATATGTCCCTTTCCCATAAAGATGATGTCACTTTATTACATAATTCCTTGATCATATGTATAGACTAGATATTGAATATATTAATCTGTCTTCACTTCGATTGGTTTGTGTTGTTGTGATCTGAATGGTGCAAGAGCATTGGAGCGAAGCTTGGAACAACAGAGACCTAAGGAAAGCGTTCATAAGGTATGTCCATAACCCTTACCTCTTAGTTCATTCAATAGGCTAGATCTAGGGAAAGTGTATTATTCTGTCACGTTTTGTTCTAGATCCAGGTGGATCTAGGGAGATCGGTTCGTGTCCGCACTTACGGATTAATCCAGAAACAATCTGCATAATAATATACCATTGTCTAAGGTAGGCATTCCCATACTCAGATTAAAAATTTCCTTTAAATATCAAGTGATTCATGGCCACTAAATATACAATGTGGATCCATGTCATCATGAATCGGCATAGCCACCAGGAATACACTATGGATCTATGCTCTAAAGAATTCAAAATTCAGGCATAACCACAAGACATACACAGTGGATCTAGGTGTCAGTACTAATTCATGAATACTCCACTGCAACCTGGATCAGAATGATGAGATCTAGGGTCTTCATTTCCATCATCCTTAAGTATGAATCTAATGATGTTATTACAGGTGTCAAATTCGAACATGGTAGAAACCACTTGATTACGAGCCAATAATGAAAACCATTAACAAGTGTGAGGGAAATCACCATTGATGTCAATGACTCCCAAGGTACCCTAGTACAATCCAACAAACATGAATAAATGAGTTTAAGTCAAACACTCAATGGAATATCCCAATCAGGGGTCAATTATGTGAACCCACTGTTGGAAGCAAAGTAACCTGCCATTGAGGCATGCAAGTTCTAAGGTAAAAATTTATTTCTAAGTCTTCTTCCCAGATAATGTGTTCAAGTTGAAAAGAAAAGACTCGTCACAGGAGGACCTTGATGTATCCCCCATCAATCACACGAAATAAGTAACAGATTTGAAGTAGATCAGAGAATGAAGTGATTCAGAACCGACTCAGGGAAGGCAGACATGGTAGAAAATTTATAACTTCAAATGGTCGACTCGATAGAAGGCTTGTTTAGGATGGACTTTTCTTGAACATATGAATGGAATGAAAATGGTCTTGGCAGCATTGACTCAAGGAGGACCCAACATATGAACTTGTAGATGGTCAAATGAGAGACAAATGGATTTCCCAACCCGGATACAATGATGAAGGGGGTGTGATGTTCAAGAGAGACTATTACTGCCATTAACACAAATACAAAGACACATTTCTTTCCCAATTTCCCCCCACCAATTCTGGCGAGTACCTCTTTATTTTTACACAAGCTTGAGGATTATAACATATGCTTATATATGTAAGCTCATCCTTCGAATGAGTCCCTTGGAGTATATTTAACGAACCCTAAGAAGGATTGGTTCGATCCCATATGGTTCTTTCGATGTTTGTTTTACGAGTCCAAATAAAGTAAACTCAATGGTTTTTCATATTTAGAGATTCTGAAAAACACTTAAAGAGAACTCCAACAAGTTCTTTTTCATAAATTAATCTAACGAGACCAAAAAAGTGATAACCTACCTCTCATCATATATTTTCTTCAAATACTTTTACGAGCATGAAAAGAACAAGGTTTCTCGGCCATATTTTCATGTTTAAGGAGCTTGAAAAGAGCTTAAAGGATACTCCATAGGTTTCATTTTTCATGTCACCATTACGAGTTTGAAAAAAAAAAACTGCCTTATTACATTCTCATGATTTCACGAGCGTGAGAAAGAATTAGGATTTTGCTCGGAGTTTTTCCTGAAAAAACCTAAAATGATCTGTACATGTGACAAATATATAAAAACAAACCAAAAAGGTGGACCCTTGTTCCAACGTCTCACCTCTGGAATTTTTCAATCTGTAAAAATCAACCACTTGTAAAGTTGTTAGGACTTTAGGATTTGGATAAAGCATAAAAAATAATATAAAATGCAAATGAAAAGTGATAAAAATCAATAAAATAGGCAACAAACCACATTTTACCATTTCATTTGTGACTTTTCCAAAATATTGCTCCAAAACCCCTTTTTCACCTCGATTTTCAACTATCGATTGTGGAGTGTACGGGGGATCATTTTACGAATCATTTTCGCTAAAGACGTAATATCCTTATCCTTCATCTTTGCATGGTTTTAAAATTTATTTTCATTAGTTAAATTTATGTTTTGGGTTGATTTTTTAGAGGTTACCCTTGTGTTGAGTTCGTTGCAGGTGCCCTCTATCGAGAACTGCGATGATCTAGGATCATCGCAGGTGACTCTTTAGGTGGGGGGAGAAAACATCGCACTGCTCGAATGCACAGGCCTGCGATGACCACAACCCAAAATCTATAAAGATGAACCCAACAAGGGAAAACGCCTAGGAAAAAAAATTATGTTTCTAATCTCATCTTATGGTTCCTTGGTAGGCTTTCCTCGGTTAAGATGTTGGAGTGGCATGAACGAGAGAATGAAGAAGAATATTTCTTCGTCGGGAATGAACTGGGAACATTTATGGCCCTCCGACAGTGTCAGTTACTAAAATTCTTCAATATTCAGGGCATGAGGCCCCAGTTGAGACTAGTTGAGTACATGGTTCACATGTGAGATGTGGACTAGCAGGAATTTCACATGGGTTCCCACACACTCACCATAGATATCGAGGATGTCTATTTCCTAACAGGACTATCTCGTTGTGGTTCATGGGTGAAACTTGCAGGTAGTAGGGGAGGCAGTGAGCCTATGAACTACTACATATGCCATCATTGTGTTGCGGGTACCGATAAACATAGCGGTAAGGTAGCTATCAGGGATGTTTGATATTTTCCTTTGCAAACTATCCTCTATACTATAACTCGCATGGCAGGGAGTGAAACTCCCCACATGGCTCTGCAAAGCCATTTTCAGTATGCATTGGAGTGTATGGAGCCTTGAGTCTTCAAATGGTGCGAAGGGGTCCTAAAAAGCATGAAGAAACAACTTACCAAGTGCAAAAGTGGTGGGTTAATTTTTTTTGGATATGGGTCTATTTTGGTATCCTTCTTCCTAGAAAGGGTCCATGTCCTACACTCATAGGTGGAGTAGGGTATACCCGCTCCACAGGATCTGAGGATGAAGAGGTGGGTAGATCTCATGTCTCGACATGGAGGTGGTCACATTGTCAGGTATGATGATGTATTCTTCCAGTGGCCGAGGACTCAGCTGCTCATGGTTGAGTATTATGTGTATGTTGGGGTAGATTTCCATGGATATCCAGACCTAGCTCTTCTTGAAGGTTCCCAGTGAGGGGACATAGGTAGGAAGGAAATTTTTTTTATATAATTTTTTGTTGTTTTAATGATATAAAATGTTTTTTGTGTTTTATAAGTCCAATGACTAATCAAATGCTCTCCAAAAATGCAGATGTGGGACCTTATCATCTTTGAGTATCATCCCCCATACATAGGCAAGGGGAGAGAGGCATCGTAGCAAGAGTAGCTATTTTCGATCTCGAGGCCATAGAACAAATCATGGAGGGACTCACTATGAATGTCCTTGATGCCACAATAGATTATATTCCTAGGAATTACCAATGCCACACGGTGGGCATATCTGCATCCATCAGTCGACTGTTGCATAGAGTAGCATGGGCAGTCTCTTGTTATAGTGAGAAACATCTGTGATGTGTGTTTTGTATGAAGCCATGTGCTTCACATTTTTCACATTTTGGTCTTCGAACAAAAACACTTTTTGTAAACACTTATCGTTATTAATATAAGGGTTCTACGTGCTTACTTATTTTATGTACAAAGTGATTGGATTTTATAAATGTCTCAATTTTTTGTCTAACACATAATTAGCCAATGCATCTGTTAATGTATTTAGACATCTAGGAATGTATTGATATTCAATGTAATCAAAATGACGTTCCAAGAGGCGAATTTGTATTTATACCCTTAACAAAGTAGGACTTCAGATAGAATAAACGTTACTCAACTATAGTACTACTAACTGTGAATCAAGTCATGTTGGGACCTTCATTTTTGGATAAGGAATTGCACAAGTTTTGATTGAGAATGAGTTGCACAAGCTTCAACAGAAGATGGACAATAGAGAAAGAAATAGTAACAAAAATTAGTTGCGAAAGTCAGCGCAATGCTAGCTAAGAAACAAAATGTTGCAACAGAACAAGGAAGTGTGCAAGCCAAAATAGAAGACACAAACCAGCTATATATAGGGTTGAACATAAGTGTAAAAGGGTTTTTGTTGTTGACATTGATGTTGTTGTTGATATTGTTGTTGTTGTTGCCATTGTTGTTGTGGTTGTTCAGTTGATTACGATTTGGTTCTGAGTTGATTTTTGGGATTTGATTCAAGTTGAGTCTTGAGTCTGTAATGAATTTGATCTATCAATTTGAGAATTAGAGCTCTGCGACATGAGTCCAGAGTCAAGAATATGTACAACGCACTGTTGTGTAATTATGAGTCTGTAATCAAAGAAAGATTCTGAAGATAATATTATAAAGGACCTAAATTTTCAAATATAATGTGTCTCTTTGTGTTTTCCTTATGCATTACAGTTCTTCTTTCTAGGTTATAAGTTCTACTAGATGGTTCTGTGTTTAGATGATTGTCGTAACATAAGTAGGTTTTATTCTTGCACATATGTGTTTCAGATCTGTTTATGTCTCTTGTGCAAGATCAACGATGAGTCATGAAGGCTCTATGGATTATCTTAAGTATTTTCCCTACCCTTCCCTATCTATTTGTCTCAGCAACGCTTCAGGTGAGACTTCTTCTCTTCGAAGGAGATGAAAATTCTGGCACTCTAGACTACATGGTACCTTTTGTTGGTAACCTAAGAAGGACCCTGGTCTAATCAAACTTGCACCAAAAAAATGGTTTCGTTGTCAGGACCTGCATTAAAAGGGAACTTGTAGGGAGAATGCTTTTTCATATCCATAGATCTGGTATTGATCAATGGTGTGAAAGAAACTATGACACCTTCATATGGAAAGAATTGGAACTAAGGAGAAAATCAGTGGAAAACACTCGCGAAGCAATCTTCTAATCAGAAAGATCGAGCGACCAGTATGCGATTTTCTGGGTTAAATTCCCGAAAGAATTTTTCCACTGGATAAAGAGTCGCCAAGAAGCTCCAGAGCTCCAAGGACGAGTCAAGAGCATTTGCGCGTGGGACATCGAAAAGTTATCAGCACTTCATAGGTTGGATTGTCCAGTCACGTGAGCAGTTGATTTCTAGGTCAGCACCACATTAGAGGGATATATCATCGAATTTTCACCTGAGAACCACCAATATTTCTCGTGAGCAGAGTTAGTTTTCAAGAAAGATGCAAGGGGAAGATTGTTGAGAGAAATCCCCTTGTGGATTAAAGTTTTATTGATGGAAGAGGGGATGTTGACTATGTCCCCGACTAAGATGGTAGCATAAACACCCTCGCTTGGCGTAGGGCGAGGTGGGGTGAGAGTCATGGCATGAGAGAGGGGAAGGTTTCTTTGACAATTGGGGGAGAAACAACAAGAAATGTACTCAAGAGATGAGCGAGCCTTGAAGAAAGTCACCATAGTTGAGAAGTATTGGCGCGGAAAGATCAAGAAAGCAGCAAGATAGTCCGAGAAGTTGAGGAAAGAAGGTGGATCAGGAGAAGTAGAGGAAAGACAGAGGGAAGAATTACAGAAGATGAGTAGATAGGAACTATTGGCTAGTCAAAGATTAAATGAGAGAGAAGTGCAGAGAGAAAGAAGTCCCTAGGAGGTGGGACAAGAAGGACAAGGTGCAGATGCAAGAGAGGAAGAAGTTAGCATGAATCTTGAAGAAGAAAGAGAAGATTCATCCCCGATAACAGGAGAGATCAGGAATCCGACTGAAAAGATGATCTCGGTGGAAGCATATGAGACCCCCTAGATCAAAGAAAACTGCCTCGAAGCCAGTGGCACTAGCTCTGAATCACCCATACCCCAAGTGTCTTATATACAAGAAGTAAGTTCGATACTACCTTCTCATGCTAGTTTTGTTCCAAGACAATTGATTAGTCAGTCACAACCAGGAAGTGCAAGTACAAGGAGGATATTGGGACCCCCTAGTAGATCTCAAGCAAGACCGTTAGGGTTCATATTGATAGGAACAATGAGATCAACAATGGTTGGCCATGCTGGAGGTTCGATTTCCCGATACCCAGAATTTTGGGGTAAGGGAGATGAAGACATTGAGCAGCATTGGTTCTTGTGTGAAGCAATCTGGATATCCAGAGGGACTCTAGATGGGAATAAGTTGGTCAAGTTCCAGACTACCTTGAGAGGTCATGCTCTCAAGTGGTACATGAATATCATTGATCCAAGACTATCAAGAATGCAATCTCAAGCGTTCACACTTGGCTAGGTACGAACAAGGTTCATAGCAGAGTTCAAACTACCCTAGTCAGAACAACAAGATCTATCTGAGTTGTGTGATATCCAGCAATGGGAAGGTGAATAAGCCTAGGAATACAACTAGAAGTTTAAATATGCCATAGGGAGGCTGGCTCATCCAATCCATGAAGAACATCAAAGGGAGTGGTACATTCAGAGGTTATTTCCTCTTACTCATATTCTTCTAATGCAACAATGGATATCCATGTTAATGGATGCCTTGGAACAATCGATGAAGATTGAAGCCATGGCGGGATAACATGGGATCCTAAGAATGACCAGACCCCCAATAGATGTGAATATGGTGCAACTACAAGGGTATATATCGACACTTACAAAAAATATTCAGGAGCCGATGATACCCAGACTAGTACGACCACAGGTTTGGTGCACCAAATGTTATGCGGAAGGTCATCTGGCGAACGAATCTCCATGAATAAGGGGAATGGGACCTCCTTAGAATCTGATGGTACCCCCACTAGGATCCATGGGAGGAGGTCCGCAAGTGTCGATGAACTTACCATTCCATAACCCTACCCTGTATCATGCTTTCCCAAGAGGCCAATCAACACCAACAACTGAGTATTGTGAAATCTGTCAAATCCATGGGCATGGGCCAAGACAGTGCCCCATTATGCATAAATATTTGACAATACCGAATATAGTACATTGTGAGTTATGTCTGTCTACCATGCACACTACCAATCAATGTAGAGAGTTGGATGCACTTGCAGACAGGTTAGACCGAACAACATTCAGGGTGAATGAAAACCATCAGGGACTAGGAAGAGGTCGAGGAGGTGTAATCGGAGGAGACTTTCAAGGAGGAAGAATTGGGGGAAGAGGGCCAAGAAGATGTTATAACTATGATGAGAAAGTTCACATGGCTAGAGACTTTCCTCATCCAAGGTAGACATGGTTCTCTCATTGCATAACCAACGAGCACGCATCTAAAGACTTCCCAGAATTAATTGCAAAATGGGAGGATAGAGTACGACAAAGAGAAACTAACCTCATCAGTTGAGAAATAAAGAGGGTTATTAAGGGACAATTTACCAACATTAATATTGTTACCCGAGGAGGAGTGAAGAAAGGAGATAATGCTAATACTCTACCTCGGATCCAGAAAGAAACACCTAAAGAAGACAGGTATGACCCTGTAAAACAAAATCTATTCTTTAAACATGCCATAGAAATATTTCAAAATATTCCTAGCCCAGAGATGCAAGAGAAAACCCCATAGCCTATTTTTTATCTTAAGATGGCTCAAGTTCCTGCTTCACCCCCTGCACCCAAAAACCCTGTAGCCATGCCAAGACAACCTGAGCAACTTCAAAATGTATTTGACCTTTGGTTTCAATTATTCTTTGACATTCTGGGGAATGATCAACTAACAGAAAAGTTGCACTATGCGCTATACCTATTTTTAGGGAACGAAGAAACCCTAGAGGCAAGAATAAGGGCTAATATTCCTAAGAAGAGTACTCGGAGAGTGCAGTGAAGGAAAGTACGAACCAAAAAAGAGTTCAGACTAGTAACCCAGTTAGATGAATTTGAGATTAAGGACGTCATGTTGGATCTAAGATCCGATGTGAACATTTTTCCTAAGAAGACCTGGGAAGCCTTAGGAAAACCTAGGTTGACATATTCCCCAATTCAGTTAAGAATGGAAAACTAGTATTGTATCTTCCCCATAACAAGACCGGAGAATGTGGAAATAGATGTTGCGGGATTAAAGACAGTGGATGACTTTGAGGTCATTGAGATCATGGGAGATAAGGACCCCTACCCTGCACTACTTGGCATTGATTGGGCATATGAAAATTATGCAGTAATTGAATTAAAGAAAGAAACCATGACCTTTGAGGCTAAGGGAATCAAGGTAGTTCAACCTTTGGATCCATATGTAGGACCTAGGTATACAGAACCAATAGACAATAATGTGGAGGGAGAAGACTTGGACCAGTTGTACACCATAACAACAGGAACAAGAAATGATTATATAAATACTACTGTTGATGGATCAGTAAGTTGGAGAAGCATACAGTCAGCAGATGAAGATTCAGAATTGGATTTTGATAGTTGGCAACAAGGTTCACATGAAATATTCTCAAGAAGATGCACAACTATCAGAGCGACCAGATCAGTTGGGACCAAAGTTAGAGAACACCCAGTATACGATGGCACCTCAGATCTAGAGAGTTTTATGCACAACATGGAAGAAAATGTAAGAGAAGATCAAAGAATCTCGATACTAGATGTATCTTTTCAAAACACCCCTGTCAGATGGTGGCCTAATCATAAATCGATACTCATAACTTGGAACGACGTAAAGCACACTATCAAGTACAGGTTCCATAATAAGAAGTACCTAGAATCAGAGATGTAGATAGATCTCCAAGTTGCACAAATTTTCAGCTGAGAATTGTATCCTAGAGTACATATTGAACAGTGCATGACATAGTGGCAAGCTGCAGGAATACCCTCTCACCTTTGGGTCCAGGTATTTCCCCACTCCCTAGGTCCAATCCCAAAATATCATTTTATACATGAGGAAACCAGAAGACAAACCAGCAACTGGAAAACACTGGCAGCTCAATTTTGCAAGGACTTCTCATTTACAAGTAAGTACCCTGAGCTTGAAGTATTCCTACAAAATATTAAAGAATTTATTTTTACAGATAATGGTAATCAAAAATCAAACTTAGTGGTATGTGCCAAACATAACCAAGAACTTCGGACTAATCTCCACTTGCCATCAATTGAGAAACCTATAGAATGCTACTAGATTAGCAGAGATTCAAAAAGCCTAGATGACTTAAGGGAAGTGAGGAACCTAGCCATCAAGGAGACAGAGGGGATCAGAGAAATTCAAAACACCATACCTAGTCAGACTGATAATTCCTACAATCACCCATTAAAATTGCTCAAAATCAATATAGGGACCACATATCAACCCAAGATATCTATGGTGGGAGACTACTGGGATGAAGAAACGAGTCAAGAAATACAGATTTTGCTGTAGGAATATGAGGATTTGTTCCCAAAGACTTTTTCAAAGTTAAAGGGAATCAAAGGAGTTATGGGAGAAATGAAGATTAAATTGAAACTAGGATCCAAGCCTGTTAAACATAGACCATATTGTCTTAACCCTAGAGTAAAATAGAAGGTTAAGAAGGAGATAGAGAAGATGTTCAAAGAAAGTCTCATTTTTGCAGTAGAAGAAGCAGAGTGGGTTAGCTCGATAGTTATTCAAAGCAAGAAAGGAACAGAGGATATTAGAGTCTATTTAGACTACAGAAGTCTCAACTATGTCTATGTACATGACCATTTACTAACACCCTTTACAAACGAGGTGCTAGAACAGGTTATAGGGAAGGAAGCATACTCATTCACAGACGGATTTTCAGGATACCACCAAGTTAGGATCATTGAAGAGAACAAAAAGAAAACCACTTTCATCACATAATAGGGATCCTTTGCATAAAATGTGATGCCATTTGGATTAAAGAATGCCCCTTGTTGGCCCTTGACCAAGTTTTGAGGAATAGTTGGTCATATTTAACTGTTTTTGGACTTCAATAGCCTGTCAAATATGGAGAGCTGGGCGAAGAAGAGATCATAGGATCTTGGTCCACTTTTGGGCCCTTTTAGGGTTTTGGGTTAATCTAATGGGAAAGGAATGGTAACCCATGGGTTTACCCATGATTAGGCCCACTTTTGTAATGTATAAAAAGAATCACAAGCAATGTAATAAGTAGTAGATATGATTTCTTATTGCAATTGGTAGTGAATCTATGTGATGTTGAATAAGTGCTCTATGTGAACTATGTAAGGCTTGCAAGGCTAAGTGCAAGTTACTATTAGGTTGCTATAGAAAGCTAAGTGTTGTGATGCAAGGAAGAAGGATCTAGCAAGCTGTGCAGATCTTTTGTCCTATGCAAAGAAGGGTTTTGGAGGCTTTGTGCTTGTAACAGATTGAAGACGATAATAAAGAAGAAGATCTTGTGGACATAGCCCCAGGGTGGGGGTGAACCACGTAAATCTGTGTGTTATGCTCTGTGCTTTGATTCAATGTGTTTTTGTTTATGCTATGTGATTCTTAGATATATATTATTGTTAGATTTGATGTATATGAGGATGCTTAGTGTTGATCTACTATATCTGATCTGGGTTACTATGGTTAAGTACTGAAATATTGTAGATCTGAGTGTACATCGCGATGCTCTGTGCTATTTGGGAAGTAGGATAAGGGTTGAATATTGACGAATGATCAATGCTAAGTGCTCTATAAATGATATAATCACAGATCTATGTCTCAGATAAGGTTGCAGATACCTAAGTCTTGCAACCACCCCTACCTATACCTCAACTGAGACTTCATCTGCTTCGCAGGTATTGCCGAATAGGCTGGTAGTTAGGTATTTGTTGGTGCGCTCTTGAGCGTTGAACCCTGGGTCTGCCCCTGTGCCAACAAATGGTTCCTTTGCTAGGACCTGAAACTGTGATTGGTGGGAACTGAGGAGGAAGAAACTTTGTGCAAAAGAAATCTCTGTGCGTAGATCTGTTACCCTAGTGCACAGATTTTTACCCAACCTGTGAAGCTTTGTGCTAGGAATAAGGAAAGATTTGAAGAAAGGAATATCATATCTGAAGAAAAGAAGTGAGATATGAACGCTCTATGCTCTAAGAAAAGTAAAAGTGGAAATTTCTGAAAGAAAGAGGTCAGATCTATAGAAAAGAGGTAATATCTGCAAGCTCTATGCTCTAATAAAGGTAAGAATAGTCAAAAGTTCTTAGATCTAGAAGCTTTGTTCTCTGTAGAAGAAAGATAAGTGATTTTTTTTTCTAGAACATGGACCTAGGTATGTTTGATAGATTCTATCCTAGATTAAAAACTAGGGAATTAATAGATGAAAGAAAGTTTGATATGAGTAGATCTGATAAGTATAATGATAGATATGTTATACCTATGCATAGAAAGAATGTCTGGACTAATAAATGGATGAAGGATCCTAGAAAGAATTTTTTGTAGGTTAGCTATCACGATTCTAGTGCACAGTACAAAACAGGTTGGGGATCATTTAAATGAAAGAGAGGATTAATCCTATGTTACAGCTATAGAAAACCAGGCCATCTACCTAAGGAATGCCCTGGTAGAAGACCTAGTTGTCTCTGTTGCAAATCTAGGGACCATGAGGTATTGGATTGACCTAGAATGATCGCTAAGTCTGAAAGGATAAATCTAAATCAAGAAGACCATAAGGCAGATCCAGAAAAGGAAGAAACCCAACAAGAATCAGAGAAAGTATTAATACAGATGAAAGAAACCCTGAAGGAACATAAAGATGTCTGATTACCAGAGATCTTCAAAGAAAAGGAGCAAGTCAAAGCAAGAATAGGGGACTTCGACATTGACTTTATTCTTGATCAAGAAACACAAGTGAACATTATGCCAGAAAGAACTTGGGAAGCTATAGGGAAGCCTGCCATGATTCCTTCGTTGGGAGGAATAGGACTATTCAGAGGAAAACTGATGATGTTATGTGGAAAACTTTCTCAGATACCTATGAAAGTCAATGGAACTTCAACAAAAGAAGATTTGGAGATTATCAAATTCATTGAGGACAATGCCCCATTTACTATGATACTTAGAAAACCTTGGATTGAAAGAGATCAAGCCAGAAAGAAGGAAAAAGAAGAGGTTTTAGAACAACAGAGACAAGAGTTAAAAGATTTCATCACTAAAAGGATCGCACAATTGATAGAAGAATAGGAGAACTGATCGAAGCCCTCTGACACTAGAAGCCTAGATGTCGAGGCCAAATATACACAAAAGGCTGAAATTTCTACCCCGGATAAAGAAGAAGTGATATATCTAAACCCTAGGAGAGAATCTCACCAGCACGAAGTGACTATGTCCAAGGAAAATAAGAATCAAAATGGGAAGAGAATAATCGAGATGAAGTTCACTGGAAAGAAGGCTAGAAATATAAGTAAGAAGAAGGCTAAGATTGAAAAATTATAGAAGATCCCAGAGGGTACCTCGCATCAAGACACTATGCAGAATTTGAGCTTTGTCGGGATATCAGAACAACGACATATGCGACTTCGCCGAGGCAAAGTAATATATTTGTTGGAAGCCAATATAACCGTTCAACTGCTGCTCCGAATGGATCAGAAAGAATTTGTGGCTCACCAATAGACTGTTCGATCATGCCATAATGGACAGAACATAAGTTAATGTAGCCTCATACCTGTTGCAAGCAGACCATTGCTAAGTTTCCCTACATAGTCTGTCATGCCATGCGCCGAGAATACTTTTTTCTAAGTGAGAATTTGAGCCTGAAACCTGAGATTACTTCATCCTGTGATCATTGCCTTGTTCCCATACCATTCACTAAAGTCTCTTAATTCATTTCACACCCGAGCTAGTTGACCCAATCTTGTATGTCATACGAGCTCAACACTGCTGAGAAAGTAGTTGAAAAAGTTTTGATTGACTTAATGACTAAGAGAGTCATGCCAGAGAAAGGATTATCTACAAGGGTCCAAGCATCATCAACAAGAGGACTCCAGGCCTCCCCTTCCATTGCTTGCATTGGTCCATCCCAAACGACCGATGAGAAATGGACCAAGCACAAGGATGACATCACAAATGCCAAGCTTATCCTAGGAATTCTACCTACTTACTTACCACCTCTAAGCAGTGCCATAAACTGTGACAATGTACCTCGAGACTTTGAGAACACTTTGATCACCGTGTACCTTCTGAAAGGGCTGTGCGTAGTTCGTGCTGACCAGGATAAGCTTGCAATATTGACATTTAGTGATTTTAACCTTAGATATCATAAAGTTTAAAGCATGTTATCCCTACACAAGTACTTAACCAGGACCAAAGGAAAGAATTCTAAGATTGTCCTGTAGTCATGGACCCAGAACCTCACACAGTCCACACTGCTTAATGTACTGAAGATCCTGCACTTCGGCAGACACCAGGAAGTCAACGCATGCATCAAGTTGTTGTTATCTTGCTACCATGGAGGATACTTATGGTTGGACCTCTGCATCACTGTGGATATGACCTTGATCAATCGGATCACAGGACTTAGTATGCAAGGCCCTGACCCATAGGAGTTTTACCCTAGAAAGACCTCAGACTGAGCACTAGCACAGAAGATAAAAAAAACTTATGGCGATGTCAAGAAAGGCATGCGAGGCTACAGGGTAGCCTCTATCCATAGTGGCGTAGTGCGCCTTGCCTGTCAGTTGATCGCAGGCAAGCTAGTTCACAATAATAGACCAACACAAGTGACTGGATTCATAGTTGACCTCGTAGGGAAGTGTGCCAAGGGACTACAGATGAACTAGGTGCAACATCTTGTAAACTAGATAGAACTTGATTACAGAGAAGCACAATACCAAGGGTATGAGTTCCACTTTAGTTAGTTTCTCATACTAATCACTTTCATCACCTGGGAGCTACCAGAAGGTGCCACTTTTCCAGATATTGAACCCTTCGAACTGCTGGTCACGAAGTTCTATACGTTGTCGTAGTCCAATGACATGAACAAGCAGTGGAAGTACAATGTCATATTCCACGCCTATTACAACCAATTGAAGAATGCAATCCAGTCTACACCGCGCCTCACCCCAAACACACTTCATAGGTTTATAGCTATGATAAAATTCAACGCGGACCGCCACTTCACCTATATCACAGTGTGCACCGATGAGCACAAACATCAGCTTCAGTCTTACTACAAGTTGATAGAAGAATACTTGGAGCAGATTACCAAGGAATGGTCGATGAACTTCCTTGTTGCAGTGGACCCCACAGAAATGCATGACCTAGATAGCCCTGAATCTATGTCAGATACACCTGGACCGAGCAAGACTAAGAAGGATGATGAAGTTCAAGATGTCCATAACACATCCACGAAGACTACTTTGATCTCACATGTGTAGGGAGGTGATGGTGAAGAACTAGGTGGCATAGAAGTTGAGAAAAACAAAGGCGAGGTTACTCTACCTAGAGAGGAGGAGGATCCCTCCAATAAAAGGAAGATTACCCCACCAAAGCCCTCATCCTAAAAGAAAACTAAGGCCACCTAGACTACGTTTAAGACTACCCTCATACTAGACGACTTTGACTTCTTAATCATTGTGTTGAATGATGCTTCACTAGAGATCGCAGAAAATCAAGAAGTGAAGCAGAAGGAGGTATTCAACCGAATCAAGGGTGAACTTCAAGAAGTGCAGTAGGTGCTCCATTCTAGCCAAGAAGTTTCTACTGCACCCTTGACAATTGGAACAACAGGAACAAACGATGAGCCCACCCAATTACACCAGATCATCGATAAAGTCGAAGCTCACCTTCGACGAGCTCGAGAAGACACAACACAAGCCACCCAGGCTTTGAAACAAGTACAAAGTGCACTTCTAGAATAATAGAGTAAGGAAGGACGGGAAAATATTTCCCTACAAGCGAAGTGGGATGAGGAAAAAGCACAGTTATAGCAGAGAAAGGACCAGTTGCTAGCAGAGCAACTTGAAGTACAAGAAAGGGTTCACAAAGCACTTCGCTCTGTGATGGTCATAGAAGTGAAGATTGAAGAACATGTCCCACAACAGGTGGCAAAACTTGAAGAAGTAATCCAACAACTTCAGTAGCGCATTGCAGATATGGAACTTCGTACTGTGCTCGAGACTCCTCAAGAAATAAGATACCTAAGGGAGGCAACTTCCCGTAGCGCAGTTGGCCGATTAAAAACCTTTGCCTTGGAATACAAGTATGTGAGTGCTAGAAGAGCCCAGAATTATGAGAACCTCACAGAGAATCCAGAGTTGCAGGCATTGGAGGTACAACTCCAAGAAGCAAAGAAGCATGCAGATACACTACAAGCACAATTGAAGGCCTTAACCCCAGTCAAAAGAATGAAGATATTTCCAAAACAATGCACTGCCCAACAATAGGTACACATGCTACAAATCAAAGTGATGGAAGTCTCCCAACGACTTCAACTAATCCAAGAAAACGCATGCCAACTGTTCACTGAAGTTGAAAGCCAGGGAGTCGAGCTTGAGCAGGTTGTCATCACCACATAACAATGCAGAACAATGCATCACCCAACAATAGGTACACATGCTACAAAGAAAAGTGATGGAAGTCTCCCAACGACTTCAAATAATCCAAGAAAAGGCATGCCAACTGTTCACTGAAGTTGAAAGTTGATGTAGGAGCATCTCAAGTGAGCCAGCGAGGAGATAAGAGACAACTGGAAAAGCAACGAGCACATTTTTTGAAAACGTTTTGAAATATTAATGAACTCATTAAGTGAAGGCACACTTGTATAATGTAAAATGACCTTGAGCGATCCGCTCTCGTCCATAGTAGATAGAAGGCATTTATAGTAGTTAATGAACATGGATATAATTTAATTCTAGATTAGACAGTTTTAGAGCGCAAGATGGAAACGGGATATAGACACCCTCATTGTGTATTGTAGGGGGATTATGTCAATTGAGAGCATAGAGAATAGAAGAGAAGAAGAAGAGAATTGTATAGACGAATTCCATGTACAGAAGTTCTGGATTAATATAAAAAAAGGGCTTTGATTCAGACTCATGGTGTTCAAATATTCTATGTGTATTCATTATTGAATTTTATGCTCATGAATGATTTACTCTTTCTGTCATGCAATTTCTTTTATGATATGTATGAATGATTTCTTATTGAATGTTTGAAATCTGAGAGGAAGAGTAAGGAATGAGTTTCAATTGTTTCTCTGTCTGAGTGAGTAAAATTCCTGCAAGGAGTGTAGTGGAGTTTGTCTGCAAGGAGTGCATTGACAGAATTCAGAGTTCATATTTGAAAGCTCAGGAGAGATAACAATTGTTCTCATTTTCACAGAAGTGCAAGCTAGGAACAGGAGCCGTGCAAGGAGTGCACAGGCCGAATAAAATCTCAGAGTTTGCGAAGCTGAGAAATTGTTGAAGAACTACTGCTGCAGCGAGTGCACAGAGTCGAAGGAATTCAATTCCTTGGAGTAATTGAGTAATTTGATGCAAGGAGTGTGTGCAGGAGTCTTCTTTAAGACTCAAAGTTGGAAAAAAAGCTCAGGAAGGATAAAGCCTTTGAAATCGTCGAAGAAAAACACAGGAAGTTTGTGCATTGGAGCATTGAGAAGGCATCGCAAGTTTGTGTCGTAGGCAGTTAAGTACCATTGAAAACCACTTTGGTAAAAATTTGTAGAAGTCCTTGAGAAGGGAGAGAAACAGACGGTCAGAATTATCCATGGAGAATTCGCGAAGTCCCGCGAGCCGTTAGATCTCGCAGAGGAGCAGGGGAGTTACGGAGAGTGTTTTCAAAGGGTTTAAGCTCAAGAGAGATAGAGCCGTAGATCCAAGCCAATAGGAGTCGTTGGATTTGGTCGTGGATTTTCATTTCAGGGTTTCGAGAGTTGGGGACAAAAGCCTTGTATCAAGACTCACGAAATTGTGAAGTGCGAAGTCCCAAAAAGGCAGAAAGTCTAGTTGTGGGACCAATGTCAGGAATCGTGTTGAGGGTTGACCTTTTGGGATTTTGGGAAATAGAGAATCGGGATTTCGAGGTTCGTGAAGCAGAGTTGCATGACATCGCAACTCACAAACTCGTGATAAGGAGAAATCCAAAATTGGCGAGGGAATGGTCAAGTGTTGACTGTTTTTAGGTTTCGAGGATTTGAGAGATAGGGCGCTTGACCACCGAATTCGCGAAATCGCGAAATCTGATCTCCCAAAGTATAAAGGGGGAAATTTCTCAAGGTTATTTGTGGGTGTAGATTTCTCAAAAGGGAAATAGAAGAGCCTATTGTTGAGATCTCTTTGGGCCAGTGAAAGAGGAAAGATCCTGTGTGCATGGACTTTCTGACCTACGGGTTGGGAGGGTTGCGTCATTCTTGGTATCATAGCACATAAAGGTTTCTTTTCTTTCTGTAGCAGGAAAAAGGAGAATTCACCATGCCGCCGAGAAGAAAGGACAGACAAACACCCAATCCGGAAGAGGAAAGGGAGATGTCCAGAGGAAGGGGTAGGTAGATGCAGAATCTAGAGGTGGAAAGAGATCTGCATGACATACGCACCAGACTCATGGACATGGAAATAAGACAAAGGTGCATAGCTGATGTTGGAGATGTCAGTGAGTCTGAAAATGAAGATGAAGTTGGATGTGGAGAAGAAGAAGTCATAGCAAAAGATGCAGCAAATGAATGCTTTCTTAGAGCTGTTGCAAGAATGAGTGCCAAAGCCAAGATGGACATTCCAGTTTATGAGGGAACCTTGGATGTTGAAGAGATTCTAGATTGGATTAGAGCTCTCGACACATATTTTGACTATGAAGATGTTGAAGAGGACAAGAAGGTCAAACATGTTGTCATGAGATTAAAGGGACATGCAGCATTATGGTGGGATGAACTACAAGCTGACAGACAATGCCAAGGTAAGCAGAAGATCAAGAATTGGGACAGGATGATTGCAAAGATGAAGGAAAAATTCATCCCCAAAGATTATCAAATTACTCTGTTTCGAAGGATGCAGAACTTGAGACAGAAGCTGATGACAGTGAAGGAATACACTAAAGAGTTCTACAGGATGAACATCAAAGCAGGTCATCATGAAAGTAATGATGAAAAGGTTGCCAGGTATATGAATGTCCTGAAATACGAAATTCAGGACAAGATGAGCATGACGACCATCCGAACGGTGGAAGATTCTTATCAAATGGCTCTAAAAGAGGAAGAGAAGCTGAGCTAAAAAAAAGGTCAAAGAGGCCGAGGAAGAAGTCAACCCAGGGGAAACTTAGTTGTCCAAGATAGAAGTCAAAATCCTAAGGAAGATTGGAAGAAACCTCAACCTCAAATTGAGAGAGGTGGAAGCTCACAGAAAGGGCAATATGCTGGACAGGGAAGGCAGTATGTTGATCAGAGAGGAGATTATGCTGATAATAATATTTTTCCTTGTACCAGAGGTAGAGGAAGAGGAAGAGGTGGAGAAATAACATTCTTCACATGCGGAAAGGTTGGACACAAGTCTTATGAATGTCCAGAAAAAAAGAGGGAAGGTGGAGAGGCTCACGTTGATGAAGCTTAAAGGTAGAATGTTGAAGCAAAGGATGCTGAAGGCAAAAGATCGTTGATGATGTGAAAATCTCTTTTAACACCAGAGAAGGAGGTGGAGAGTTTAGTCCAAAGAAATAGACTTTTTCGGACTGCATGCAAAACCAAAGACAGGGTATGTAAAATCATTGTGGACAGTGGTAGCACAGATAATCTTGTTTCTACAGAGATGGTAGAGAAGCTGGAGTTGGAGACGATTGACCATCCAAGCCCATACAGAGTTTCGTGGTTGCAAAAAGGACATCAGGTAACTATCACTAAATAGTGTTTAGTTGGATTTAAGATAGGAGGATATAACGATAAGATACTTTGTGATGTCATTCCTATGGATGTTTGTCATCTATTGCTGGGTAGACCATGGTAGTATGACAAGAATGTGATTCATGATGGAAGAATGAACACATACATACTAGAGAAGAATGGGAGGACTCACATGTTGCTCCCAATCAAAGATAAAGAGGTGAAACCTGAGGTAAGTAACACTATACTTCTCATGAGTGGGAAGGAACTTCTTGCAGAGATTAAGAAGAAAGAGGAACCGCAATTCATTGTGGTCAGGAAACCGAAGATTGTTTTAACCAACACAAAGGTAGATGATTTACCAGAAGAGGTTTAGGAACTATTGGAAGAGTTTGCTGACATAGTAGTGGATGAACTACCTCGTTCATTTCCACCAATCAGAAGTGTGAGTCATCATATTGATCTCATACCTGGATCTAGTTTTCCAAACAAAGCCGCATACAGATTGACATCGCAGGAGAATGAAGAGGTCAAAAGACAAGTCCAGGATTTGTTGGATAAAGGTTTGGTCAGGGAAAGCTTGAGTCTGTGTGTTGTTTCGATAGTACTCAGTCCGAAGAAAGACAGAGGCTGGAGGATGTGTACTGACTCGAGGGCGATCAACAAGATAACTATCAGGTACAAATTTCCATTGCCAAGGATGGATGATTTGATGGATTGCTTGAGTGGAGCTAAATATTTTTCGAAGATTGATTTGAAAAGCGGTTATCACCAGATTCACATGAGAGAAGGTGACGAATGGAAGACAACATTCAAAACCAATGAAGGGTTGTATGAATGGATTTTCATGCCATTTGGTTTAACAAACACGCCGAGTACTTTCATGAGATTGATGAATGAACTCCTAAAGGATTTCATCGGAAAATTTGTCATTGTGTACCTTGATGACATACCGATTTTCAGTAGAACAAAGGAAGAACATCTGAAACATTTGGCTATGGTGATGTAGAGGTTACAGCATGGGAAGCTGTTGATAAACATGAAGAAATCCTCATTCATGAAGACAGAGCTCATTTATTTGGGTTTTGTTATTTCTATAGATAAGTTGAGGATGGATCTAGATAAAGTGGAGGTGATCAAGAATTGGCCATCACCGAAGAATACCTTTGAATTTTGAAGTTTTCACGGATTGTCTAGTTTCTACCAAAAATTCATTAGGAATTTCAGTGGAATTAGTGCATCGATGATGGACACAGTGAAGAAGAGACACAAATATTTTCACTGGACAGAGGAAGCCAAAAAAAGTTTCAATTTGTTGAAAAGGAAGATCACGGAACAACCAATCCTGGTGTTACCTGATTTCCGAAAGACATTTCAAGTGAAATGCGATGCAAGTGGATTTGCAATAGGGGCAGTCTTGATTCAAGAAGACAAGACAATAGCATACTTCAGAGAAAAGATGAATGAAGAAAAAGTGAAATACTCCACTTATGATAAGGAGTTCTATGCTATTATATAGGCATTGAAGAAATGGAGGCATTACTTGATCCCAAAGGAGTTTGTCTTATACAGTGACAATCATGCACTGCAATTTGTGACTCAACAGGAGAAGTTGAATCAAAGACACATAAAATGGGTTGAATATATGCAAAATTTCACTTTTGTGATTAAACATATTTCTGGTACTGCTAACAAAGTTGTTGATGCTTTGAGCAGGAAGCGTTTTCTATTGCAGGAGTTCAGGGTCAAAACGTTGGGTTTTGATGATCTCAGGGACATGTATAGAGATGATCTAGATTTTAAAGAGGTGTATGAAGCAACTGAAAATCCAATTCTCATCTATATAAGCCAATGGGCATAATACATGATCCAGGAAGGATTATTGTTTAAAGGTAATCAACTTTGTATTCCAAAATGCTCCATGAGAGAGAATTTTTTGAAGGAGAAACACAGTGGAGGATTGGTCGGGCATTTTGGTCATGAAAAGATGTTCACAAAGTTGAATGAGTCATATTTTTGGCTAGGAATGCAAGAAAACGTCAAAATATTTGTGGACAGATGTAGAATTTTCCAGCATTCAAAAGGCAAGAGGCAAAATGCAGGATTTTATCAACCATTGCCCATACCTGAGAAGCCATGGGATGCAATCAGCATGGAATTCATATTGGGGTTGCCAAGAACACAAAGAGGGTTTGACTCAATATTTGTGGTGGTGGATATATTTTCCAAGATGGCACACTTCATTCCATGTCAGAAAACCAGTGACGCAACTCACATTGCAAATCTATTTTTCAAAGAAGTCATTCGACTTCACAGCTTGCCAAGGAGCATAGTTTCGGATCGAGAAACTAAGTTCATAGGAACTTCTGGAGAACCTTATGGAAGAATCCGGGAACTAACTTGTCGTTCAGTTTGGCTTATCATCCTCAGATGGATGGACAAACAAAAGTTGTGAATAGAAGACTGGGAGACTTGTTGAGGAGTTTGGTGACAGAACACCACAGCAAGTGGGACAACATATTACCATAGGTGGAGTTTTATTATAATGACTCAGTTAATAGAAGCACGAGGCAAATTCTATTTCAGATTTTCTATGGCATACACCTGAGAGGAATTTTTGAGTTGAGGATTCAGAACAGCCTGCAACTAGGAGCGCTAGTGCAGAAGATTTTTAGAGGTGATGAAGGAACTTCACAGCCAGGTGAAGGAATGATTGCAGAGTTCGAGCCAAGAATATAAATGCAGAGAAGATCAAAATAGGAGAGAACTTCAGTTTGAATTTGGCGATTTGATCCTCACACACTTGAGAAAGGAAAGGTTCCTGAGAGGAACATATAATAAACTAAAAATGAAGAAAATCGAACCATGCAAGGTCTTGAAGAAATTTGGGGCAAATGCTTACGAGATTGAATTACCCGATGGGATCGGAATTTCTCCGATATTTAATGTCTTATATTTGTACCCTTATAAAGATGAGCAAGTAGAAGTAGGAAATGAACAACCAAGGGTTCAGTGGCGAAAACAGATGCCAGTTGCAGAAAATCCACAGATGGAGTGCATACTGGACAAAAGGGTCAGCAAGAAGACTAGGCAAAAGCAACACTTTGAGTATTTGGTCAAATGGAAGGGCCATCCAGTTGAATATGCCATCTGGGAGAATGAAGAAGAGATCCAGAGGCATGGATAGACAGTGCACAAGCTCATGGATAGGAGCCCATGAAAATTTTCAAGCGAGGGAGTATGATGCAGGAGAATCTCAAGCGAGCCAGCGTGGAGATAAGAGACAGCTGGAAAAGCAACGAGCACATTTTTTGAAAATGTTTTGAAATATTAATAAAGTAATTACATGAAGGCACACTTGTATAATTTAAAAGGACCTTGAGTGATCCACTCTCATCCATAGTAGATAGAAGGCATTTATAGCAGTTAATGAAGGTGGATAGAATTTAATTCTAGATTAGACAGTTTTAGAGTGCAAGAGGGAAACGGGATATAGATACCCTCATTGTGTATTGTAGGGGGATTATGTCAATTGAGAGCATAGAGCATAGAAGAGAAGAAGTAGAGAGTTGTATAGACAAATTCCATGTACAAAATTTCTGGATTAATACAAAAAAAAAGGCTTTGATTCAGACTCATGGTGTTCAAATATTCTATGTGTATTCATTATTGAATGTTATGATCATGAATGATTTACTCTTTCTATCATGTATTTGATTTTATGCTATGTATGAATGATTTCTTGTTGAATGTTTGAAATCTGAGAGGAAGAGTAAGGAATGAGTTTCAATTGTTTCTCTGTCTGAGTGAGTAAAATTCCTGCAAGGAGTATAGTGGAGTTTGTCCGCAAGGAGTGCGTTGACAGAAGTCAGAGTTCATCTCTGAAAGCTTAGGAGAGATAAAAATTGTTCTCATTTTCATAGAAGTGCAAGCTAGGCACAAGAGTCGTGCAAGGAGTGCCCAGGCTGGATAAAGTCTCAGAGTTTGCGAACCTGAGAAATTGTTGAAGAACTACTGTTGCAGGGAGTGCGCAGAGTCGAAGGACTTCACTTCCTTGGAGTAATTGAGGAATTTGCCACAAGGAGTGCATGCAGGAGTATTCTTTAAGACTCGGAGTTCGAAAAAAATCTCAGGAAGGATAAAGCCTTCGAAATCATCGAAGAAAAAAACAGGAAGTTTGTGCATTGGAGCATTGAGAAGGCGTCGCAAGTTTGTGTCGCAGGCGGTTAAGTACCATTGAAAACCACTTTGGTAAAAAGTCGCAGAAGTCCTTGAGAAGGGATAGAAATGGACGGTCGGAATTCTCCGTGGAGAATTCGCAAAGTCCCGCGAGCAGTTAGGTCTCACGGAGGAGAAGGGGAGTTACGGAGAGTGTTTTCAAAGGGTTCAAGCTCAGGAGAGACAGAGCCATAGATCCAAGACAACAGGAATCATTAGATTTGGTCGTGGATTTTCATTTAGGGGTTTCAGGAGTTGGGGGACCGAAAGCCTTGTATCAGGACTCGCAAAATCGTGAAGTGCGAAGTCCCAAAAAGGCTGAAAGTGTAGTTGTGGGACGAGTGTCGGGAATCATGTTGAGGGTTGATATTTCAAGATTTCGGGAAATAGAGAATCGAGATTTCAGGGTTCCTGAAGCAGAGTTGCATGACATCGCAACTCGCGAATTCGTGATAAGGAGAAATCTGAAATTGTCAAGGGAAAGGTCAAGTGTTGACTGTTTTTGGGTTTCAGGGATTTGAGATATAGGGCGCTTGACCATTGGATTTGAGAAATCACGAAATCTGATCTCCCGAAGTATAAAGGGGGAAATTTCTCAAGGTTATTTGTGGGTGCAGATTTCTCAAAAGGGAAATAGAGGATCCTATTGTTGAGAGCTCTTTGGGCTAGTGAAAGAGGAAAGATTTTGTTTGCGTGGACTTTCTGACCTGCAGTTTGGGAGGGCTGCATCAAAAGCTAGGGAGTCGAGCTTGAGTAGGTTGTCATCACCACATAACGATGCCTGGAAGGGCCAGTAAATGACACAGTGATCCAGGAGTTCACTGAGAAAGCGGTTGTTGCACTGCAGCAGGTTGAAGTAGCTTGATCCAAGCTCAAGGAATTCAAGGCAAAATTGATCAGACTAGAGTGACTCGAGACGAGTCACAGGTGAGTGTTGGGGGGCTCTTGGCCCTTGACCAAGTTTCGAGGAACACTTGGTCATATTTGACCACTTTTGGACTTCGAAAACCTATCAAATATGGAGCGCTAGGCGAAGAAGAGATCACAGGATCTCAGTCCACTTTTGGGCCCTTTTAGGGTTTTGGGTTAATGTAATGGGAAAGAGATGTTGGCCCATGGGTTTACCCATGATTAGGCTCACTTTTGTAATGTATAAATAGAAGGATAGGAAATGTAAGAAGTAGTAGATATGATTTCTTAGTGCAATTGGTAGTGCATCTATGTGATGTTGAATAAGTGCTTTGTGTGAACTGTGTAATTCTTGCAAGGCTAAGTGCAAGTTACTGTGAGGTTTCTATAGAAAGCTAAGTGTTGTAACGTAAGGAAGAATGATATAGAGAGCTGCGCAGATCTTCTGTCCTATGTGAAGAAGGGTTTTGGAGGCTTTGTGCTTGTAACAGATTTAAGATGATAATAAAGAAGAAGATCTCGTGGGCATAACCCCAGGGTGGGGGTGAACCACATAAATCTGTGTGTTATGCTCTGTGCTTTGATTCAATGTGTTTTTTCTTATGCTCTGTGCTTCTTAGATATATATGATTGCTAGATCTAATGTGTATGAGGATGCTTAGTATTGATCTACTAGATTTGATCTGGGTTACTATGGTTAAGTACTTAAATATTGTAGATCTAAGTGTACACCACGAGGCTATGTGCTATCTACGAAGTAAGATAAGGGTTGAATATTGACGAATGATCGATGCTAAGTGCTCTCTAAATGATATAATCCTAGATCTGTGTCCTAGCTAAGGTTGTAGACACATGAGTCTTGCAACCACCCCTGCCTCTACCTTGGGTGAGACTTCATATGCTTCGCAGGTGTTACTGAAAGGGTCAATAGTTAGGGATTTTTTGGTGCACTCTTGAGCATTGAACACTAGGTTTTCCCCTGTTCCAACACCCCTGCATTTTTTCAAGAATTGTGATAGCAGATTTTAGAGAGTTCATTCATAAATTTATAGAAGTCTATATGGATGATTGAACAATATATAGACTGCTCAAGGAACATGTAGCATTGTTGTGGCTAATGTTTGATAGATGCAGAGAGTTGTAGATCTCATTGAATATCAGAAAGTGTATCTTCTATGTACCACATGGGAATTTGTTGGAAATATCGAGAAGGAGTATTGGTAGACCCAACCAAAGTTGTGGTCATTGTTATTATTCCACCACCTATGAGTGCTAAAAATTTGCACTCCACACTGGGACACACAAGTTACTATCGCAGGTTCATCCGAGGATATGCCAACATTACTGCACCTATGGAAAACCTATTGAAAAAGGATGAACTGTTTCAGTATACTCCTGAATGTTATAAATCATTTGAGACACTCAAGGAGAAACTCATCACAACACCGATTCTAATATTCCCAAACTGGGAGAATGAATTTCACGTCCATGTATATGCTTTAGGAATTTCCTTAAGAGCCATATTAACGCAACCTAGAGATCGAGCTATGGATCACCCTATCTATTTTGTGAGTTGGAAGTTGTCACAAGTAGAGCACAAATACACAATGACAGAAAGGGAGGGCTTAGCCATGATTTATGCTTTACATAAATTGATACATTATTTGTTAGGTTCTCATTTCAAGTTCTTTACTCATCACTCTACATTAAAGTATCTAGTTAACAAACCAATGTTAGAAGGAAGAATTTGTAGATGGTTGATGTTGTTTCAGTAATTTTCCTTTAAAGTTATCATCAAGATGGGAAGATGCAACATTGGACCTGGTCACTTGTCTAGGTTAGAGTCAGGGGAAGTGGTGGAGCAACAGATGATCAGCTCCGAGATGTAGACTTGTTCATGATTGAGGCCATACCTGAGTACTTGGAGGACATGACAATATTCCTAAGTACAGGGGCCTGTCCAAAAACATATTCCACAACCCAGACATGCCACATTGTTTTTAGAGCAACAAATTACCAGTTGATCACCAGACAGTTGTATAAACTAGGACTAGACAACATCCTCAGACGATGTGTCCTGAATCATGAAAGACATGATATACTCTGGTAATTCCATAGTGTATTTGTACGAGGCCACATAGGAGTAAAGGCCACTGCAAAGAAAGTTCTCCAGGAAGGACTTTGGTGGGCAACACTCTTCAAGGATAAAAAAGTATATGCTAGATGGTGTGATGTTTTTCAATGAGTGGGTAAGTCGTCATGCTGAGATGAACTACCACTACAACCAGTTAGATATATACAAGAATTTGATAAATGGGTAGTTGACTTCATTGGACCAATCAACCCTATCGCCAAGAATTCAAAGGCTAGGTACATCATTACCGCAACTGACTACCTTACCCATTGGGCATAAGCAACAGTTGTACAGGACTATTCGATAGATATTGCTGCCAGGTTCATTTTTGAGAATATCATCACTTGGTTCGAATGTCCTAGGAGCCTAACCAGTGATTAGGGAGCTCATTTCATTAACAACACTATAGAAACACTTACAACATAATTCCTAATTCAACATCACAAGAGAAGTCCCTACCACCCGCAAGCCAATGGAAAAGTAGAAGCCTTCAACACGATTATGGAAAGGGGGTTGACAAAGGTCTGTTGCACAAACTGGGAGAATTGGGACGACAAAGTTCTAGCCGTACTATGGGCATACAGGAAAACCACAAAGAAACTCCATAGGTACACACTGTTCCAACTAGTTTATGGGATAGAGGAAGTGGTGCCTGTAGAATTCATCACTCCAAGTCTGTATATTGCACAAGTCACACGTATGTCAGAAGAGGAATCCAATGCACAGAGACTTATGGAGTTACAAGAACTCGAGGAGACCATATTTATAGCATACTTCCATTAGTCAGTTGAAAAATCAAGACAAAAATCTTGGCACAACATGCACATTAAGACTAAGGTATTTAAGCAAGGAGACAAGGTGCTACTCTACGATAGTCAGTATTAGAAGCATCCTGGCAAGCTACGCATGCACTGGTTGGGACCATTCATAATTGCGGAGATCCAACCCTCAGGAGCAGTCAGACTCGTGCAAATAGATGGTGTTCTTCAGCCATGATGGGTGAATGATGCTCACCTGAAGCCCTACTTGTCTCAAAACTGAGAAAGAGGGACTGTCGCTCTAATCTGAAAGAGCTTGTAGATTAGTTAGATTTGATTTTTCTGAATTTTTTGTAAATTTAGTTAATAAAGTCGATGTGCGTAGTGTTGCACCATGACACATAGTTCATTTTTTGTTTAAGTGTTGTTTTATACATAACTAAAGAATCAACAGTGCAGGATCTGAAGAATAAGAGAATCCATTAATGACATTTATTAATATGACGGTGACAACCTTTGTGGTCAGAGGGAGGATGAATCCAAATATGATCTGAGTCCATGTGCCACACAAATCCAGTCTAGTCACAACCTTTATTGCCATTTGGTACCATGTTTGAGGTCTGTTAATCCATAAATCTATGTTATGCAAAGATGCCATTGGATTTCGCACCAGGATACCCACCCGTTAAATGGAACGGTTTGAAATTGGCCATGTCCCTATCCCAGTCACGCAAATAAGTACATGCCAGAATCACCCAATTGGATTTACCCTATTAAATTGTCTCATCAGACAACTCAGATCTATTTGCATCCATATGGTCATGATGAACAATAGTTATCGCTAAACTTTCCCACTAAGCCAAGTATAAGGCCCTGAGAACTCGCCCAAGAACACATCATTTCCAAAAGAACATAGCTATTTCCCAATTCTATAGAGTGAACCAGTTTGCACAAGTGTGAAAATCCTTATCTTGCAGTAGAAGTGGGAATGTCGAGAGCCACATCAAGCTAAATTTCCATGTCTAAAGAAGTGGTACCAGACGATCCCTACAACCCATGAGTCAAGATCGTAGGTGATCTCAAAGGGAAGGTGGAGCATGTCAATATCCTCGATCTTGACCTATCATATTCAACCTTGTTTCCTCATATGAACACAAATGTCTTTTGGGATATGGTTCTATGCACATTAGGAGGCATGCTATTTGTGCCAAAATCAGACTTCATCAATTTATTCAATTTGACCATCATGAACCTAAGAGACCTATCAGTCTTCGATACCACTGGTGAGGTTGCGTGGTGCATGAAATTTCTTATAAGCAGGGTGCATGAAAAAATTCTATGGTTGGATAAGCAGTATCCAATCCATGCTAAATACATCCAACAGCTTACTAGAATATCCTTCGAAGGAGAGAATGTGTCGAAAGGATTCCAGGGTCCTAGTAAGCACGGCAAAAAGAAAGGCAAGCTCAACCTGTATGAGAAATTCAACACAAAGAGGGGGGGACACACAACAATAATTGAACCCATACTACCCAAGAAAATTTAGACTGGCTGTTACATCATAGCCAACAAGGTTATGAGATCATACTACAAGGGTGAATTCACATTAGATGCATTATCAGTCACATACTTTTGCACCAACGATGTTGTGTTCAATTGGTGCAGTTACCTATTGGAGGAACTACTAGTGGCATGCGAGGAAGCGCAGGAGAAGGGAGGAAACTTCACTTATAGATATCTACTCGTGGTATTCTGAGTCGGCGATACTAGACAAGGGGCGCATGGTGAATATGTTAGAGCCATGGTAGTCCAGGCCAGATTCTAAGAATACATCCTTCAATGCCACAACATTTGCTAAGTGGTACAATAGTCTGATAGACGCAACACAGATGTCGCGTATCCCACATGAGATCCTCAACTGCAATACGAGAAATATTTCCTTTGGCATGAACCAACACCATACATTTGTCTAGCCACAACATGTTAGTAGGGAATATTTCCACACAATGATGTTGTATTTCTATTTAGACGAAGAGGCCTTTGGCAAGGAAGTCATGTCATGGCTAGGAGTCAAATGCAGTCAACGTAAGTCGAGAATGCACTATATCCTACCTATGGAGCTGTTGAGGAAGACATACAAAGAAGAAGAAGTCGGACCAAGCTCAGGTTTAGAGTCATAGAAGCCAGACACTCTAGCACAATCATACTCTAAGGAGGAAGAAGAGATGTAGCAGTTGGAGAGGAAGAAAATACCGGCCCTCCATCAGCTTCCAGTTGATGTCATGTTTTTAGGGGAGGATGTTAACCAAATCCTGAGTGTTGTGTTCAGAACCAAACTAGTGGTGAAGAGGCCCAGAACCAAGGTCTCCCTGAGAAAACCTCTGAACCCACAACCCCTTGCATTAGCCACTCCCCACACCCGCTCAGCGGTCAAAGACAACACTATCATTGACATTCAGGATGACCCAAAGCCTGAAACATTTTCATCCACATTCATCACTAAGCACCCTCCATCACCACCACCACCCCAATCAACAAACCTCGTCACCACCAGTCCACCCCAGACCACAAACCCAGAGCTAATGCAACTCGATCAACCATAGATAGTGGAGCAAGGACTCTCAGAAATAACCCAAGAGCCACCTAAGACAAGATCAAAAGTTTTTGGTCTAGACCCCAAATCACCAGAGCAGAGAATGAAGTTGAATGGTCCAAATCCAGACATCTAGGAATAGCATCCTGAGCCTTCGACACAATGAAAAGATGCCCAAACTAAAGAGGACCTTCATGCCCAAAGAAAACAACAAATCCCCTCACTAGCCAAGGGTGAGGATGTAAAATAAACCAAAATGTAGGAAGTAGAAGTAACAAAAGAGTAGGAGATACCAGAGCCTCAAAGGAAACCAACATCAACACTTGGGCAGAGCACGACATCCACGCGTGAAAAAATGGAGTGGGTTCTCTAGGACACTCAACAATACGCAAAACTGATTCAACTTTGCATAGCTAGAACAGAGGTTTTGACTCTTTTGCCTGCATCCCTAAGGTAGAGGATCACACCAGGATCACCAACAGAGGAGGAGGTAGAGACCCATTCGGAGCATTAAATAGCCAATGGACTTCCACTAGAGACACGAGAACCCAGATATGCATCTCCTTCATTTGTTGATCTCATACAATGGCCAGCAACAAAATTATTTGGACTGATTAGAGCATCAACTGATCAATTAGAGCAAAGGCTCCAAGAGGTCAAGAGATCTGTCGAGGTTGCAAGGAAGGAAGAGTTTGTCACGCAAACATGAAATATGCAGGAAGCGCATGATAAAATCCAAGTTCAACGCAAACTGGAAAGAGTGCAGGGAATACTTGTCGAAGCTTGGCCAAATATTCGGAAGTTTGCACCCAAACTACCTAAAGTCAGTAATGTAGGTGAGCCGAAACACCAAATTGAGTTTCTACAAGGAGCATGGACACAAATCGCCACCCAAGATGAGTACCTAAAATCACAGTTACAACAGACCCAACAAGAAGCAGAGAAACAACCTTAGAAGCTGCAAGAGCATATGCAAAAGATAGTATTGCAAGGAAACAATGCCTGAGCAGCACTACACAAGCACACAACGGAATGAAAAAATATTTTCAAGGAAGTATGTGACTGGATGGGAATCATTGCTCGACGCAACCAAGTGTTGGAGGAGGTGCACACAAAGATCCAGGTGTTGAACGAAGAAGTTGCGGCCACAATAGATCCTATGGAGCAACAACAGAAGTTCGACCAAATTCAACAAGCAGACAATGAGTTGAATGCCCTCTTTGAGGCACAGTTCATAGAAAATAAAGAGCTACATGATTTTTGACCTGTCATTTAGGCAGTGTACATGCAAATGCATCAAGTTGATGCAACAATATATTCCAAGTGGAACTTGTTGGTCGCGTCCAAGACAAATGTGGATAGCAAGGAGACAACCCAATAGTTTTTTGCAAAGGCATCACTCCTCGCCAGGAAATGATAGGATAAAGTGAGAAACTTTCAAGGAGTGAAACAACGAGCCTTAGAGATGGTACCAGAGTTGGGCCCTTCATTTGAAGAGGTAAAGGAAGGGAAAGCACAAACAAAAGAGTCCAAGGAAGAAGAAAAGGAGGATAAGGGAAAACAACAGATTCTCCTAGAATATGCAAAAGAACCAAGGACTTGACTCGAGGGTGAGTTGAGGATTGTGGTCGGAGCCTGTTGGGCCCTTCGTTTTTGGATAAGGAATTGCGCAAGTTTTTACTAAGCATGAGTAGCAAGATTCAATAGAATTTGGACAATAGAGAAAGAAAGAGAAACAGAAAGAAGTTGTCAAATTCAATGCAATGCTAGCTAAGCAACAAATGGTTGCAACAGAACAAGGAAGCATGCAAGCTGAAATAGAAGACACAACCTAGCTATATATAGAGTTGAACATAAGTGTAAAATGGTTGTTGTTGTTGACATTTTTTTTGTTGTTGCCATTGTTGTTGTGGTTGGTCAGTTGATTATGAGTTGGTTCTGAGTTTATTGTTGGGAGTTGAGTCAAGTTGAGTCTTGAGTTTGTAATGAATTTGATCTATCAATTTGAGAATTGGAGCTCTGCGACATGAGGCCAGAGTCAAGAGTCTATACAACGCATTGTTGTGTAATTCTGAGTCTGTAATCAAAGAAAGATTCTAAAGATAATATGAAGAAGGACCTAAATTTTCAAATATGATGTCTCTCTATGTGTTTTCCTTATGCATTACAGTTCTTATTTATGGGTTATACGTTCTACTCGATGGTTATGTGTTTATATGCGTGTTCTTAATGTAAGTAGGTTTGATTCTTGCACATATGTGTTTCATATATATTTATGTCTCTTGCACAAGATCAAGGATGAGTCCTCGAGGATCTATGGATCCTCTTAAGTATTTTCCATACCCTTCCCTATCTATCTGTCTCAGCAACACTTCGGGTGAGAATTCTTATATTGAGAGGATATGAAAATGCCAGCGCTCTAGACTACACGGTTCCTTTTGTTGGTAACCTGAGAAGGACCCTGGTTTGATCAAACTTGCGCCAACAAGTCGTACAATAAGATGATGGATTCTCAGTGAAACAATGTCAGTTAACAACTCGATAACTGCACTGTATTTCATGATATTGTTAGTTGCACGAACAAGGAAAACACCATTTAGACTGATTAACTCATCTGTAGGTGCATAGATTGCCCAAGAAACAGGTGTTAAGTTTTGAGTACTGGGACTAGCGCCATTAACGAAGCCAATGTAGGGTAGTGAAGACACCGACATATGGAAACCAAGAACAATGCAAGGTAAGCAGCCAAGAGGTGGAACCAAAAAATGAAAAAGCACACAAAATTATGATACACTAAAAGTACACAACATTCATGAAAAATAACTTAAGCTCGAATTTACCGGCCCCTAGAAAATCACAATCTTTCTCATAAAGAAGAACTAGATCACCTTAAAAAAACACACAGTTTAACATGCTTGTCATATTGAGCTTTGATGCGCTTTTTCTTAGTTTCAATAATTAAGGCCACATCACGACGGGTTTCATCTAATTGCATCAAATACAAAGGACATTCCTATTCAACCGAGGTGTTAGGGAGAAGTTCGACGGCTAGATTCAAATATTGAATCTCACATTCAATCGGAAAATTTGCTTCAATACTATATACTAACTGGAAAGGTGTGAACCTCATGGCAGACTTAACGGATGTTCGATACACCCACAATGATGAGAAAAACATCATGTGCCAATTTGACTTATGAATTCCTACCATCCATCGAAGCATAGTAGTGAGGACTTTGTTGATTGCTTCAACCTGGCCATTGGCCTGCAGATAGTAAGGTGTTGAGTTTTCATGGCAAAGACACAACTTTTTAGTAATTTCAGACATCATGAAATTTTAAAAATGACTACCATGATCAGTAATGATGGCTTGAGGGACACCAAACCAAGTAATTATATGATTGAATATGAATAACATTGTAGTTTTCTGAGTGTTATCAAATGTAGGCATTTCCTCGACCCATTTAGTGAAATAATTGACATCTAGAATAATGTATCCATGCCCCCTGACTGAGTGAGGGTTACATGTCATGAAGTCAATGCCCCATTTAGCGAATGGACCAATAGAAACTAAAGGGTGCAAGGGAGCAGGATGAGATCGAATATTTTTGTTGTAGGTTTGACAAGTGTGGCATTTCTAGACAATAGTAATGCAATCTTTAAACAATGAAGGCCAGAAATTACCATCCTGTAATATCTTTTGGGCAATGGCATACCCAGACATATGACCGCCACATGCTCCAGAGTGACAGTCATTCAAATATTTCTCATCTTCATCGTAATTAAGGCATCATCGAAAGATGGAATCAATACCGCAATGGTAAAGGGTATCCCCAAGGATAACGCATTGATGGGCTTGGTACCGAATACGACAACGATCTATACTAGAAATACCAGGCTAGAAAGTTTGGGTCTGGAGATAGATGATGATATCTCTGTACCATACATCGTCAGAAACGATCAGAAGGAGGGATTTTTTGGGTAAGGAATCCTCTATCACAGTTTATGTCTCAGTAGAAGGAAGGTCACAAATCAAATCAACAAAAACCAAAGATTTATTTGACTTGGCATGCTCAAACTCCAAATCAAACTCCTAGAGAATAAATATCCATTTAGATTATTTCCCCCCCAACAATTGTCGGGTAAGGATGTGTTTCATGGGGTTGCAATGAGAAATAACATTGTTTTTTCGTAATAAGACATAGTGACGAAAACATTGAACAACTTGAACAACTATCAAGGCCAGTTTCTCCACATGTAGGTATTTGGTTTTAGTGGTCATGAGACTCTGACTCAAATAGTATACAACATGTTCATCGTGTGAATCATCCTCATGGACTAAAACCATAGCAATGGTAGAGTCCGAAGAAGCTAAGTAGAGGAAATAATCTCGACTATAATCAGTTGGAAACAACAGTGGTGTATGGGTTAAGGCGAGTTTCAAAGCTTCAAAATCTTTGTTTCTAGTGTCATCCCACACAAAATCGTAACCTTTCTTCAGAAGCTGAGTAAATCCACTCATTAGTTCAACATAGTTGGGAACGAATCGACATAAAAAGTTTTCCTTCCCTTGCAAACTTTGGAGTTAGCACAGTGTGGAAGGATGAGGTAGATTAAGAATGGCCTCAACCTTCAAGGGGTCTACCCTAATCTCATGTATAGACACAATAAAACCGAGAAGTTGTTTGAATTCCACACAAAAAACACATCTGTGAGGATTCAAACGTATGCGATAATAACAACAACATATGAAAATGGCTCGTAGATGTGTTGGGTGGTCTTGGGGATGCATAGAATGCGCTGATAGATCGTCTAAATAGGGTTGTACAATGTGCTTAATATCGTGAAAAGCGTCAGACATAGTGCATTGAAAATTCACTCCAGTTTTTTTCAGACCAAAAGGTAGTTTCAGATAGGCGAAGGTTCCCCAAGGGAAAATAAAATAAGTCTTGTGTTGATCCACGGGTAAAATATTGATTTGATTATAACCGGAGAAACCATCCATCAAAGAAAATATTTCACTCTCGGCACAATCGTCAACAATCTGGTCAATGAAAGGGGTTGGATAAATGTCTTTAGGACAATCTTTTTTATATCCCTATAATATACACAAACAMAGATCATGCCTTGTTTCTTTGTAATGGGAACAATATTGGACACCCAATTCGTCAAAGCCACAGGATATATAAAACTGGATTTAAGAAGTTTTTCAACTTCAAGCTTAATTGCAGTAGCTTTGTGTGGGTGCACTAGGAGAAGTMTTTTTCAAATGGGTTTAGCRTTCGGGTATGTCTTAATCTCATGCACAACAATATCGGGATCAATACCAAGCATTTATTCATAACTCCAGGAGAAAATGTCACATAATTCTGGGAAATGGATTTATAAGTACAGACTTCATCAGCAGAACATGAAGCACCGATATGAACATTTTCCACGACTCTGTTCTTGATAGAAATATCAAGAGGGATGGTGGGGGAAATATTACTCAATTTCCCTTCATATAAAATGTCATGTGTCAACTCAAGAACAGAAGAAACAAAAATGGTAGATAGTGTTGAAATCCATTGATAACTCTCTATGGTCTCAGGTTCCAGGAAGAGAATAGAATGATGATGTCCATCGTCCCACATAGTTTCTTCCATCGACATGACCGTCATGATCATCTCGTCAGTAGGAAATATCACATGAAATGGATCGGGAGACGTATCACAGAGAGGAGGAGGAGAATACATAGTTGATTGAATAACTTGATAAGCTAGTTCTACTGGACTTAAAGGCATGTAGTCACCATAAATAAGGAAATCACTAGGGTTAGGTACTATCCAAGGGTCATAAGACTCAAGGGTTTCACTAACATAATTCGATATCCTATTTATTGAGGTGACAAAAGGAGAAGTAATATTGGGTGGAGGAATGGGGAAAGTACCCATTATTAATGTTGAATCTTTAAGCAGACCCACACCAACATTCTCATAACTGGGAGGTGTTTTCAAAATAAAAGGGACGTTGCTAGTATGTGAATCAGATTTAAAGAAGGCCATTTGATCGACAATAATGACCTTTCCTTCACGCAGGAAATGTAACACAAAGAAAAGGTTAGAAACAACTGCACACATGGAGTCAATCCAGCTACAACCAAGTAGAAGGTTGTAATCAATAGGTGCATCAAAGATCTCAACCTCGACATTAACCGCTTTACCTTCTAACGTAATATAAAATGAACGAAGAACACCATAAGTTTTGAATCCTATAACATCAAAGGATTTAAGAGTATTGTGTGACTTGGTCAGGGAAGGAGAGCCAATGTCTTTCCAACAAGTAACAGACATAACGCAAGTCAAGGCTCCTTCGTCAAAAATGGTTTGACAAATATTCTTATTTTCCACAACAACTTGGATCTGAAATGTTAATTGAGGAGGAACCCTTGGAATATTCCCTTCTAAATCAAATATTATCAAATTAGTTTTGGTAGGATCAATTCCACCAATGGCCTTTAACAGTTCCTTTCGTTGAGCAGGAAAACTTTGAAAGACTTCGAGAGCCGACATCGTAGAGGGCGCTTGCGCAAGGTATTCTACAATACTGTAGTTTTGGGCAGCTCGTGTGTGAGGATTAAAGGACAACTTTCGAACAAATCCCTTGGGAAGAGGATGAAGGACTATATATGGCCCGGTCGTTCGAGATGAAGAGGACCGTTTGGAGGTGAAGTTGGTGGAGGAGGTTGAACCAACAGAGGTGGTGCATCATCTACTTTTTATTTCGAAGGAGAATAATCTTTGGATCGATTTTTGATTGCAACATCATTATTTTTGGAGTCACCAGTACACATAAGCACATAAGACGTGGTAGAGGGAGAGGGTTGGTCATGAATGACCAATTGGCCTGCTACTAAGAAGGGAAAGGTTGTGACAAGATGGTAGGGGTAGAAGGTGTGTTGGTTCCTTGCAGGAGCTTAGTAACCTTGGCACGTCGTGGAAAATCTTTCGTGTAATGATCGTCACCACAAATAAGGCAAGGATAAAGAGGCTTACATTTTTATTTATCATCGGCATGATGGGATTTGGTTTTTTCAGATTGTGGATTATTTTTTTTATCTTCCTTATTCCTACCCTTCTCTTTCTTTTTATTTTGATGTTTACCGGTAGGTGTAGATTGAACTGAATTGACATCAGAGGTTTTACTAGGGGAAGGAGTCGAAATAGGAGTATTATGTACAGTAGAAGTAGTAGATTTGGGATTACTGTGACTGTCTTGTTTAGACTAAGTATCAATGTGAAAAGTGCCAATCACGCCATCAATAACGTGGGAATATACTGGAGGTGTCGGGGTAGGATTTGTAGAAGGATGAGGAGAGTCATGGATTAATTCATACAGAGTACCCGTTTGCGAATAAACAAGATCTAAGTATAGATCACAACTAATTGACTTATCTTCAGTGACAACACCACCCATGGAAACATCACAGGCTATAGGACCAATAAGTGATTTAGTAAACCACTTATCCAACAACTGGTCAGGAAGGGGAAATTTGATTAAGCGTCTTCTCCTCCTCCATTCATGAATATGATCAGAAATGTGAGTGAAAGAGGATTGTTTGAAAGAACTCAAAATTTCAGTTCATGTCTCGTAATGTATTGGCAATTGGTAATGCGTTAAGAAGGCCATTGCTAGAGTATTGAAGTTAGTAAAGAAACCTCGTGGTAACTCAATGTACCAATTAGCTACCGAACCCGTAAGATTTCGTTGGAAAAGACGTAATTTTATAGAGTCATCCATCAATGAGTTAGATGAACACCAAATATGGAATGTCATGACATGATTATTTGGGTCTTCTCCAAGTCAACCATCAAACTTAGGAATGTTAGATGGTAATTTGGCCGGTATGATGGGCCAGTAAGGAGAATGAAAAATAGGATCATTCAAAATCCTAGATAAATTCGGTAAATCCAAAGTAGCAATAAAAGGAAACTTTATATTCACTTGAGGAAACTGGTAGTTTTGAGGAGGTAATCCTATAGGTATACCAGTAGGACCATAAGCAGTCTACAAATAGTTAGATAGTCGTGACAGATTTGGTTGTGGAGGGTTTGGAGCCGCATAACCAACATAACTTGGTTGATTAAGGAAGCTTCCTTGGAAAGGAGAATTGGACTGCAAATTTGGACCCTAAGTAGGGTTCATAGAACCTGGATACAGTTTCCAGAGATTAGGGGGTACAAAATCATTAACTTGAGGATGTTTCCCCCCCCCGATGGTTGTTGATTCCCTTAGAAAGGGATATTCCATGTTAATATTGTAACACATGTATATTTTGTCCATAAACTAGTTTATGGCCTCCAAATTGATATTTCCCCCCAACTTGAAGTTTTCCCCCAACTTGATATTGCCCCACAACTTGAGGTTGACCTCCAACTTGAGGTTGACCTCCAACAGGAATCTAAAAACCAGAAGCAACAAAATGATTGGTGCCTCCAACTAGATTGGAGCTACTAGGGACTAGACGATTAGCTCCTCCAGGTGAAGGTGGAGGAGGAATGTACAGCCCTCCAGAGAGAACCTACACAGGTGTAGGAAAAAAACCAGTAGCAGTATTGTACCCAATTGGAATAAAAATATTCGATCCTCAGGTCGAATTCTAGGCAGGATTAGCAATGGAAGTATTCAAAGAGTTATACCCAGGGGGAAGTGATCGATTTGATCTAGGAGGAAGCATTTTTCCAATAGGAGCTTGGGAGATCACTGTATTTCTGGCAGAAATAGGCATAGCTTGTGAGACCATGGTAGAGTCGGTGAGCTATAGAGGCAGGATTGAGTGAGAACCAACCAACAACAATTGGTCTAAAACTATGATGACATTACTGGTTGTGCTAGTAAAATGATCTAAAGGTATTGTATAAGTAGTAGACGTCACAAGAAATTGTCATTCCATAGGTTGATTAGAACTCCTTCCTAGTGTGTCAAAAATATCATGTCTTGAAGAATGGACAAGGAAAGAGATAGGATTAAAAATCCCAGCAGTATGAACCGAGGTTATAAACGACTCACTTTGAAAAAGTGGATCATCTACACCAGACTCTGTATTAGGTCTAGTAGTTACTTCAATATATCTATATACTCTTCATCAACAATTTCTCTCGATGAATTAATTTGGAGCAACTGTGGATCTTGTACAACACTCAATAACGCATTTTCAAGAAGTCTGAGTGCTTCTAAATAATTACAAATTTTGAATCCCTCTAAAGAATTCGAACATCCAATATCAAAGGCTACTTCGTTATTGATTTCTCCCTCGGGAGAGACTTCTGGTGAGTTAGGAAGAAAAGGAACATAATCTGTCAGATCTTCTGGAGGTAGCCCTTGCATCCTACATGAACGATGAAGGCCAATGTTGTCCACACCAAATAAATAACGGAACAAATCTATGGCCAACTAGAGAAACAAACAACACTCACTAATAAAATCTAGAAATCAAGCCAAGCAAACAAAACTTCTTATTTCGAAGTCATTATTTGGTGATGAAATCCAACATCTCAAAATCAAGACAAGAAGGGGCTGGGATAAAGCGGGTGGAAAATTTATGCTATCGACCTGCTTAATGGACTTACACCTTGGTGCAAGATCCCACACATAATCGCAGGTATACCCTCAAAGAATCTCTAGTGATTTTGTCCAGTGTCAATTCCAGGTACCGTAAAGACTTGCCCCTCCACAGTCACCTCTTGTAAATACCCTAAAGTGATAAGCCACTAAGGTTACCAATTACTCCAATGATGCCTAGGGAAACAATTGACAATCTGATCCATGCGCAAAGGCAGGGTATCTAAGACCAAAATCAACTCGAGAAGGTCCCCATAGGATTTTCTTCTCAAGTGACCCCCAATAATACTCGTAATCTCTACACCAAGACCAACAAAGAAGGATGAGTAACTCTGCCATTCTTAATGCGACCTTAGGTTTGACCCTTGTGTTAGAAGGGCTTCCTAGGACAAAATGTAACAAGTGGATTTGAAACTCTCCCTATCACAAGACACTATTGTGTGTTTTGATTCTTTGAATAGTGTTCCTTTCCACCTATTCCAAAAAGCTATCCTAGCTAATGTTGGTGTAGAGAATTTCTAGAAAATAAAAGTTGCTAATAAATTTAAATATTACGTTGTATTTTAAAGAGGTTATTGCTTACTCAAAAGGGAGATGGAGATGAAACTGATGATATGTATGACCTTGACCCAATAGAATGCAATAAGAGATGATTATGCAATCATTTAATTCAATGAAATCTAATTACAACAGGGAGAAGGTATATTTCTTTGAAATACAAAAGCTACGAAACACAATTTCTAAATTTTTGAATGAACAAAATTCCAAATAATCAAAAGTTACAAAATTTTCCAATTTTCTCTTAAAAATATTTGAATGCAACAATTTTCTTGTGAAAAATTACTAAAAAGAAGAATGGATTTAATCCTTTCTTTCTCAAATCATATCAGAGATGCAATACAGGGAAGAAAGTGTAACCCATGAAAATTAACACACTCACAACCTTGTTCCCAAATCAAACTTATAATGTATACAGAAACAAAATGATGGGAAAGATTTTTGTCAAATGAAAACAAAAATGTTTCTCAATTAATAAGCAGTCTGGAAAGTAAAAACAATCCAAAACTTCAAACAAATCAAAGACCCTTTGTAAAGCAAGCACTCAGGACCAAGATCTAGAGATTATATCCTTGTGACAAAAAGCAAAAGCAAAACTTGCAAAATTTACAAACAAAAAATTTCAATTACTGAAAATCAATCAAATGCAAGCTTCAAACTTATAACACAATCATCCACAAATATCAGAAGTTCATCCCAGGTAGTCGAGGAAAGGCTATGTAGAAAAATAAAAATTGACTCTCTCCAGCAATTCCTACAGGAATCATTGCAGTTGAGAGTGGAGCATAGTGCGATGATCTAGGATCGTCGCATGCTTCCAATAAGGTACAGTGCGATGTCGTCACACTGGTCTTCACTAGTAGGGTGCGACATTAGAGGATCATCGTAGTCTGCCTATATAACACAGTACGATGATCTCTGAAACTAAGGAAAAAGTGGAAGAAAGACAAAAAATCTAACTGAACCTTCAAACCCAAAGAGTCTATATGGATCACCCACAGACTCAGAGAATGAATTTAACTCAAGGAAGGTAGGCTAAAAGAAAATAAGAGACAAAAAAAAAACAATTTGTATCCCCAGTATGGTCGCCATTTTTATTTATTGGACTATTTGGTAAGTGCGGACACAAACATATCTCCCTAGTTTCACCTGAAACTAGAACAAAACAGAACAAAATATAAGACTTTCCCTAGGTTTTAATTATTGAATTTACTAGCTAACAAAAGATAGACAACATACCTTTTAAATGTCATTTCCTCTCACTGTTTTCATCCTCTCTCCATCCTAAATCTCATGTGATATTGAACCTGCAAATAAATACAAGCCAACAAAGTGAAATCAACAAAGTATACTCAACAAAAACCTATGTATGTGATCAAGGAATCATACAATAAAACAAGACTGATTTTATGGGAAAGAAACATATCGATGTATCATATTCAATAGAAAGTGGAGAATACAACCAATGCCTTCATGTCGCAAGGTCCCCTTTCAATGCCCCTTTTCTCTAACATACGCACCTTTTCTCCAAAACCTTTGAATGAAGAAGATCCACAATGTATCTTGTAGAACTAAAGAAAAAGTTCTCAAGAATAATATGAAGTAGAACTCTCCATACAAATCTTAGCCTATTCAACCTTAGCCTTTTCCACAAGAGATCCTTCTTTATGTAGGGTGAAAGTAGGATGGATGAGGAGATTAGGATGATCCCACCAAATTAGAGAAGTTAGTAAGATCCAAACCGATCGGAGGCCACCTCATCTTCTAGAAGATTCCCTTCTAGAATAATCGTGAAATTTGATTGTTCCCATGCTTTTGGAATCGTCGCACCTTATGCACAAGCAGCATGTGACAACGTCGTAGTCTAGGTATAGTACAGAGTGTGATGATCATGCATCGTCGCACCCCATGCATATAGCAGGGTGTGACGACATTCCTTGATATGGTTTTTTGAGAAAGGAAAGTAAATCACTTTGCTCATGGAGAAAGACTTTTTATCTTTTCAGGGAACATGAACACATTTTTGTCAATGGATCACTGGGGTGACCAAAATAATGTGTAACAGTGGACATGCAAATTAAGATTGTTGTCCCTATTTTCAGCAGTCAGTATATATATATATATATATATATCAGAATGTAAATATTTTTTATCGATTATAAACAAATGCTAAAAGTCTGATAAATGGTGCAAGAGATAATATAGCTAAACACTAGTCTAACTCTAGTACAAGAGAAAAATAATCTAGCAATGAAACAAGGATGTAAGAAACAAGTACTACAGAGATATTATTCATCCTTATGGTTGTATCAAACAAGTTTTTACAGGAGAAAAATCAGCCACCAAAACTTACCAAAAATCCACCCAAATGATGCACTAGGATTAGTAGATTATTTTGACAAATTATTAGCAATCGTTTACGGTTTATACGTGAGTTATTAGTAAGAAAAATAAATATTTTGTGTGGCCGTAATGGCTGTGTATTTTAATGAGTTATATCTCTAAGAATACCAAGCCAATCAAGACACCCTAGTGACTTTGACAATCTTTTATCATGTAGAAAAGTTTCCAACTTGAACAATATTAATATTCACTAAATCATGTTTACCAAGGCAAAACAATTATTTCTCCAATGCAAAACTTCAGATTAGTGCCTTTAAAAAAATGGGTGAATGTAGTCTTTAAAACACAAGTTACATCAACAATATCCCTAGGTTTTTAAATCCTCTTACTCCCTAGGGAATGCCTTTAAGGTACCTAATCTATTATAATAGCTTGAAACAAAACTATTGTAGAGAATAATAGCGGAACAACACAATAGATGAAACCACAACATCAAATAATACCTTTATTGATAGGAAACAATCTTCATTTGCCTCTTTGGGGGGGAAACCTTCAATAGAGAAGTGCTCTATTAGAATAATTCTCAAGGAAAAAATTCGCATACCCTCTACTCCTATTTATACTAAACCTATATATCCAAAAGAACAATCTAGAGGAAGATCCTTCTAGAAGTGGAAGCTTCTATTGGGTCTTCTTACATTTGATTTATTCTTCCTTATTGCCAAGCCTTATTAATATTGGCCTTTATTACATGGAAATATATTATTCTACCTACATGAGGGGTTAGGGAGGTTAGGTCCCTAACATGTCCTCCCCCTTAGAAACAACCTTGTGCTCAAGGCTTGAAATGAGGAAATTGTTGCAAAATGGTAGCTAGTTCTCAAGTGGCATATGCTGGAGTTGTATCTTTCAACTAGACTAACACTTCCTTGATGGTGCGATGATGCATATGACACTCACGTTGGTCCAAAAGTTCTTGTGGTTGCAACTAGATGGAGCCTTCTTCATCCAACTCGAGAAGGTTGGTCTGAGTTTGGCACTTCATTCTAGTCACCTTATTTAAGAAGGAGACATGAAAAAAATGATGGAGCTTAGAATGACTGAGAAAAGAAAATTGATAGGCCACTTGTCCTACATGCTTGAGAACGGTGTAAGGACCATAAAATTTGGGCACCTATTTCTGACAATGGTCAGCCTTGAGTGAAGTTTTCTTATAAGTTTGTAATTGAGGAAACACTTGGTCTCCTTCAACAAATTGATGTTCAGAGCGACCTTGATCTGCCTATTTCTTCATGTGATTTTGGGCCATGACCAAATTCTCTTTGAGGGTACATATAATATCCTCTCGAACTATAAGCATTTTTTTAACCACACAGAACTTCAAGACACCTAATAGGTATGAGATAACTGAAGGTGGATTTTGTCCATATATTTCTTCAAAAGGAGTCATGCGGGTAGTTGCATGGTAAGAAGTGTTGTACCACCATTCAGCTAGTGGTAACCATTGAGCCCACTCATTTTTCCTTTCAGATGCAAAAAACCTCAAATATGTTTCCAAACACTTGTTCACAACTTCAATTTGACCATCAATCTAGGGATGATAATTTGTGTTGAGATGCAATTGGGTGCCCTGTAGCCTGAACATTTCTTGCCAAAAATTGCTAGTGAAAGTGGGATCTCAATCATAAACAATAGAATGAGGCATTCCATGAAGATTTAATACCCGATCCATGAAAAGTTGAGCCACAGTGGAGGTGGTAAATTGGTGTTGAAGAGCACAGAAATGAGCATACTTGGAAAGACGATCAATGACCACTTTGAAACAAATTTTAAATTTTTTATCCCTAAGACCTAAACTTTCCTTTTTTGGGTTTCAGATTTTCATAAAGCATAAGCTTCGTTATCATTCCCAAAATCCTGGTACCATTTTCCTAAAAAACTTTATTCTTTAAATAATAAAAGGAAAAAAAAAAAAAAAAACTAAAATGTTATAAGAGTCCCAACGCATTTTCTATAAAGTTATTTTTTAATCATGATAAGATTAAAACATAAAGGAGTTAAGATTAACTTTAAAAAGTTTTCAGGATTCAGGGTTTGCTGAGAACATATGTTTCAATACATATTGAATCATGAAATCCCGATCCTCAGTTTCTCGAAAGAATGAGTGTTAGTTCAAATTCTGATTAATTAATTCACTAAAATGAAAAGTTAAGTCTTAAGTTAATCATATTGCGATTTCGGAAATCGGGATTCATCGATGACATATCTCTTGTCAACACGATCCCCGAAATCCCAAAACATGAAATCCCAACCCATAATTTGTGTTAAACTAAATTAATCTTGTTTTGTCCTTAATCCTAATTAATTAGTTAACTAAAATGGAATTAAGTCCTAATTTAAACATGTCGCAATTTCGTAATTTCGGAAATCGAGATGTAGCGATAACATACCTCTTGTCAACTCGATCACTGAAATCCCGAAACATGAAATCTCGACTCAAAATCTATGTTAATCTAAATTAATTCTATTTGGAGGTTAGTCCTTAATCCTGATTAATTAATTCGCTAATATCAAAATTTAAGTCTTAAGTTAATCATTTTGGAATTTTAGAAATCGGGATTCATCGATGACATACTTCCTGTCAACATGATCCCCAAAATCCTGAAACACTTAATACCGATCAATTATTTTGCTAAAACAAATTTAAGTCCTAATTTAATCTTGTCGTGATTTCACGATTTCGGAAATCGGGATTCAGTGATAACATACCTCTTGTCAACTCGATCCCCGAAATCCCGAAACACGAAATCATGACTCTTAATCTATGATTAGTCTAAATTAACTCTATTTTGAAAGCATGACCCTTATCAATTAGTAAGCAAACATCTGATGCACTATAATTTGAAAGCTTATGAGCACGAAACATCTATTTATGATGATATTTTCAAGGAGGTTAAAACTTATGAATAAGTATTGAACAGGGTACAAGCCATGTCACCTGATTCATAGGTTGGTTTCATGTCATTCCAGAGTCATTGGCGAAGTTGTTTACCAAAGAGTTTGCAGGGTGAATCCATGACCACTCCTCTAGAGCAGGAAGGGCCTCCCCCAGGCATTGAAACAAATGTACAGGATAAAGAAAATACAAAAGGAAAAATGAAGGAGGGTGAAATGCCTTCACAAGGAACAGAAGTCCCCCAGACAGAAAAATCAGAGGCAGGGAAAGGAAAGGAGTTGGAAACACCCTCAGAAATCCCTAAGAGTTTTTCGAAAAAGGTAGGAGGAACAACATCGATAGAACTTGGAAGTCCCATTACTTCCTTGACTCCATTGCAGTCTACTTATGGAAACCCCCACGAGGGAGCTCTATATGTTAGTGATCTTGAGCCTATTTCTAGAGATGAGATTCCTCCTTCCAATTATTTTTTCAGTAAGAAGAGAAAGGCTATCCGAAAATAGGAAATGCATCCAAGAGGAGATATGATGATTAAAAAACACAAAATCATTATAGATGGACAAAAACTTAAAGAAGGATAATTCACTACAGAGATAGCAGGCACAATGGGAGCTTTAGCCTCGATGAATTTATACTTTGTGGGTAGTTTGACAACCATGTTGGAGCAGAAATAACAGACGATAGATTAGCTACAGTATCAATTAAAGGAGACTGAAAGAAATATCAGTTGGGGGATAAAAAAGGGTCTAGAACGAGCTAGATTGAATGACATTCAAGAGATTCAGAAACTAAAAGAAATCTTAGAGGAAGCAAATCAGAAAACACAAGTCACTCAGGCACAGGTCCTAAAGCAAGAAGAAACAAATAAACAATTACAAGATAAGATTAGTTCCATTTCAAATCAAGTGGTAGAGCTTGAAATTTTCCAGGCCCAGGTATTGGGAATACATTTGAAGATAGAAGAGGAACAACAGGGAGTTTTTTTAAATATGGAAGTTGTCCAGAATTACTTTCAGTAAACATATAAATCCTTGGAAAATATTCTCCAGAAAGAAATAGAAGTGAAAGCAGCCAGAACGAATTTCCAAAAAGCAGTGGCTTTTTCAATGAGAGAGGATTTCAGGGAGGATAAAAAACTATCTATTTCATCACAGATTAAAGGTGACGTAATACTTAAGGTATGGGAGGCAGACATCACAGAAAATAAAAGAATAGCCAGAGAAGTTAATGACAATTGTCAAGTAATTTTTGATCTTTTAGAGAAAGCTTCATTGACCATTGGAAAAAATGATTGTCGCAGGTTGTTAAGAGAAATTAATATTGTCAAGCATTAGTTAAGATTTAATGAAGAGATGGAAGAAATTCAGGCAGAGATCCCACAAATAAAAGTAATCAATGTCACTGAAATCGACAAATGGATAGTGATGCCAAACTTAAAGTTGCAAACTATTAAGTTCACAAGGAAGATAATTGAAGATCGTCTGCCCGAATTACAGAAAAAGTTATTCATATTTGAGGCAAAAGATATACCAGACGCTCCCAGAGTTTTGGTGAAGTTTCTGGGAAAATGTATTCAGTGTCTTAAGATAGAGGAAGGAAGTTTGTCAACGCAAACATGAAAATATTGTTTTGTATATTTTCATTATCGAAATAACAAAGTAGTTAAAATAGAAATGTAAACGGTTCGACATTGTTCATTCATGTAACCGTAGTCTTAGGAAATTAGTTAATCACCAACGGGAAAATATTTGGTGATCATGTATAAATATACTTTCACAAGACTGAGAAGGGGATTTTTGTTTTTGAGAGATCCTATTGTATTAAAAAAATTTCCAATCCATTGTGATATAAATAATACAGACGAGATTCTGAATTCTGTCAACTTGAAGCTATGTGTTCTTTACCCTGTTTCCAATATTTTTCAATATTTTTCTTCTTATGTCTTTCTAATGAATGACTAACTATAAGTTTATTTCACACATATATTGTAGTTAGAATTGATTTGGTTATTGAATTATTTACAGTTTTTCCTCTGTGATTGCTATCAACAATTTCAAGACATGTAGGTCATTTGAATGATTATATTTTACATTTCATTAGAAATCTCATTTTCCTCTTTGTCTCCTGTTACAATATGAGATTCTTTCTTGATTAAATCCTCATATTTTCATAGCAGTACTACTTTGTTATTTTACTATTCTTAAAATTGTTTCAAGTACAGGAAACAGCCTCAACTGTTATTATGTTATTATTTTGAGTTCCAAAACTCTTTTTCTCTTTTCATCCCTTAAAAACTAAAGCAACAAATCTTCAAACTTTTCATATTTAATTAAAAATTTATTTTCCATGACTGTCCCAAATAATAGACAACCCAACATAGAACCTGGCCTCCAAGATCAAACTAGCATTGCTTTAAACCTTTTTAACACTATTCTGCAAACAACAACCAACCGAGCTAAATTAGAACATTCATGGGATGTTATTGAGAGAGATATTAGCATCCAAGAACAATGGGAAGCTAGACAGAGGCAGTTGAGAAACCAACTCTCATTTGCCCTTCTTTTTTATTCTTACCTTTTAATTACCTTTACCTTTATGGATGCCTTGACGGTATACTTTAGAGCCTTAAAGTATAAAATCAGGAACAACATCTGTTTGGCGCTGCTGCTAGGGAACGAAGAAATGAAACTTTTCCTTGGGAAGAATGACATTGACACTTTATTTCTTTGATAGTGAACAAAGATAGAAAACCTTCTAAGGCTACCTTTATTTTTCACTTGGCGACTCCACAATAAGTAAACTGGCTATTAGCCAAAAGAAGACTAGAAAGAACCCGGACGACAAGTAGACTTCAACAGTCTCTAATTCGGAAAAGATTTTAAAATCTCGAAGATCTTTTAGACAAATCATTTCACCCATACATACTATTTGTCAGCCTGATTTTGCGTAGTTGAACATTTCAGAAACACTTGAGAGATCTGTCTCGCTTCCCCTCTCATACGATACATTCTCTTTTCCTGAGGTATTTTACCTAGATTTCTGTGAACCTTCTCCTCACACATTCTGAGCTTCAGCCTTGAATATACCAATGGCTGCACATGGAGGTTGTAATGTCCCCCACCTCTTAGAGAGTTAATGAGGAGACTCAGTGGCCTAGGCACCCCCACTAGGTCATAGTCTCACACTGAAGGGGGGGGGAAAGTCAAGAAGTTAAAAGTTATATTTTTAAGTTGACTTAAGAAAGGAAAAGGAAAGGAGTAAAAGATAACTCAACAGAAGAATAGAAGATTAACCCTAGGATTTAACCTAACTCAATAGAGAATTAGAAGGAAAAGTATAAGCAAGAGGCTAGGGTGCACCTATTACTCATTCTGGTTTTGGATTAGAATTTTCTATTGCTCTTGAGCATTCAGTTTGGGGGTTTGTTGTACAAGCCCTTGTGAGTAACTCAGTGGTGAAATATCCACTCACCTTGTTCCACAGCTTGGTCTCGGGGATGAAAGACTCCTCCACACCATTCTAGTCTCAGCCCATCTCCATCTAGTGCTTCAGAAGGCGCAAGACCATCAGTTTGAGGGATTTTCTGGAGGGTTATCATCATTCTACATTTGTCTACAGATTGGGACGTCTTGGAGCCATAGGGGACGTCCGGTGATTCAGTAAAACTCAGATCTAGGGAGATCTGCTTGAGATATGAGCCTAAAACTTCTCCCACAGGGTTCTCATAGCCCAATCTATATTCTTGGAGAGTTTCATAGTATTTGGAGGCCTCCTTCATCAGGGCCGAACCTACTAGTGTTTCAGTCATCCAGTGGGGTGCACCATTCAATGGAGATTTCAGATCTACAGCGATTGAGAGGGATCTTGGAGATTCGAGCACCTGGGTTTTTCTTAC
>ML777990.1:498865-556782 GCA_009831015.1 Picea engelmannii | reverse complement strand
TTTTGGCAGCAGGGCCGAGTTATTGAGGGTTTCAGCCTTCTATTGGAGCATGACATTCTTCAGCTGGAGAGTTTGGCATTCAGATCTGCTTGTATTGATCTTCATTTCTTATTCATCCTTTGGAGGCATTATTTTGTATTAGCAGGAGCATTTTGTATCAGCTCATATCTATTGCTTGTACGGCCATCTGAGGTTTATGCCAGATCGGCCATCTATTGTATTGATCTTACATTGCTCATAATAAAAGGTCAGATCTTTGCTTGTGCTTCTACATCTTGAATATATTGTGATCTCCATTTGTTGATGAATCTTGTATGCACTTAATAACTCAATAAATCAGTAGTAGTTAGTGATTCCAAGAAAGAATTTGGCTTGGGATCATTACAGAGGTGTTGGAGCTGGGGGTGGTGCCCCAGGAGGACCAGCAGGTGGCCAAGTACCACTTCCTGGAATCTTTGCTAAAGTAGCTGCTAGATATGCCCCCCTTGTCCTCCTAGTTCCCCTACATGATTTTCCCGAAAATTATATGAAAAGCCTTCCCAAATTTACAGTGGAAGGAGATTTAACCACAAGAACACATAAATTTCTTTGACCAATTTGCCGACATCCTCGGAATCGAACACGAAGATGTCTATTCTAGACTCCTCGTTCAGACTTTCGAGGGACAAGTGAGGACCTAGTTCCAAGCCTTAGTAGCTGGATCTCTAAGATCTTACGAAGAAATTGAAAACACTTTTATTAGACAATGGGGTGAGAGGAGGGACCGCCTCTATTACCTAACTGGATTTGGAGCCCTTAGACAGAAAATCTCAAAATCTATTCTTGAGTTCATGCAAAGGTTTAACAAGTTGTATAATAAAATCCCAGTTGAGGTCAAACCTTCTCAACCCATAGAAAAGGTGACTTTCGTTGGAGCCTTTGATCATGATTTCGCTCTATTATTGAGAGAAAGGAAATCGGTAGATCTCATGAAAATGAAATATTATGCTTTAGAAATCGAATTGAACATGATGGCATCAGGGAAATTAAAAGCAAAAATAGAAACCGAGAACAACGAAAATATGAAATTCAAAGAACAAGGTGGATCCTCAGGATTGGGGAAATCCTAGGGAGATAAAATAGACGAGATGGATAGGGTAATTAGAGAACTTTCAAATAAGATCTAAAAAATGGAACTAGAGAAATAAAAAAGGGATAATTTTCCCAGGAAGGATTTTAGAAGGAATCCTGATCCTCAGGCCCCACAGAAAACAATTAAGAATGAGGATCAAAAAATCTCAACCCCCTTCAAAAGTGAAAACTTTATTGGAGAGGAAGACCTAAAAGATTTTGAAGAGTTAGATGAGGATATAAATAATCTTGGCGACGATAATAAATCACCCTATTTATCAAGACAAGATTACGAAAGATCCTTAAATAAAGAAATTAGATCTGAAGATGATGTAAGCAATGATACTTCTGAAGATTTGGCTTATCAGGGTATCGTTGATGATATTGTAGTCGAACTACAGGAGAAGTATAATTTAATACCTAGGAGTAAGAGTATTCCAACCATCCCAACAAAAAGGATCTTACCTAGGGGCGAAACAGATGAAGTAGCTCCAAAGGTTGTTGACAAACAAACTGCAAAAACCCAAACCGTTGACATGCAACCTGTCAAGTCAAAGTCAGTAGGAACACCTGCTGTGAAAACACAGGTCCCTATGAGTGAAGCCAAATCCGCACCACAAAGAAAAGGTGAAAAGAAAGGAATTGAAGCCCCCAACTTAGAGAGAAAAAAGGTTCTGGGAAATTTTAGTCTCGAAATTGAAATAAACAAATTCAAAATCCCTATCCCACTTGTTGAATTGGATAAAAATCCCATATACATAAAACAAATTGCCTATATGATTAGCTTTTCAGAAGACGAAAGCCATGCCGATGTCATCAACTTAGAAGATGACAAGTCAAACATAGTTTTTGGTGTGCATTTCGAAGGTGCGAGAGACACTATGTCCCCCTTTTATATCACGTTAACCTTGTTCGACCACCTACTTCATAACTGCATGCTAGATTCTGGAGCATCTCACAATGTGATGCCAAAAGCCATTATGGAAAAAATAGGTCTTGAAATCACCAAGCCATATGGAGATTTATATTCCTTTGATTCAAGAAAGGTCAAATGCATAGGCATGATTAAAGACTTGGTGGTAGGTCTGGCACAAATACCTGCAAAAATAATTCTTATGGATGTAGTGGTCACCGATATCCCTCCTAAATATGGTATGTTGTTATCTAGGTCATGGGGTGCCAAGATTGGAGGATCTCTCCAGCTTGACATGACACACTACGATTCCAATTTTTGGAGGACAATACACACGTCTTTATAGAGAAGCTAGGTTGTCATTCATGGTAGGTGATCCACATAACCCAAAAAACCACCCCGTATATATTGTCGATCAATATTTAGGAAATTGTATCTTATCTATTGATGACGATTTTGAGGTAGGTATAAATGAAAGTTGTACAGAAGAAAACACAGAAAAAGAAAAAATTTAAAAAATGTATATAGTACTGGTATATGGAAAATGTTTTTTTACGGTGCTTCATCCTACTTAGGAGCTGGAGCAGGGGCACTCCTTGTGGCTCCTGATGATCAATTTGTAATCCCCTTTTCCTATAGGATACAGTGGAACGTGGACTACACAAATAACGTATGTGAGTATGAAGCCTTAGTTTTAGGATTAGAATCCGCTAGGAGAATGAAAATAAAAAAACTCGAATTTTTTGGCGACGCTGAGTTAATCATAAAATAGGTGAACCGAGAGTAACAGGCCAAACATCCTAGGTTGAGGTCCTATAGGAATTGTGTCTGGGATTTGATCGATAATTTCTTCTCCTCTTTGAATGTTCATTTTGTTCCAAGGGCTGAAAACCAATAGGCTGATGCGTTAGCCAAAGTAGCCTCAACTTTCACACCTCCCACCACGTTTAAATTAAAGTATCACATACAAATGAGGAATCAACCTTCAATACCAAATAACATACAACATTGGCAAGTCTTTGAGGATGATGAACAACTTCACAAATTTTTGGAATCTATAGACAAGTTTGCCGAAACGGATGCCGACCAAGAAAACCAAAATGACCCCATTTGGATCATGCAGGAAGGAGGATTCTCAAGAGTTTCACAATAAAATCGTGAATCAATGAATGCTTTTTCTTAAAAATAACCAAATCCCCAAGGGCATGATTCCCTTGGAAATATTAATCAATCAAGATGATATTCCTTCAAAATCCACCCTACAACCTCAACCTGAAGAAGTTGAGGATTGTGACATAGGTACTACACAAAACCCTCGGTTGGTGAAGCTATCCAAATATCTGTCCCCTGAAACCAAAAAAAAATACACAGAGTTGCTTAGAAAGTAAAAAGACATTTTCACTTGGTCATATGAAGAGTTGAGAACCTATGACACCTTTGTGATCGAACATAAGATACCCCTAAATCCTGGTGTCAAACCCTTTAGACAAAACCTCAGATAAATTAATCCTATTTTATTGACCATGATTGAAAAGGAAGTCAAAAAACTCTTGGATGCAAAAATAATTGTACTATTGAGATACTCTAACTGGGTAGCAAACTTGGTCCCGGTTAGAAAGAAAAATGGGGAAATTAGACTATGTGTCGATTTCAGAAATCTTAAAAAGTCATCCCTCACAGATAATTACCCCCTACCCAAAATGGATCATGTTTTAGAAAAAGTAGTTGGGGAAAATAGGATGTCGATGATCGATGGGTTTTTAGGGTACAATCAAATTGCTGTCAGCGAACACGATAAAGAAAAGACAGTCTTTACCACTCCTTGGGGTACATTTATGTATGATAAGATGTCGTTTGGTTTGATGAATACAGGTGCTACCTTCTAGCGGGCTATGGATATATCTTTCATTAGCGAATGAGATAAATTTGTGGTTATCTATCTTGATGATTGAACCATTTTTTCTAAATCTGATGAAGATCATCTGATTCATCTCAAGCAGACGTTTGAGAAATGTCGCAAGTTTGGTTTGTCTTTAAACCCCAAAATGTCTCACTTTGCTATGCAAGAAGGTAAACTCCTGGGCCATATTGTGTCTCAAGATGGAATTAGAATCGACCCTAAAAGAGTGGAACCTATAGACACAATAAATATTCCTAGGAATGTAAAAGAGATTCAATCATTCTTAGGAAAAATAGTTTTTTTGAGGAGATTTATTCCCAATTTTGCTGAAATAGTGAAATTGATTACAGATATGCTAAAGAAAAACAATGAGGTGAAATGGACAGCAGAAGCTAAAGCATTGTTCACACACATCAAAAAGGTTATAAGTGAGGCACCCGTACTAGCAAGCCCTTATTATCTAAAGGATTTTCTTATTTTCTCATTCGCCTCCGAACACACTCACCGCGGTTCTCCTCCAAAAAAATGAAGAAGGTTTCGAGCAACCGATAGCCTTTTTTAGCAAAATTCTTAGAGATGTCGAACTTAGATATAATATAATGGAAAAACAAGCATATGCTATGGTGAATGCATTAAAGGATTTCAGAACTTATGTGTTGCATTCTAAGGTGATTGCGTATGTACCTACTAGCTCCGTAAAAGATATTTTGGTTTAATCTGATAGTGATGGCAAAAGAGGACGGTGGCTTGCCAAAATTCAAGAATTCGATTTGGAGATTAAACCAATGAAACTAGTGAAGGGGAAAGGTTTATCTAAACTCTTAGCCAAATCAAATTTCAGATCTCTTAGGATAAATGGCTTAAAGAGAAGTGAAGAGTGTGTGGACATTAACGAACTCGATGAACAAATAGTTGAAACCAGAATTGCAGAGAAGTTTGTTTTATCAGATTGGTACAAAGACATAGTGTCCTACCTATTGACCTTGAAGCGCCCAAGTGACATGACCTCATCTAAATCCAGAACGCTGAAGCTATATGTGGTTAAATACAATATATCTGAAAGACAATTGTATTGGAAAGACCCTCTTGGCTTCATGTTGGTTTGTTTGGTCGAATCAAAAACATAAAAGGTCATAAGCCAATTTCACGAAGGAGTATGTGGAGGACACCACGCCTGGAGGGAAACGTCTTATAAGATCCTGAGGGCAGGGTATTATTGGCCCAAACTTTTCTCAAATGTCAATGCCAAGTTTCAAGCTTGCAACCCTTGCCAATTGTTCATAGGTAAGCATAAGCTCACAACGATGCTGTTGGTTCTAGTCAAAACGGAAGCTCCTTTTCAGCAATGTGGATTAGATTTCATAGGCAAAATTAATCCTCATTCTAGTGCTCAGCATAGATGGATCCTGACTGCAACAGATTACTTCACCAAATGGGTGGAGGCTATCCCAACTAGAAAGGCTACAGATTCGGTGGTAATAGATTTTTTAGAAGAGAATATTTTATCTAGATTTGGCTGACCCCAAAAGATAGTCACCGATAACGCTCAGGCCTTTAAATCTATGGCTATGGTCATTTTTTGCCAAAAATATAATATTGTGCTTGGTCATTCCATTGCATATTACCCCCATGGAAATGGGTTGGCTGAGTCTTCAAACACGAGCTTAATCAATATAATTAAGAAAGTGTTGAGCGAAAATAAGAAATCTTGGCATGTGCATTTAAAATACGCTCTGTGGGAAAATCGGATAGGCACAAAAAAGTCTATCAGCACTTCTCCTTTCCAAATGGTATACGGGACAGACGTTATGTTACCTATAAATCTAGCGCTTCCTATAATGAAACTTTGGCAAGATGAGAAGGAAGAACCAAATCCTGTCACAAGAAGGATAAACCAGTTGATTGAAGTCCAACAGCACAGAGCCAAAGTGGATGAAAGGTTGCAAAAATACCAGGACGACATGAAAACACTATTCGATCGTAAAGCCAAAGACAGATATTTTCTCCCAGGAGATTTGGTTTTAAAATGGGATGCAAGGAAGGAAGACTCGGCAAAACATGGTAAATTTGACCACATATGGTACAGACCGTTCAAGGTAACAGCTCCTGAAGGAAAAAATTCATTTATGTTAGAGAATTTGGATGGTAAAATCCTCAATGCCCCTGTCAATGGGCGTTATTTAAAACACTATATGGAATAATTGATTTTCAAAATTCCCATTGTATATACCATTTGATTTTTCTTTTTTCATAATTTTCTTTAGTAAGTCTACTTTCAAAAAAATAAATAAAATAAAATAAAAAATAGGTTAATGTTTTTCTAGAAGTAGGGATACAAAATTCTCAATGTATTCAATTCTTTTAAAAGACCTGATACTCTTCGTATTGTTCCCTTATAGGATTCTGGGTGATAACCTAACAAGTGAAAGTAGCAAACAGACAGCCTTATAGTGGAAGATAAATTCGTCGAGAATAGGTGATAGATAAGATTTTCCATTATTTCAAAAGAGAATGAAAATGGTAAGGCAAAGGTGTGAATTCGAGGAAAGTCTATTTTGTCAAAAACAAAGGTTTTTTTTTTTTAAATGTGGTGATTATCTCACAAGTGTGATATGTCACTTAAAGAATGATTTCTAAATCTAGGCCCTAATAGTTTCACCTAGAATAGGACAAGAGGTATTTAAAATAAACAAAAATGAAAAGCATCTTCGAGAAAGAGTTCCAAGAGTTGGGTTTAATTTTTGACCTCTGTTTTTCGATTTCCAGGTCTTTTCTACGTCTCCCCTTTCTACCCTTAGTTTTGTCTTCTTAAAAAACCAAGCTTCTTTCTGGGTTTCCCACAGAGGGAGAAGAGATTATGTCTTAACTTTTGAAGCTAAAAAACAGTTCTTAAAAGGTAGACTAGTCCTCATAACTCCTCACTCTCCGACTAAACAAAGTTATGCTTAGGCCGATCCCGACTCTCCTAGGTTTCTTAACAGTTTTCTAAGGATTTAAGCTTGCTCGAAGGAAGACCCCTGAAATTAATCTTCCCCTTTTTCTCTGTGGACTAAGGTGTTTTGAAAGTTAAGAGAAGGTTGGTCTAGAGTAATCAAAACAAGTTGATAGGCCTCCACTGCAGTTTTTACACAGATACCATCCCTATTTTATTAAGTACCATTGATTTCCCCCACTTCGTATTCAAAAAGTAAAATATAAGACAGATAACTTCACCGGGGTACTGAACAGGCTTGCTGGCAATGAAGCAATACCTGAGGTTAACTGCATAATTATGATTCGAAGTGGTGAAAGGAAATAAAGTAAAACATAAGACAGATAACTTCACCAGGGTACTGAACAGGCTCACTAGCAGTGAAGCAATATCTGAGGTATCTATAAGGCTCTCATACATAATTTTCACTCTACCCTGGTTACCAGCCTTTTCAAAACCGGATCTGCATCCCAAGTCCAGACAGGGTTCCCCAATTAAAAACATGAAATTTACTTCGTTTGATGCAAGCCAAAAGCCACAAGATTTGTTGGATTCCCTAGGATTGTTTTGATCATCTTAACGCTAACTTAGTTTCAGTAATGAGAAGGAGAAGATCATGAATGGAACTGCAGCCGAGTTTACAACAAATGAGAGTTTTGAAAAGATTTTCAGAAGTAAGGTTCAAATCTTTTTTTTCCTTTGTATCCCCTTCCTTAGCAATTTTTGCAGAGATTGACTCCATTACCCTAATAAAGGCACTAAGGCTACACATTCTCCTTGTCCCACAAGGAGACGAGGTCCCCAATTGGAGCCTATGCTGAAACAAATTTTAAATTTTTTATCCCTAAGACCTAAACTTTCCTTTTTCGGGTTTCAGATTTTCATAAAGCATAACCTTCGTTATCATTCCCAAAAGCCCAGTACCGTTTTCTTGAAAAACTTTATTCTTTAAATAATAAAAGGCAAAAAAAAAAAAAAAACCTAAAATGTTATAAGAGTCCCAACGCATTTTCTATAAAGTTATTTTTAAATCATGATAAGCTTAAAACCTAAAGGAGTTAAGATTAAATTTAAAAAGTTTTTGGGATTCGAGGTTTGTTGAGAACATATGTTTCAATACATATTGAATCACGAAATCCCAATCCCCAGTTTCTTGAAAGACTGAGAGTTAGCTCAAATTCTGATTAATTAATTCACTAACATGAAAAGTTAAGGATTAAGTTAATCATATCACGATTTCAGAAATCAGGATTCATCGATGACATATCTCTTATCAACATGATCCCTGAAATCTCAAAATGCAAAATCTCGACCCATAATTTGTGTTAAACTGAATTAATCCTGTTTTTTCCTTAATCTTGATTAATTAATTCGCTAATATTGAAATTTAAGGCTTAACTTAATCATTTCGGAAATCGAGATTCATCGATGACATACTTCCTGTCAACACAATCCCCGAAATCCCGAAACGCTTAATACCGATCAATTATTTTGCTAAAACGAATTTAAGTCCTAATTTAATCTTGTTGTGATTTCATGATTTTGGAAATCAAGATTCAGTGATAACATACCTCTTGTCAACTCGATCCCTGAAATCCCAAAACATGAAATCTTGACTCTTAATCTGTGATTAGTCTAAATTAACTATGTTTTGAAAGCATGACCCTTATCAATTAGTAAGGAGACATTTGATGCACTGTAATTTGAAAGCTTATGAGCACAAAACATCTGTTTATGATGATATTTTCAAGGATGTTAAAACTTATGAAGAAGTATTGAACAGGGTACAGTCCATGTCACCTGACTCACTGGTTGGTTTCATGTCATTCCAGAGTCATAGGCAAAGTTGTTTACCAAAGAGTTTGCAGGGTGAATCCATGACCCCTCCTCCAGAGTAGGAAGGGCCTCCTCCAGGATTTGAAACAAATGTACAGGATAAAGAAAATACAAAAGGAAACATGAAGGAGGGTGAAATGCCTTCGCAAGAAACAGAAGTCCCCCAGACAGAAAAATCAGAGGCAGGGAAAGGAAAGGAATTGGAAACACCCTCAGAAATCCCTGAGAGTTTTCCAAAAAAGGTAGGAGGAACAACATCGACAGAACTTGGAAGTCCCATTACTTCGTTGACTCCATTTCATTCTACTTATGGAAACCCCCACGAGGGAGCTCTATACATTAGTGATCTTGAGCCTATTTCTAGAGATGAGATTCCTCCTTCCAATTATTTTTTCAGTAAGAAGAGAAAGGCTATCCTAAAACAAGAAATGCATCCAAGAGGAGATATGATGATTAAAAAGCACAAAATCATTATAGATGGACAAAAACTTAAAGAAGGAGAATTCGCTACAAAGATAGCAGGCACAATGGGATATTTAGCATTGGTGAATTTATACTCTATGAGTAGTTTGAAAACCATGTTGGAGCAGAAAGAATAGACGATAGCTCAACTACAGAATCAATTAAAGGAGACTGAAAGAAATATCATTTGGGGGATAAAAAAGGGTCTAGAATGAGCTAGATTGAATGACATTCAAGAGATTCAGAAACTAAAAGCAAGCTTAGAGGAAGMAAATCATAAAATGCAGGTCACTCATGCACAGGTCCTAAAGAAAGAAGAAACAAATAAACAATTACAAGATAAGATTAGTTCCATTTCAAATCAAGTGGTAGAGCTTGAAATTTTCTAGGCCCGGGTATTGGGAATACATTTGAMGATAGAAGAGGAACAACATGGAGTGTTTTTAAATATGGAAGTTGTCCAAAATTACTTTCAGGAAACATATAAATCCTGGAGAATATTCTCCAGAAAGAAAGAGAAGTGAAAGCAGCCAGAACGACTTTCCAAAAAGCAGTGGCTTTTTCAATGAGAGAGGATTTCAGGGAGGTAAAAAACTGTCTATTTTAGAACAGATTAAAGGTGACATAATACTTAAGGTATGGGAGGAAGACATCACAGAAAATAAAAGAATAGCTAGATAAGTTAATGACAATTGTCAAGGAATTTTTGATCTTTTAGAGAAAGCTTCATTGAACATTGGAAAAAACAATTGTCCTGGGTTGTTAGGAGAAATTAATATTGTCAAGCATCAGTTAAGATTTAAAGAAGAGATGGAAGAAATTTAGGCAGAGATCCCACAAATAAAAGTAATCAATGTCACCGAAATCGACAAATTGATAGTGATGCCAAACTTAAAGTTTCAAACTATTAAGTTCACAAGCAAGATAATTGAAGATCGTCTGCCCGAATTATAGAAAATGTTCTTCATATTTGAGGCAAAAGATATACCAGATGCTCCTAGAGTTTTGGTGAATTTTTTGGGAAAATGTATTCACTGTCTTAAGATAGAGGAAGGAAGTTTGTCAATGCAGACATGAAAATACTGTTTTGTATATTTTCATTATCAAAATAACAAAGTAGTTAAAATAGAAATGTAAACAGTTCAACATTGTTCATTCATATAACCGTAGTCTTAGGAAGTTAGTTAATCACCAACGGGAAAATATTTGGTGATCATGTATAAATATACTTTCACAAGAGTGAGAAGGGGCGTTTTGTTTTTGAGAGAGATGATTGTATTAAAAAAATTTCCAATCCACTGTGATATAAATAATACAGACGAGATTCTGAATTCTGTCAACTTGAAGCTATGTGTTCTTTACCCTGTTTCCAATATTTTTCAATATTTTTCTTCTTACATCTTTCTAATGAATGATTAACTATAAGTTTATTTCACACATCTATTGTAGTTCGAATTGATTTGGTTATTGAATTATTTACAGTTTTTCCTCTGTGATTGCTATCAACAATTTCAAGACCTGCAGGTCATTTGAATGATTATATTTTACATTTCACTAGAAATCTCGTTTTCCTCTTTGTCTCCTGTTACAATATGAGATTCTTTCTTGATTAAATCCTCATATTTTCACAGCAGTACTACTTTGTTACTTTACCATTCTTAAAATTGTTTCAAGTACAGGAAACGGCCTCAACTATTATTATGTTATTATTTTGAGTTCCAAAACTCTTTTTCTTTTTTCATCCCTTAAAAACTAAAGCAACAAATCTTCAAACTTTTCATATTTAATTAAAATTTTATTTTCCATCACTGTCCCAAATAATAGACATCCCAACATAGAACCTGGCCTCCAAGATCAAACTAGCATTGCTTTAAACCTTTTTAACACTATTCTGCAAACAACAACCAACTAGGATGAATTAGAATGTTCATGGGCTGCTATTGAGAGAGATATTAGCATCCAAGAACAATGGGAAGCTAGACAGAGGCAGTTGAGAAACCAACTCTGATTTACCCTTCTTTTTTATTCTTACCTTTTAATTACCTTTACCTTTATAGATGCCTTGACGATATACTTTAGAGCCTTAAAGTATAAACTCAGGAACAACAACCACCATGATGACTGACTTTTTTCCCGATTTAGGTAAGCCCACAATAAAATCCATATATATATCCCTCCAAATAGAAGGTGGAATTAGAAGAGATTGTAGTGTTCCATGAGCTTTGACTATTTCTCCCTTGTTGCGTTGACAAACATCACATTCTACCACAAAATTGCGAACATCCTATTGCATACCATCCCAGAAAAAGGAACGTTTGACCCGGTCATAGGTTTTGTTAAACCCTGAGTGCCCAACTGTGGGTGTAGCATGAAACTCAGAAAATACCATGGATTGAAGTTGTGACTGTTTACTTAAATAAAAATGGCCTTTGTAGTGAAGTTCATCATTGTGCCAAGAGTACCCTAGGGAAACTAGAGAATTGGCCTGTGATTTTTGGATCAGATGCAAAATTTTGGGATCTTGTAGCCATTCCTGGAAAACAACTTGGCCAATCTGGTACAATGAAGGAAAGGGAAAAAATGGACCCTTCATATTCATATTTTCTTGAAAGTGCATCAAAAACCACATTGTCTTTTCATTTATTGTAAATGATCTCATAAGCATATTCAAAGAGCTTAGTCATCCATTTTTGTTTCTCCAGGGAGGAAGGGCATTATTCCATAAAATACTTGAGGCTTTGATGATATATAGTAATTTGGAAGTGCTTCCCCAATATATAAGGGTGATAGAGATGCACTGCATGCAAATTAGCCAACATTTCCTTTTCATATATTGATTGGACTAAATGTCGCTCTGATAGTTGTTTGTTGGTAAAGGAAAAAGGCCGACCATCTTGCATAAGTACTGCTCCAATTCCTCTCTCGAAATCATCAGATTAGAGGACAAAGGTATTTTTTAAATTAGGAAGGGCCAGGACTGGAGTGGTGCACATGGCCACCTTCAAGGCTTGAAAACCCTGATCAGCTGTGGGAGTCCAAGTGAAAGAATTATTTTTAAGGAGAGAAATGAGAGGTGCAACAATATTTCCATAATTCTTAACAAACTTGTGATAATATCTTGTTAAACCCATAAATCCACACAATCTTTTGAGAGTCTTTGGGCAAGGCCAATCCTGCATAGCTTCAATCTTCTTATGATCCACCCTGACACATTCCTTGATAACAATATGACCCAAGTACTCGACTTCTGAGGCTCCAAAAGAGAATTTAGATTATTTGAGGAAACTTTGGTGCTAAGAGAGTATATGTAGAACACGATCCACATGAGCAAGATGGGATGTCCAGGTTTTACTATAGATGAGGATATCATCAATGAAAAGTAAGACAAAATGATGGAGAAAAGGATGGAAGACATGATTCATGAGGATTTCGAAAGTGGAGGGAGCATTACATAAGACAAAGGGCATGAAAAAAAACTCATAGTGGCCCTCATGAGTTTTAAATTTAGTCTCAATAATGTCTACCTCGTTCATACATATATGGTAGTGGTCAGAACGAAGATCAAGTTTAGTAAAGAATTGGGAACCACCCAATTCATCCAAGAGGTCATCAATGAAAAGAATGGGAAATTTTTCTTTGATGGTGAGTTTGTTGAGGGTGTGGAATTTATTAAACATGCACAAAGAGCCTTATTTCTTAAGGACCATGGCTAGAGGAGAAGAGTAGGGGCTTGTACTAGGGCGGATAACACATGCAGTGAGAAATTCTTGAACAATTTTCTCAATTTCATTTTTCTAGAAAAGGGATGACAATAGGGATGGACATTGAGAGGAAGGTTATTGAGGACAAGAGAAATGAAATGATCATGAAAACCATGGGAAGGAGGAAGTCCATAGGGAGTGGAAAAAATAGCTTGATGTTTGGAGAGGATGGATTGGAGTTCCTACAACACAGAGGGTGTCACAGTGGTGTGAATGGTATGGAGTTGTGTAATAATTCCAGAATGAAATTTTTTGAGCATCTTTTCCATGCGATGGGAACTGATGATCTCCAGGGAACTGACAATGATTCCTTGGAACTTATATTGTTGGCCCCCTGGTTGAATTGAATGGTTAATTCCTTAAAATCCATGAGAATGGGACCTAAAGTCCTTAGCCATTTGACACCCAACAAAATTTCACAACCACCCATGTCGATAGAAAACATATGATATTTCATGTGGTACTGACCAATTTGGAGACACACATTTTCACAATGCCCCCCACATTTCATGGACCCACCATTGGAAATCATGATTTGAAAATTATTAACTGCACTGATATAGAAATTAGTTTCTTGGGAAATGTGGTGATGAATAAAATTATGGGCTCTTCCACTGTCAACAAGGATGATGACCTTACAATGATTAATGTAACCAATTAGCTTGAGGGTTTGGGGAGCAGAGAATCCAGTGAGATCAATCAGGGAAATGATTGATTCAACTTCAGGAGGGTCAGAGGGTGGGGTCATGTCAGTGGGTTCATATGAATTGACCACAGGGGGGGATCAACATCATCTTCAAAAACATCCTCGGAGATGGCCATAAAAATATTTTGTTCCTTACACTTTTTCCCAAGAAAATGTTTTTCATCACAATTATAACAAGGGCCTTTGAGTTGGCATTCATCCATTTCTTCCCTGGTCAATTTTGTTAGAATATAGAATATGGTGTGTTCGTTTTACCATTAACAATACCCTCATCACCCAACCACAGGCCGAAGCCTCCCTCCGAGCACCTTAACCTTGACTGAGAATTCCTCCGGAAGAAAACCCTAGGCTAGATAGCCAAACAAAGAGCAGTGCATCTCTCTCCAAGGATAGCGCAACACAAAAGACTGATCAGATAGTCCCATACCCTAGCCAAGAGATATCCAAGCCAATATTGAGAACTAGTTGCTGCTGCAGCTGCACCTGCAACCCTCCTCCAAACTTGCGCACCAGACTGCAACTGCAGTGCGCACCAATTGGGAAACTGCAATTCTGAGATGTGTCAAATGAAAAACTGGTGCCCTATATTTATAGTAATCTTGCCAGTTTACTGGGGCCGACTTCTCCTTCTAGGTATGTGTCTGTTCAGTATATTATTATGAATTTTTGCCGACTTCTTCTCTTAGAGGCTAATAGTCTAATATAAATTATATTCTTGAGCCGACAAGGATTCTAGGGTTATTAGCCAATTCATTAGGGTTTCTCTTGCTTCCCAGAGTCTTCTATTCTCATCAGGTTCACATGTAGAGGTAAATACCTCCCACAGCTACCATAATATTAACACTCCCTCCTAGCTAGAGAGGTATTTACAGGTAATGGAATTGAGCACAAAACATACCATTTACCCGGTAGTATCAATATAGTCATCTAGAGTATTTCATGACTAGATCATGAGCATCGCCATCACTATCAGCTGCATCATCTCTTGAAACCATACTTCATCTGAGTAATATGATGTTGGATAAGTCACTCTCACCATGGAGTGATACAAGAGGAGTAAAATCTCTGAACTGTTTTCCGTCTGGAAAATCTCTATTCATCATTCATCTGAATGATCATCTCCAATAATCTGCTGATAGTCTTCAAGGCAATTAGAACAAGGATAGAACACACCTGTGTCTATTCATAGTAGTACACAACTACAATCTAGTGGTTAACTACCACATCAAGTAACACACAAGTACTTTATTAGCAACGTATAGTTGCGAGCAGTGAAACACATTCTCCACGGTAGTCCTCATCTACTATCATATAGTCTTCATAACAAACATTTGATAGCATCCTGCATAGAAACAATGTTATGATAAAAACTGTATCATCTGGGCCAATCTTTCACTCACATCTGTGAGATCTGAAAGAATGTTTGCCACGACAGTAGTCTTCATCTACATAGAAACAATGTTATCATAAAAACTGAATCAACTAGGCCAATCTTTCACTCACATCTCTGAGATCTGAAAGAGTGTCTACCCTCAGTATAGAATATCAACAATGATCATTTGGGCCAATATTTCACTCACGTCTGTGAGATCTAAAAGAATGTCTGCCCTCAATATATAAAATCAATAATAATCATCTGGGCCAATCTTTCACTCACATATGTAAGATCTGAAAGAATGTCTGCCCTCAACATAGAATATCAATAATAGGCTATCTTCCCCATTCTTCTCAACCAAGGAAGAAGGATTGTTTCTGATTTATGAACTTGGACCATTTCCCACCCTGGGCCATTCTTCCGACACTAAACAAAGTGTAACCTAGAAAGAATGAGTCTGCCCTCGAGAAATTTATGGACCATTCCTCCGACACTAAACAAAGTGTAACCTGGAGGGAATGAGTCTGCCCTAAGGAATGACTGTCCTGGACTATTCCCCACCCTGGGCCATTCTTCTGACACCAAACAAGGTGTAGCCTAGAGAGAATGAGTCTGCCCTCGTGGAATAACTGTCCCTGATTGCTGAGCCTGGACTACTCCCCACCCTGGGCCATTCCTCCGACACCAAACAAGGTGTAGCCTGGAGAGAATGAGTCTGCCCTCGAGGAGTAATTGTCTGGACCATTCCCCACCCTGGGCCATTCCTCCGACACTAAACAAAGTGTATCCTGGAAAGAATGAGTCTACCCTCGAGGAATGTATGTTAGGCTTCAACCTCCAAACGAACAATTCTTCGAAACTACTCACAACTGTGAACTTCAAAAGAATGACTGCCCAGCAAGGTGGACCATTCTACTTGACCACTACTCAGAGTGACTGCCAAGAAGAATGACTGTCCTAGACCACTCCCCAAAATGGTAAGTCGTTGTCTATGATACATCAACCATCAATATGCCTCCCATGTTAACTACAATGGGAAGCCACTGTCCATCATAAATCTCAATCCACTTTCAGAATAGGAAAGAATCTGTCCAATCTGGACTATTACAAAGATAAATGCTCCCTCCTAACTGGAGAGTTATTTCAATCACAAAAATAAATGTTTGCATACCTTCTTCTAGCTTGGAGAGTCTTCCCTTCTAGTTAATAGAGTTATTTCCATGAGCTCTGGCTTGAATATGCAAGTTCTTTCATCTTGAATATGGGATTTACCAAAATGTATGCTTATCTTCTCATTTGTGGAGATATGTATTGGAGAATCACTTTCTCCTTTCTGGACTTCATCATGGATAATGTAATGCTTGTACTATATTTTGGAACACTGTGAAGGCTTCTTGTAGATGTGAACAATAGAGTATATCATAGTTGGAGAACTGGAACATATCCATGTGGTACTTCTTCTGTCATCATGAGATCTGATCTTCTGAGTAGTCATCTTGATGTTATAGTAAATCTTCACCACGCTACTGCTGTGCACTGGAGGTTCTCCACCAAGTTGTCTTCTTCTTATCTGCATATAGGAGTATATTTATGGTATGCCTCAAAGTCTTGAGATTGCTCTACATGTGCTCTTTACTCAATTTCTTCTGGAGAACATTCTTTGCATTCATCTGATGTAGAATTCAGAATCATGGATTTTGCGTATGATATAATGACTTATATAGAGATAAGTCTGGTGTACCGGAACAATGAATCATCATAGTCTCCTCCCTCTATCTGAGAGAAACTCTAGTTCTGGATCTCACAATGCTTTCATTCATAAGTCTTCCATACACTGTTCTTCATCAAGACTTTCAGTTCTTCTGCTTGATTTCTTTTAGTGAGTTCATATCAGGCTAGTAATATTGTGATTCTTGATACAATGACTGGTTGTTCTGGTTATTCTTTTTCTTTCTTGGAATCTTTATGTTCTTCTTCATGTTTTTCTTTTTACTTTTGGGTCCATGGAGTTTCTTGTAGATTCCATGCCCTAGAGATTCCACTTCTACCTTTCATCATAGGATCACGGATCTGGATGGACAACCAGGAATACTTTAAGTCTTTTCTTTGAAGAGGTCTTCTTCTGTAGTTGAGCTGAACATGTATTGTCTTCCATGGTTGCTACCATGGATATATACATTTCATCATCTTCAATGGATCATAGGATTATCTCTCTCCTGATCCTTGCTTCATGTATAAGTGCATATAATCTTCTTCCTTCGTCTGACTAAGTCCATGCTTCCATCTTCGTCCTTATTGTCTTATATATAATAGAATCCATGCTTCCATCTGCATCCTTATTGTCTTCTGCAATATATAATTGGATCTCTTGTCTAATAGATTCCACGCTTCCATCTTAGTTGTCGTCATAAGTCTTTTTCCAATATCTCTTGATGTCTGACTACTAAGTCTCTTCAGGATTGATTCTGATTTTGGCTTATCTTGTAATAGCTTTCACATGATATATTTCATTCTTTCATGTGTAATATCTAATGATATTCATTCTTATCTTGTTTTTCTTCCATAGGTATAGTTATTATTGGAACACATTATCTTCCAAGAGATAGATATACAAGATATGTACAAGGACGATGCAAGCAAGATATGTACAAGAAAATAAGAAGAGTGTTATTACCTTTTAGTAGAAGAAGTCTCTTCCATCCTGCTTAGTCTTCTTTGTCGGTTCCTTTTCTTCGGCAATCGATGCTTCGCGTTTCTTCTTCCTTTTCTTTAGCTCGAGACACTGATTTCTGTAGTGACCGTACTTCTGACAGTTGAAGCATTGTATTTCTGAGATGTCTTTCTCTTGATTTGGCTTCCTCCTTGAACCAAACTTCCTTTTGTTTCTGAAGTTCTTGAATCTTGCTATGAAGGCTTGATCATTGTACTTCTTTTGAGGTTTCTCTTTTGCATTGATCCTTGATTCTTCTTGAGCACAGCAAGTCCAAAGTTCTTCAAATGTCGGGTACTCCTTCCTTGTGTTCATGCTTGCGGCAAATGCATCCCATGTCTTGGGAAGACCATTGAGTACTATGTTCACCAATTCCTTTTATGAAGTGATCTCTTCAATATCTTGTATTTGATATCTTAACTGGGAGATCCTTACAAAGTATGATGTTATGTTGTCGTCATCATTCATCTTCATGTCATGGAGCTCATTCTTCAGACTCATAACTTGTCCAATGTTTCTGACTGAGAAGAGATTTGTTAGGGCATCGTACATCTTCTTCGATGAGTCAAGATGGGAGATGTAGGGTATCAAGTGGTCTTTTATAGAATCCACTATGATACTCATGGCATTGATGTCAATGTCTTTGAACTTCTCCATAGCTGCAACATTCTGCGGCTCCATCTCTTCTCCTTCTGTAAACTCTGGCTTCACGATCTTTCCTTTCACAATATCCAGCACTTTATTCTTAGAAAGGATGAGGTAAATCCTTGTCTTCCATGATCTAAAATTAGAGGCTCCATCTAGCTTGTTCTCAGACTTCATAGAGTTCATCATGGCTTGCTTGACTTGGTCAAACCCTAGATTTGACCATAAATCCAAAATTCACATCTTGGCCTTCTAAGAGTACCAAGAGATGAACTCGGCTAGGGTGAACTGATCTATCTAGAGATTAGTTCAATATCGTCACTTAAGGTGCCTCGACAAGAGGTTTAGGGTTTCTGCAACTGCTTCTACTAGTAACCCTAGCGATAGTACCTCAACGAGCTCAATATTTAGCGGTTATGTTTCCTTCCAGCATTTTAGGCTGCCTGAAGGGGTGTGGGCCCATAACCTGTTAGAATATAGAAGATGGTGTGCTCATTTTACCATTAACGATACCCTCATCACCCAACCACAGGCCGAAGCCTCCCTCTGAGCACCCTAACCTTGACTGAGAATTCCTCTGGAAGCAAACCCTAGGCTAGATAGCCAAACAAAGAGTAGTGCATATCTCTCCAAGGATAGCACAACACAAAAGACTGATCAGATAGTTCCATACCCTAGCCAAGAGATATCCAAGCCAATACTAAAACTTGTTGGTGCTGCAATTGCACCTGTAACCCTCCTCCAAACCTGCACACCAGACTGCAACTGCAGTGCGCACCAACTGGGAAACTGCAATTCTGAGATGTGTCAAATGAAAATCTGGCACCCTGTATTTATAGTAATCCTGCCAGTTTACTGGGGCCGACTTCTCCTTCTGGGTATGTGTCTGTTCAGTATATTATTATTAATTCTGGTCGACTTCTTCTCTTGGAGGCTAATAGCCTAATATAAATTATATTCTTGAGTTGACAAGGCTTCTAGGGTTATTATCTAATTCATTAGGGTTTCTCTTGCTTCTCGGAGTCTTCTATTCTCGTCAGGTTCACATGTAGAGGTAAATACCTCCCACAGCTACCATAATATTAACAAATTTATGGATCTTTAGTGGAGTGGGAGGAGGAGGGGCAGTGACTGGTTTGGGGCAAGGAATAAAGGAGGGCTTTCTAGTTCGATAAGAGACAAATTTGTGTGCTCCCTTAGCTCTTTTAGTAGCTTCCACCCAAATTTGAGGTTGATCCATGAGGACATGGGCACGAATATCATCCTTGAGGCCACTGATAAAACATTCTTAGAAAAAATCATCATACATGCCCTTTGTACAAAAAGCCAGGCACTCAAAAGCAGTTATAAAGTCTTCCACTATGTCATATTGTTTCAACTTTGTCAAAGGGCCTAAATGGTTGGTGTTAGTGTCAAAGCATTCATAAATCTCTACCACAAATTGTGTCCAAGCCACATACCCTTGGCAGCCATTTTTTCTCCATTGCCAACGTTCTTAATCTAGATGAAGAACACTGTATCAAAGTTTTTCCAACTCATCTATAATTTCATACAAAGAGAAATAATGTTCCATTTGAGTTACCCAGCCAGTGGGATCTGAGCCATCAAATTTTTTCACATCCACACGTGGAAGGCATAGGTCATGCTGAAAGTGATGGGGATGAAAATTCTAGGAATTAGAGGAAGTTTCACCTTTGGGGTGAAAAGGTGGTTCAGAGGAGGGAATATTTGTAGGGATATTCATCTTGGCACAAATCATGTTAGTGAAGGATACAATCTAGGTAGCGAGGTCTTGTTTGATGTTTTCCAATTTTGTGTATATGGAGGAATGCATGTTTTTATTAATGGTGGCAATATTGTCACTGAGCTACCTCACTTCATGTTGGGTCTTTGTGAAAGTAGAGGACAAGGAATTGAAGTGGGATTCCAAGTCTTGGATATGGGTTTGAGTCATGATGAAGAGGGAAAATGAAGAGGGATGGGTGGGACCACACATAAAATGGGTTATGGCTGAAGGGTATCAAGGCAATCAGGGCGACAAGGGGAATCCAATGGGGTGAGGCCAAAATAAGGGTGTCGGAAGGGGGTCGGGTCCATAGGAAAAACAATTGCTGAAAAATGATAGGTATGACTACAATAAGGGTGAAGAGAGGAATCCAACGGGATAGGGATCAAATAATGGTTCCAATAGGATCCAGATTGTAGTGTTGAAATTCCCAAATTCTTAACAAGAAGAATTGTGTATTAATTTCGCAACCTGAATGCAGGAGACACAGTTGCACGGAAATAGATCTTGTATGTTATGTTTATGTTTTTGTCCCAAGGGTTAGGCTATGTAGGGTCTCTACAGACAAAGGATTTCCCTATGCTATAGATCTCTGATATATGTGTGGGGTCCAACAGTAGTACTCAACCCAATATCTTAGGGAACAAACTAAGGAGGCTAGACCGTGCCCTTAGACATACTACCCGACTACCTAGGTAATAGAGCGTATCTTCCTAATTGTTGTTCTCAGTGGCACTATAGCAGTCAGGCAGTCGAGCATTTTATCTATGGATAACTTTAGGATATCTAGGTTGATCCATATACAAGTTTTGTCTAATGTGCTACCACTCAAAGGGCTACCAATAGGGATTAAAAGGGTGGCCAACATATGTGCTCTTAAGTACCACTTGTATTTCATGTGTGTATTACTCCTCAATCGTGGTTTATGCACGTAACAAAAAATATCTATAGATTTAAGATGTCGGAATACATCTCTACCTTGAAAACATTAACCCACAATTTTCTGCCAAGGAAAGTGCTCTAATAACACTTGTAAGGTACCTGATCTATTATATTAGAATGAAAAATAAATATTGTAGAGAATAATAGCAGAACAACACAATAGATGAAACCAAAACACCAAATAATACCTTTATTGATAGGAAACAATGTTCACTTGCATATTCAAGGGGGAAACCTCAAGCAGAGCAACGCTCTAATACAATAATTCTCAAGGAAAAAATTCCCATACCCTCTACTCTTATTTACACTAAATCTATCTATCCAAAAGAACAATCTAGAGGAATATCCTTCTAGAAGTGGAAGCTTCTTTTAGGTCTTCTTACATTTGACTTATTCTTCATTATTGTTAGGCCTTATTAATATTGGACTTTATTACATGGAAATATATTATTCTACCTACGTGAGGATTTAGGGAGGTTAGGTCCCTAACAATGCCAAACAAACTAGGGTAAATCTAGAAGGGTGTACACACTTGTACTTATCCTAGAAACCCTTATAAACTTAGAAAATAAGATGAATCTTAATGGAGGTTGTAAACAACATACTCCTCCTAGGGTTTCAACCAACAACAACCAAGAATAAGAAAGAAAGAGCTAACAAATGTAGATTGTCCTTACCAATTCCAAGAGAGAGAGAGAGAGAGAGAGAGAGATCAAAGCCTAGTTCACCAAAAAAATTACCATCAATGAGCAATAAAATAATCCTTCAAGAGGGGCACACAACTTTATCTCAAGTATTCACCAAGAAGTATCACCAAGAAGCATTTTCACAATAGAGAGATACCAAAAATTCCCAAGAGGGCGCAAATTTCAGCCAATATGTCTTCTCACAATGGGAGAGCTATGTCCAAATGAAATAGAGTTGATCTCTATTTATACAAAATGTTATAAAACATGTTTTTCCACAAAGCATAGGGTAAAATACAAGATAAGGGGTAAACATACCTTACCTTTCCCCTTTAGAAAATTAATATTATTTAATTCATAGTTTGCACATAAGAGAAACCCTAAAAACAAGACGTCGCCCCTTTTTTGGGCAATGTTTGGCACTTTTGGTCAAGTCATTGAGTTGGAGAAGGGAGAATTAGGCCTCCAAAGGAAAATTATCTTCAACCAAAGCATTTCCTCCATGATCCATGAGCCTCTTCCTCCAAAAGGTGATGTTTTGTTCCTTTCAAGCAAGTCATTTGACATGTAGGAGTTGGGTAAGATCTTCCAAGGTGTCCTCTAGGACTACAAAGCTAGGTCATCAACATATAGAGTGTAGGCCTTTGGAATCCAACCTATGGGATTCAAGCCCCAAGGAATCCCAAGCTAGGCTTGTTCTTCCAAAATTTTCCACCAACTAGGTCCTACAAATACAAATAATATTCCCTCCAAGGATCTCAATTCAAATGCATCATAATGAGTAAATCAAATCAATAAAAGATCCATTTAATCATGTACATACAAACTACCTCATCAAAATAAACAAGTGCTCAAATACCCTATGTAATTTTTCAATTTTAGGTATGGGAGGGTTGACAAAGAAACCTATTGGATGAATCATACCTCAAGTTTAGGAGTGTTTCCCAAGATGGCCTTTCTCTGAGTCATGTGGATGAGGTGACATGTATGGGGGTAAGAAATTTTGGCATGGGATTCATGTCATACAAGGGGTTGTAGTAACTTGTTTATGGGTGCCTTTGTAGAGGGTGTATTGCACCTTCATTTTCATTGCAACATTTTTCCAAGCCCATTTATTTCCTTTTACTCTTTTAGGATGTTTCTAGGTTGAAGCCAAGGTGGGGATTCTACCTAAGCATGAAAAACAGTTCCCACCTTGACTCTTCCCTGGTCACATCATGCTTCCCCAATTTGAAAACATGTGTGGGGAATATACCTAAGCATTAAAAACAGTTCCCACACATGCTCCTCCATGGTTGGAATTTTGTATTAGTTATTTTTCATGTGTCCCATCGGTTTCTTACGAGAGACATTTGATTGTCCTCAAGATCCATGGGCGATCATATATTTTAGCACTTGGTAAATTTCCTAGAGGTTGACGAAAGAAGAAATATACAAAGGTAACTTATCCAACCACTTTTGAAACTGGGATCTAGCCCTTCCAGCTTCAGAGAGGGATCTCTCTATATGTTTTAGCTCTGTTTCCAATTTTTAATATTAGGCTAGGTAAAGAAATAGGTTGGTTTTGTTGTTAAAGAGTTTTTCGAATTGGTTGAGACAGTCTACACATCCATTGGGCTATGGGGTCTGCGTTTTAATAAAATATGAGATCAGAACCAGAAATGTAAAGGAAAAACTTTCACAGGGCGAGATAATATAATCACTGGATATTTTAATAGCATAAATGATGGACAATAGAAAAGATGAGAAAGATAAATTCAACAAAGAAGCAATTAAGAATTTCATTATCGAAACCACCAGAAGATAAACACTTAAATATTTCGAGTCAGAAACAACGTATACGAGATAAATCCTGCAACATTCGTTACTCGTAAAGATTAGAATTAGAAAACAAGATGATTACAAAGAAAGAATAACATTCAACTTAGAGAGAAAACATCACCAGTGAATACAAGCAAGAATCCTGTAAAAGTGCCTCCTTTTATTAATGGAATATCTCTTCAACAATATTACAATCTGACAGCATCAGGGTGTGAAGATCAACAACACTCAATACTTCGAAAGGTGAATTATTTATAACTCAATTACAAACATTCCTGTCATCAATGACCAAGACGTGCTAAACCTATTTTTAGCCTAACAAACTTAACAAATCTCAAAAATCTAGGAACTACTCGATGATGTGGTGTAACTGAATGTTGATTTCTGGGTAGGTCGTTGGCAAGGTTTCTGCACAACCTCTTCTGAATGGACAAATGAATGGACTGGGACATCTCATCCTCTAATCAATCAGATCATAGAGTTCCTCCCATCTGATATGACTGGGCACATTGACTTTGAGCAACCTCCGATACACTTCGTCCATGTCTGTGTACTTGGAAAATGTAGGCTTGGTGAGGAAAATGTATCGAATCTCATGTTGGATGCTAATGTCCCATTGAAGGGCATCAAGAAATGCTTTGCCGGTGATGCTCCCTTAAATTCCTGCAAACTTCGAACTGTCCTTAGACACATCAGCCAATCTCTTCTTGTAATATGGGAGTGTCATCAGTTTATCATTAATAAACTTCAGACCAGAAAGACCTTTCTTCTGGAGAGCCTCAATCTTACTGAAAAACCTTTGTACCCCCTGGTCCATGGCCTGAACCTTTTCTTCCAGCTGAAGCATTAGTCCTCTCTTGGTCAAGACTCTCTTGACCTCAAGGATGGTCTCAGTTTTGTCTTCAATCTTCAGCTCTTCCATCTCCTCCCTGGTCTTAGAATTGAGGAACTTTATGATCTCATTTGCCTGTGTTGGCCTATCTCCAATTCTACTCTGATCTTCTCAATGGATTGTTTACTCCTCTGGACCAGCTCATTCTACTCAAACATGATTTGGATCATGGGCCATATCTCACTTATGGACTTAGTGATGTCAGTCCATACGCTCTCTTTAACCTCGGCCAATGTCTTCCCTGCCACTGTTTGTTTCTGGAGCTGCTATAACTCCTGCTTGAGCTGCTCTGTCACATGATTTTCCTTAGATAGGCTGGTCTGGAAGGAAGTTTTGAGTTCCTGAAGGTTCTCCACTTCCTTTTTAAGCCTGTTGATCTCTATCTCCTGCAGGTTCATCTTTTCCATGGATTTATCCAGGTCGACTGTATTCTCTGGGGATGTCAATGGAGTTGTGGATGGGATTTATATCACTAATGCAGTGCTCACTCCCGCAATTGGGATAGCACTCAATGGAATGAATTCCATTGGCTTCAGCTGCTCTTTCTCTTTCAATAATCTCTCCATCTCAGCTTCCATGTCTTTGAGCTGTGCATTCTGCTCCATGAGCAAATTGAGCATTTTGTCCTTCTCACCTTCTTTCTCTGCTATCTCCTTCGCCTGCGAGTCCTCTATGGGCGAGAGCTTCAGTTGTTTCCTCAAGGAGTCAATGTCCACTTTCTTCTTTTTTATCATCTCCTCCACTGCTTTGACGTTCGAAGGGTCATAGTCGATCTTGAGGACCATCTCCTCCAAAGTTTTGATTATATTGTCCTTCGCAAAGGACGATATATTCTCCATCTTGAGTTGATTTTGAGCATTATTCAGTGACACCTGCAATTTGGATGCAGAAATGGAAGCATGCGCCAATGTATTGAACACCATTTCCCCTGTCTATTTGTGCAGATCCATTTGATCTGTTGGGTGCACGTCCTTCGTCTGGAATTCGAAGGTGGCCCTCTTGTAGTCTGTGATCACCTTGGGCTCTGGTACCTGTGCCTGGAGGAAGGCCATGTGCATTCTTCCCTTTTCTGTGTCAAATGCAAACAACATCCTATACTGTGCAGTTGACATCTACTTCCGAAACTGAGCGTAAGTACTGCTGGTAAGAGTCTGGTTATTTTTCTTGATCAGCTCGTGCTTCTCAAAAATGATCAACTTGGGCCCAGTCTTGCTTGGCTGAGTGTCCAATGGGGAGTCTATGGATTTATTCGGTAATGCAGGGGTAATGTCCTTATAGAGGCTCGAACCGAAGGGTGGAATAACAGACTTAGTCACTTTGGTAGGTGGGGCTTCTTGTTCTCCAGTCGGACCAGAAACTGAAATTGTCTTGGGCCTCTTAGTGTGCAACTGGAACTCTTCAAACGATACCTCTGTGACAGGCAGAGATAAATATTGTTGAGGCCTTTTTTCCTGAGGGACCTGTGGCATGGTTGTTGGTGGCATAGTGGTCGAGGGAACCTGCTGTTCCACTTCGACCAAGGTGTTAGGCACCCACACTGTCTGATTGGAAAATTTCTCAATTTCGGGCTTGGACACATGAACATACGGGATGTTCTTGTTCTTCACCCTCATCTCTGAGATGATCCCATAAGGGTCATAGTTCCATGGGAAGCTCATGAAGAACTTCATTTCTTTCAACATCCTGTCTGCTTCTTCCCTAGCACCTGACTGTTGCAGATGAAGGAGCCAATCTGCCCCTTGATTCAAAGTTGGTGCTTCTTCTTTAATGATACAAAATGGATATCATCTGAATTCATAATCTTCCTTATATATTCTAATGCAAAGATTTTGACAGGAAAATATTTGGGTATCTTATACGGTGCCAACTTGCAACCATATACTCTTATCTCGGTATGATTTTGGTACAGGTACCAATCCCTGGTCTTTGTGTTGTCCGAGAGATGCAGGATTCTCTAGACTTTGTCATTTATTCGAGGCTCGAGCCTGCTACTCAGCATACTTACCACAGGGTGGTAGAACTGATCGATGAACGCCTTGAAACTGTACTCTGTAGATTTGTTCTTGAGCAAGGAAGTCCATGATGTGGCTGCCTGAGGTTTACCATCTTCATCCATCTTCTGCATGGAAAAACTAAATTTATCTGCTTGAAAGAAAAAAAAACATGTATGCCAGTATGGACGAGTATCTAAACATGCCTTCCATGCCAAAATTCATGAACTGTTCATGAATATTATCAGCCAAGAATGTACTGAAATCAAACTAGGTGGTGGGTTGTTCGTCAGCGGAGAAAATGGATAGAAAACCCAGAATGGGCTCATCTACCCACTGGTCAGAATAATATCCCAACAAAGCGCAAAGGGAGGAAATAACCTGGTTTCCCTTAGTGGAGAACATGGACGACGGGTAAGGGGGATTTGTGGAAGGGAATTGAGCGGATGTGGGAAGGAAAAGCTCGAATATTTGAGCTCTTTAGGGAAAATTCATTTTCTAATACAACTCTGTAAGGATTTCCAGGTTGAAAGGAGACGCATAGTCGGCACGAGGAATTTGCATCATCTGGTCTATGGACTCAAGTGTGATGAGGAACAAGGTGTCTCCGGAAGAGGAGACAACGACTCTTTGTTCGGGAATATAGTGAGCTTGACACTTGAGAGCAAACTCGGGAAAATGGTGGATCTGAGGGAAAAAGGTAGAGGGGTAAATTGGACTCCCAAAGTCCAATTTCATCACTCTGGTCTAGGAACACGTCCATGAGCTATGACTGGAGGTCTGAAAAATCAAAATCGCATTTGGTATCTACGATTAATCTATCTTTTTCAACCAGTGGGATCTTGTCTAGGTTGACAGGAGGTGGGAGAAATAGATTCTCCTCTCCTTCTGCTGGTCTGGGCTTTGGCGCCATCTCTGCAATAGTACCTGCAATAAAACAAGATGTTAGTGGGGTCGACTGACTGTGGGTGAGGGAAACGGAATGTAATTAAGGAGTAGTGGTAAATTTCTCTGGTGTGATGGGTGAATAGCAAAAATGAGAGAAATAACGGTGGTTTTATTTAAACTGGGGTCGGTTGGGCATGGGAAACAGGTCAGCTGGATAACGGATACGTCATCCAGTAATAAATGGACAACAGGTCATTTGGGGGTGAGATGGCAGGTGACGGTGGATGAAAGATACAGACGGGTGATGTGGCAGCTATGGATTGGGGGTAAAAGTCGTAATAAAGGGCTTTCCATGAGTGAAAGGGGAGAGGGGACTGGCAACAGTTATGGGATGTGACTAACTCAGATAGAAGTGGAAGGTAACTTCCATAAGTGAAGGGGGTCTATCAGATAGAAGATGGTGATGGGACTCAAGGCAATAGATCGATGCCACATATGACAAGGGGACCGCCAAAGGGAGATAACCATTCCAGACCCCCCCCCCCCTTGGTTAAAAGTAGATCATCCGGGGGGGGTCCGAAAACCATTTTGGGCCATTGATCAGAGCACTCATTTCCTGGCCACAGATCTTAGCACACCTTTTATCACTCATTCCAGACCCCCCCCTTCCATTAAAGGCAGAATGGACGGGAAGGTCCAAAATCCAATCTTGACCGTCGATTTAAACGCTCAACCCTGGACCGTCCAGATGCACTCAAATGTTATCAGTGATTCCAGACCCCCCCCCACCCACCTCGGTTAAAAGTAGAACGGTCGGGGGGTCTGGAATGCTCTGTACATTGTAAATCTGGGCGTCGCGATCAGGACCGTCGATATGTGCAGGGAGCATAAATGGGGAGCAGAAAGACACATGTGCTGGGAAAAACTTAGGATAAACGTGTTTTATGGGTTTTTTCCCAAAGTTTTCAAGTAGACACCACCATGGGGCTTCGACCAAATGACTTCTGAGCATTTGAAACATGGTGCAACATTTTACATCAAGTTGGTTTTATTGGAATGAAACAATAAAGAAACTAGCCTACATACTAACCTATCTTCCTATGACAATTAACCCAGATTAAACTGTTGGGTTAAGAAATTACTCTACCCTGGGGCTATCTAACCAGGATTAGACAGTCTGGCCAGATTTATTCACTAATCTAACCTATACACTTTGGCTAAGATTAAACTGTTTAGCCAAATTCATTCACTACCCTATCAGCATCAAATTTAAAAGAACTTGGCCATGCTTGAAAGGTATGGACCAAGTTACTATTATTGCATGGGGATTTTATTGCAATTCTTTTATGCCCTCTTTTCTCTTTTTCTTTTTCTTTTTCTTTTTTTTTTCTTTTCTTTTTCCTTTTTTTTTCTTCAAATTATTTGCAGAAATGAAAAATCATTTGTCAACAAAAACACTAGAGACAGATAATATCCCAGTCACCAGTTGATTCCTATAATTTATAGGGTGATAACAACGCCTCCACCTAGGGATGGTACTTTCCCTGTGAAGTGCCAAGAATCTTGGTTCCTTTCATTCTGAAAATTTCTGCCTAGTAGCCTTCGTTGGTTTTATTCTCAAAAAATGGAAAAACAGTGGTCAGCAGCTTAGGGCCTTCTCTTCAGGCTTCAACCAACTGACTAATGTTCTTCACTCATAAAATGCAAGTGAAAAATGAAAATTAAAATGGTATGTACAATGGAGAGTGAAAACTTTGAGTCTTCTACTGAGGTGGCACATAATGTTTCAGCATTCTTCCATTCACAGGTCCTCCTGGCATATCTGTCCCATCAACGTTGTTTAGCAAGAAAGCATTGTTTCCCCTGAAAGCTTGGATCATGTATGGTCCTGTCCATAAACTGTCAAATTTCCCATGCTTTCCCTTGTCTTCATTTTTGGCATCCCATCTCAGCACCAAATCTCCTATCTCAAAATCATCTTCCTTGGTTCGTTTGTCAAAGATCTTCTTGATGTTTTCTTGGATTACCTGAGTCTTGTTGAAAATGTCGTCCCTAGACTGCTGCAAATGGATCATCTGATTGATCCTTCTCTGTGAGTCATTTGGCTCAGCTTGTACATCTTGAAGAAACTTCATGACAGGGACTCCTAAAGAAGTGGGGAAAACTACCTCTATGCCATAGACCAGTTGGTATGGTGACATACCGATTGACCTTTTGGTGGTCAGTCTGTCAACCCATAATGCAAACACCAACTTGTTGTGCCATGATTTCTGGTTTTCCTGCAATGTTTTCTTGATGATATTTACCAAGTTTTTGTTTGAAGATTCCGCCAGCCTGTTCCCCTGAGGGTAGTAAGTTGTGGAATGCCCCAAACCAATGTGATATTGGTTGCATAAATCTATGAGCTTCTTCGACCGAAAAGCAGCTGCATTATCAGTTATAATCTTTCTAGGACATCCAAAGTGAGACAAAATATTATTTTCAAGGAATTTGATAATAACAGAGTCAGTGGCTTGCCTGCTTGGTACTGCTTCAATCCATTTGGTGAAATAATCGGTGGTAGTGAGAATCCACCTGTGCTGGCCTGAAGAAGGGGGGTGTATTTCTCCAATGAAATTGAGTCCCCATTGTTGGAAAGGGGCCTCAACTGAGATCGGTTTCAGTAGTAGAGGAAGGAGTTTCCTTTTTCCTTCAAACAGATGACAATGATGGCATGCAGTTACTTTATGATGTACATCAGCGAACAAGGTGGGCCAATAGAATCCAGCTCTGAGTATTTTGTTGGTTGTGACCTTCCAGTTCAGATGGCCACCACATTCTCCTACATGAAACTCTTGTAACAATTTATCAGCTTCATCTTTCAATAAACAATTTAACAGAATGCCTCCAGGATCTTTCCAATACAAATTGCCTTCTAGAATACAAAATTTTAAGGCTTTCAACTTTAAAAATCTAGCTTTAGTCTTAGTTAAACCAGGGGGAGCTTGTAAATTTTGCAAAACATATATAAGGTCTGCATACCATGGAGAGTTGAGAAGTACCTCTCTCAAGCTTGGAGTTGCCATCTCACCCTACTCATCTGCTGCAGCTAAAAAATTAATGTCAAGAGCCTGGAAGTTTGATTCAGCCAATAATTTTGCTAGGCCTTGACCCTTGATAAGTTTTGTAGGCTTAATCTCTATGTCGTATTCTAAAATGACAGCAATCCACTTTCCTCTTCTTCCATCTAGGTTGTCCTGTGTCAAAATGTCTTTCACTACCACATTTGGAACATATGTTATGGTGTGGGAATGGAGAATGTAGACCCTAAAGTATTTTATAGCTTTTACCAAGGCAAATGCTTGTTTCTCCATTATCTTGTAATTTAGAGCAGCGTCTCTCAATGCTTTACTAAAAAAATCTATGGGTTCTTCATACCCTTCGCTATTCTTTTGTAGTAACATGGTTGCTATAGTATGTTCGGAGGCGAAAGAAAAAAGATAGAAATCTTTAGTAAAATCCGGACTGATTAAAACAAGGGCTTCTGTGAGTGCTCGTTTGACTTGTTCGGAAGATTGTCTGGACTCTGAGTCCCATTTTATTTTTACATCTTTTTTAAGCATATTTGTAATGTTTCTAAGGAGTTCTGCTATGTTGGGAATGAATCTTCACAGAAAGTTTATTCTCCCGATAAAAGACTATAGCTCTTTAAGGTTTCTTGGGTGTTCTAATTTTTGTATGGCCTCGATTCTGCTGGGGTCTATTTTGATTCCATCTTTGGAAATGATGTGTCTTAGCAATTTGCCTTCCTCCAGATCGAAAAGGATTTTATTAGGATTTAAAGAAATCCCAAACCTTCTACATTTCTCAAAGACTCGTCTAAGGTGTCGTAGGTGCTCGTCATCAGATCGGGAAAACATAGTTACATCATATAAATAGACGACAATAAACTTACCCGATTCTTCAACAAAGGCGATATCCATCGCTCTCTGGAAAGTGGCTCCTGCATTCATCAGACCAAAAGGCATTTTCACATACATGAAAGTTCCCCATGGCGTAGTGAAAACAATTTTGTCTTGGTCATCCTGGTGAACTAGGACCTGATTGTAACCCGAGAAACCGTCTAACAAAGAAATTATACTGGATCTGACCACCCTTTGAAGGATGTGGTCCATTTTCGGCAAGGGGTAATTGTCCTTTAGGGAAACCTTATTCAGATTTCGGAAATCTATACAAATTCTGATTTCCCCAGATTTCTTACATGTAGGGACTAAATTAGAGACCCATTTGGAAAAATGCAATGGGACTATGATTTTGGCATCGCACATTTTTTTGATTTCCTTTTCTATCAGAGGGAGCAACTTGGGATTTATCCTCCTAAGTTTCTGTCTGAATGGTTTTTGGTCTTCTTTTATTGGAATTCTGTGTTGTATGATGCTGGTATCATAAGCCTTCAAATCCTCATAACCCCAGGAAAAGACATCTGAATATTCTTTGAACAGCTCACTGTATTTGATTTTTTGCTCTGGGGGTAATGATTTAGACAGTTTGACCATTTTGGGTTTCTCTTTGGTCCCTATATTACAATCTTCTACCCCTTTTCCATTTGCTTCGATTTTCGGTTTTTTGGCTACGTCATTAAAATCAAACAAGTCCTCTAAAGGAACTAGACCTCTAGGCAAAACATTACTTTTCAAATGTAAAATATCGGCCTCCATCTCATCATCGCCTAATTCTCCTGAATCTATGGTATTTACACTATCAATTTCAAAATCAGATCTATTTACATTTTCATCTTCATTCTCTAAATCTATATTTGTACATTCAAAATTGTTTTTACACTACAGAAAGTCCTCAATCTGATCATCATTACCAAAAACTTGCCAATACCTGATGTTGTCGGGAACAGTTGGTCAACACTTCACTTCTACCGTGTAAGGGTGAGTCGAGCGGAAAGGAATCTTACATGTGGCTGTTGACACAGCCAATCTGTCCGCCAGAATGTTTTGTCCCCTTGGCATTACCTGGAAGTCGACTTCAGTGAAACATCTCAAGGCATCAAGAATAACATTCCTATAATCTCTAAGACGTGGTTGTTTCACGGAATACTCACCTTTGATCTACTTAATTATCAACTCAGAGTCACCTCTTACCATAATCTATTTAGCACCAACCTTTTTCAAAAGTTTTAGACCGAGCATCAAGGCTTCATACTCAGCAATATTGTTAGTCCATTGGAAATTTAATTTGTAAGAATGGTTTTCTGAATACCCGTTTCTATGGTTATGTAGCCAAACTCCTACTCCAGCTCCTTCTTTGCTCACTGCTCCGTCAAAATCCATGCTCTAGAAGTCTGCCGGTAATTCTTCAGTGATCACGTTTTTCTTCCTTTCTACCTCAATGATTTCTTGGCCTTCGTCTGGACTAGATGTATCTTCACCCAGCTGAATGTCTTGTTCTTCTGTGTCACCATCGTTATATAGGATAAAAGAATCCAGGTTAGAATGTGCAGAGTAAAGAGGATAGTTGTGCATTTTTTCCTGGCTACTGACCATGTACTTCATCAATGTTTCTCTGTATAGCCTTCTTTGTTGTCCAAAAACTGGGATAGTGGCATAAGACATATCTAGCTAGAGGGTGCCTTTCAACTTAGCCCTCTAGGACCAGGAGAGAAACATTCCATACTTCAGAGGGATGTCTGCAACTACCACATCCATGACCATGCTCTTTGCAGGGATCTGGACCAGGGTGATACACAGGTCCTTGATCAAACCAATGCATCTAACCTTATTGGAGTTGAACGAATGTAGATCCTTATAAGGTCTGGTGACCTCTAGTCCTAGTTTCTCCATCACTTCTTTCGGCATCAGATTATGGGAAGCACCCGAATCCAACATAGCATTATGCAAGATTAGGTCATGTATGTTTACACTGATGTAAAAAGGAGCGACCTCACCAGTATCATCTCGACCATCTACTTCAGGTCCGAAAAGAAGCTAGGGTTGATCATCAGTAAGGTTCACAATGTCTGAATGATTTGTTGATCCAATGGTTAAGTCCTTCGTGCCTATGTCAGGTTCAATGGTCAGTGCTTTAATTACTTGTCAACGATAAATGTCTTTATTCATCAACTCGGAAAGTGGGATGGGAATTTTTACCTTGGCCAATTCCCCCTCAAGGTTGAAAGGTGTTGGAGCTCTGCCTTGGCCCATTAATTCTGGTTCATCCACCATATTCTTATGTCCAGAAGTAATTGGTGTATTTATAGGTGAAACCTTGGGCTGTGATGGCCTTTTCAGAATAGTAAGGTTTTTCTTCACAGGAGCGTCGGCAGTGCTCTTCTCAGGAATTTTCTCGGAAGCTAGTTCAGAGGCCTTTATAGTTTCGACTACCTTCTTTGTTTCAATTGTCTTTTTCGGGGAACTCCCTTCTGTCTTTTTACTCCACAAATTATATTGTCGGTGTACCTCCAAAATGGAATTTTCAAATGCCTGTTGTTTTTCATCTTCAGCTTCTTCACTTACCTTTGTTTGATTAAGAAGAAAAAGCTCTTTCTCTTCTTGGGGTGAGGAAAGTAGCTTCGTTATCGTGAATTCCCATGAGGTTTATATGGTTATCTTCTAGTTCCTCAATCACCTCCCCCCCTTCATTAGCATAATTTTCTTGCAAGGGAGGTCTGATCTGCTGATCTGGACCTCTCTATTCTCTTTGATCCCTAGGATCTCTCTGTCTGATTTGAGGAGGGTTTCTCCCGAAGTTAGGATTTCATACTTGAGGAGCTGATGGGTCATCTCTCGGCGTATTTATTTCTAACATAGTGAGTCTATCCATCATTCTTTCCACTGCTCAGGCCAAAGAATCCAATTTGGAATCGGATTTCGACGTGGAAGGCTCTTCTTTAATCGTAACCCTCCTCTCTGACCTCTGTCATTCTCTTTTTGCCAACAAATTGGCCTCCACACTTATAGCACTTTTCTGCATGTCCTCCAGGGTGGTAGAATTTCTTTCTCTTAGTTGGTAAGACATGTCGGCGTCAAAACCATCAGGGAACTTTATCAATGCCAGACCCTGTGGAGGTTTGATTTCGGTTGGGATTGCATTGTACAAGTTATTGAAATGGGTGCAGTAATCTTGTACCGTCTCACCTTGATTTCTTCTGATATTCTCATATTCTGACAATATTTGGAGAGGGTTTTTCTTTACCTCCCATCTGTCGATAAAACTCCTTTGAAATGCGACAAGGTCAAGGACTGAAGCGGCTGGTAAATATTTGTACCATTTCTTGACATCACCTGTCAAACTTTGGGCAAACAATCTCATTTGAACATCAGCCTCATCAACTTCTTGCAAGTCAAAATAATCATTCATTTTGTCAACATGTTATTGGGCTTTCAAGGGTCCTGTTGCATCGAACTGTGGGAGTCTAGTTTGGTAGTCTTGAGGCATAGCATGGAGGGGTGCGACCAACACCAAGGGAGTGTATCTGGTTGCCATGATAGGTGGAGGAGGTGGGACAACAACCTGGATCATCGGCGAGGTAGCGACTGAAGGCGAGGACAAGGAGGGACTGGCTGGCACAGAGGGAGTGGTTGGCTGGTTAGAAGTGGGAGATAGAACTTCAGGGGTTAGGGCTTGCAATATGGTTGGGTCAAAAATGATTTTAGTGACACAACCACCAGATTTGGACCTAGACAAGCTTTGGCCGGAAAAGATGTCAATATCGGGGTTTTGAGAAGAGACAATTTTTCCTGAAAAAGAAAGGGACTTATGAATGGGAGTATGACTTACTGAACCTTCAACAATGGTGTTTTTCTTGATAAACTGCTCTGGATTGTCTGTTACTTTCGCAGGTTTTGGATCTGGATGAGATCGAGTATGCACTTTCTTGGGAGCCAGAATTCTTTTTGGTTTTTTATATATATACTTTTTTATTTTATGAGTCCGAAAATAATATGAACAAAGTTTAATCAACCTCTGAACATTACTTCTTTCTCATATTTGCAATATTTAAGGAGCAATATTTCAGATACAAACTTTTCTTTAGGGAAAAGGATGTAGGTTTTAACTTTTTCTGTTCATTCCCCAATGGAGTCGCCACTATGTTAGCACTTGGTAAATTTCCCAGAGGTTGACGAAAGAAGAAATCTACAAAGGTAAATTATCCAACCACTTTTGAAACTGGGATCTAGCCCTTCCAGCTTCAGAGAGGGATCTCTCTATATGTTTTAGCTCTATTTCAAATTTGTAATATTAGGCTAGGTAAAGAAATAGGTCGGTTTTGTTGTTAAAGCATTTTTCGAATTGGTTGAGACAGTCTACACATCCATTGGGCTATGGGGTCTGTGTTTTAATAAAATATGAGATCAGAACCAGAAATGTAAAGGAAAAAATTTCACAGGGCGAGATAATATAATCATTGGATCTTTTAATAGCATAAATGACGGACAATAGAAAAGATGAGAAAGATAAATTCAACAAATAAGCAATTAAGAATTTCTTTATCGAAAACACCAGAAGATAAACACTTAAATATTTCAAGTCAGAAACAGGGTATACGAGATCAATCCTGCAACATTCGTTACTCGTAAAGATTAGAATTAGAAAACAATATGATCACAAAGAAAGAATAACATTCAACCTAGAGAGAAAACATCACTAGTGAATACACGCAAGAATACTGTAAAAGTACCTCCTTTTATTAATGGAAGATCTCTTCAACAATATTACAGTCTAATAACGTCAGGGTGTGAAGATCAACAACACTCAATACTTCGAAAGGTGAAGTATTTATAACTCAATTACAAACGTTCCTGTCATCAATGACCAGGACGTGCTAAACCTATTTTTAGACTAACAAACTTAACAAATCTCAAAAATCTAGGAACTACTCGATGATGTGGTGTAACTGAATGCTGATTTCTGGGTAGGCCATTGGCGAGGTTTCTGCACAACCCCTTCTGACTGGAAAAATGAATGGACTGGGACAGCTCATCCTCTAATCAATCAGATCACAAAGTTCCTCCCATATGAGATGACTGGGCACATTGACTTTGAGCATCCTCCGATTCACTTCATCCATGTCTGTGTACTTGGAAAATGTAGGCTTGGTGAGGAAAATGTATCAAATCTCGTGTTGGATGCTAATGTCCCACTGAAGGGCATCCAGAAATGATTTTTCAATGATGCTCCCTTGAATGCTTGCAAACTTTGAACTGTCCTTAGACACATCAGCCAATCTCTTCTTGTAATCTGGGAGTGTCATCAGTTTATCATTAATAACATTCATACTAGGAAGACCTTTCTTCTGGAGAGCCTCAATCTTACTGAAAAACTTTTGTACCCCCTAGTCCATGGACTGAACCTTTTCTTCCAGTTGAAGCATTAGTCCTCTCTTGGTCAAGACTCTCTTGACCTCAAGGATGGTCTCTGTTATATCTTCAATCTTCATCTCTTCCATCTCCTCCCTGGTCTTAGAATTGAGGAACTTGATGATCTCGTTTACCTATGTTGGCCTATCTCCCAATTCTACTATGATCTTCTCAATGGATTTTTTACTCCTCTGGACCAACTCATTCTGATCAAACATGATTTGGATCATGGGTCATATCTCATTTATGGACTTAGTGATGTTAGTCCATACACTCTCTTTATGCTCGACCAATGTCTTTCCTGTCACTGTTGTAACTCCTGCTTGAGATGCTCTGTCACATGCTTTTCCTAAGATAGGCTTGTCTGGAAGGAAGTTTTGAGTTCCTGAAGGTTCTCCACTTCCTTTTTAAGCCTACTAATCTCTGTCTCCTGCAGGTTCATCTTTTCCATGGATTTATCCAGGTCGGCTGTATTCTTTGGGGATGTCAATGGAGTTGCAGATGGGATTGTTGTCACCGATGCAGTGCTCACTCCTACAATTGGGATAGCAATCAATGGAATGACTTCCATTGGCTTTAGTTTCTCTTTCTCTTTCAATAATATCTCCATCTCAACTTCCATTTCTTTGAGCTGTGCATTCTGCTCCATGTGCAACTTGAGCATTTCGTCCTTCTCGCCTTCTTTCTCTGCTATCTCCTTTGCCTACGAGTCCTCTGTGGGTGGGAGCTTCATTTGTTTCCTCAAGGAGGCAATGTCTGCATTCTTCTTTTTTATCATCTCCTCTCCTTCTTTGACGTTTGAAGGGTCATAGCCGATCTTGAGGACCAACTCCTCCAAAGTTTTGATTATATTGTCCTTCGCAAAGGACGATATCTTCTCCAGCTTGAGTTGAGTTTGAGCATTATTCAGTGACACCTGCAATTTGGCTACAGAAGTGGAATCATGCACCAACATATGGAACACCATTTCCCCTATCTGTTTGTGCAGATCCATCTGATCTGTTGGGTGCACGTCCTTCATCTGGAATTCGAAGGTGGCCCTCTTGTAGTCTGTGATCACCTTGGGCTCTGGTACCTGTGCCTGGAGGAAGGCCATGTGCATTCTGCCCTTTTCTATGTCAAATGCAGACAACAGCCTATGTTGTGCAGTTGACGTCTGCTTCTGAAACTAAGCGTAAGTACTGCTGGTAAGAGTCTGTTTCTTTTTCTTGCTCAACTCGTACTTCTTGAAAATGCTCAACTTGGGCCCAATATTGCTTGGCTAAGTGTCCAATGGGGAGTTTGTGGATTTCTTTGGTAATTCAGGGGTAATGTCCTTATAGAGGCTCGAACCAAAGGGTGGAATAATAGAATTAGTCACTGTGGTAGGCGGGGCTTCTTGTTCTCCAGTCGGACCAGGAAATGAAATTGTCTTGGGCCTCTTAGTGTGCAACTGGAACTCTTCGGACAATACCTCCGTGACAGGCGGAGATAAATCTTGTCGAGGCCTTTTTTCCTTAGGGACCTATGATGTGGTCGTTGGTGGCACAGTGGTCGGGGGAACCTGCTCTTCCACTTCGACCAAGGTGTTAGGCACCCACACTGTCTGATTGGCGAATTTCTCAATTTCGGGCTTGGACACATGAACATACATGATATTCTTGTTCTTCACCCTCATCTCTGAGATGATCCCATAAGGATCATAGTGCCATGGGAAGCTCATGAAGAACTTCATTTCTTTCAACATCCTATCTACTTCTTCCCCGGTGCCCCGACTGTTGCAGATGAAGGAGCCAATCTGCCCCTTGATTCGAAGTTGCTGCTTCTTCTTTAATGATACAAAATGGATATCATCTGAATTCATAATCTGCCTTATATATTCTAATGAAAATATTCTGACAGGAAAATATTTGGGCAGCTTATACGGTGCCAACTCGCAACTGTATACTCTGATCTCGGTATGATTTTGGTACAGGTACCAATCCCCGGTCTTTGTGTTGTCTGAGAGATGCATGATTCTCTAGACTTCATCATTTATTCGAGGCTCGGGCCTGCCGCTCAGCATACTTAACACAGGGTGGTAGAACTGATCGATGAGCGCCTTAAAACTGTACTCTATAGAGTTGTGCTTGAGCAAGGAAGTCCATGATGTGACTGCCTGAGGTTTACCATCTTCATCCATCTTTTGCATGGAAAAACTAAATTTATCTGCTTGAAAGAAAACAAACATGTATGCCAGTATGGACGAGTATCTGAACATGCCTTCCATGCCAAAATTCACGAACTGTTCATGAATATTATCAGCCAAGAACGTACTGAAATCAAACTGGGTGGTGGGTTGTTCGTCAGCGGAGAAAATGGATAGAAAACCCAGAATGGGTTCATCTACCCACTGGTCACAATAGTATCCCAACAGAGCACAAAGGGAAGAAATAACCTGGTTTCCCTTAGTGGAGAACATGGACGACAGGTAAGGGGGATTTGTGGAAGGGAATTGAGCGGATGTGGCAAGGAAAAGCTTGACTATTTGAGCTCTTTGGGAAAATTCATTTTCCGATACAACTTTGTAAGGATTTCCAGATTGAAAGGAGACGCAGGGTCGACATGAGGAATTTGCATCATCTGGTCTATGGACTTGGGCATGATGAGGAACAGGGTCTCTCTGGAAGAGGAGATGACGGCTCTTTGTTCGGGAATATAGTGAGCTTGACACTTGAGAGAAAACTCGGGAAGATGGTGGATCTGAGGGAAAAGGTAGAGCGGTAAAATGGACTCCCAAAGTCCAATTTCATCACTCTGGTCCAGGAACACTTCCCTGAGCCATGACTGGAGGTCTGAGAAATCAAAATCGCATTTGGTATCTGCGATTAATCTGTCTTTGTCAACTAGTGTGATCTTGGCTAGGTTGACAGGAGGCGGGAGAAACAAATTCTCCTCTCCTTCTGTTGGTCTGGGCTTTGGCCCCATCTATGCAACAGTACCTGCAATAAAACACGACGTTAGTGGGGTCGACTAACTGTGGGTGAGGGAAACAGAATGTAACGGAGGAGTAGTGGTAAATTTCTCTGGTGCGATGGGTGAATAGAAAAAATGAGAGAAATAACGGTGGTTTTATTTAAACTGGGGTCGGTTGGGCATGGGAGACAGGTCAGCTGGATAACAGATACGTTATCCAGTAATAAATGGACAACGGGTCATTTGGGGGTGAGATGGCAGGTGACGGTGGATGAAAGATACGGACGGGTGATGTGGCATCTATGTATTGGGGGTAAAAGTTGTAATAAGGGGCTTGCCATGAGTGAAAGGGGAGAGGGGACTGGCAGCAGTTATGGGATGTGACTAACTCGGATAGAAGTGGAAGGTGATGTCCATAAGTGATGGGGGTCTGTCAGATAGCATATGGTGATGGGACTCGGGGCAATAGATCGATGCCACGTATGACAAGGGGCCCGCCAGAGGGAGATAACCATTCCGGACCCCCCCGATTAAAAGTAGATCATCTGGGGGGGTCTGAAAACCATTTTGGGCCGTTGATTAGAGCGCTCATTTCCTGGCCGCAAATCTTAGTGCACCTTTTATCACTCATTACGGACCCCCCCCCCCATCCATTAAAGGAAGAATGGACGGGGGGTCTAGAATCCAATCTTGACTGTTGATTTAGATGCTCAACCCTGGACCATCCAGATGCGCTCAAATGTTATCAGCAATTCCGGACCCCCCGATTAAAAGTAGAACGGTCGGGGGGGTCCAGAATGCTCTATACACCATAGATCTGGGTGTTGCGATCAGGACCGTCGATATGTACATGGAGCATAAATGGGGAGCGGAAAGACACATGTGCTGGGAAAAACTTAGGATAAACGTGTTTTATGGGTTTTTTCCCAAAGTTTTCAAGTAGACACCACCATGGGGCTTCGACCAAACGATCTTCTGAGCATTTGAAACATGGTGCAACATTTTACATCAAGCTGGTTTTATTGGAATGAAACAATAAAGCAACTAGCCTACATACTAACCTATCTTCCTATGACAATTAACCCAGATTAAACTGTTGGGTTAAGAAATTACTCTACCCTGGGGCTATCTGACCAGGATTAGACAGTCTGGCCAGATTTATTCACTAATCTAACCTATACACTTTGTCTAAGATTAAACTGTTTAGCCAAATTCATTCACTACCCTATCAACATCAAATTTAAAAGAACTTTCCCATGCTTGAAAGGTATGGACCATGTTACTATTATTGCATGGGGCTTTTATTGCAATTCTTTTATGCCCTTTTTTCTCTTTTTCTTTTTTCTTTTTCTTTTTCTTTTTCTTTTCTTTTCTTTTCTTTTTCCTCTTTTTTTCTTCAAATTATTTGCAGAAATGAAAAATCATTTGTCAACAAAAACACTAGAGACAGATAATATCCCAGTCACCAGTTGATTCCTATAATTTATAGGGTGATAACAATATATAAGGTTAACGATTGGATTTTATCTTTTTCTGGCTACAAGCGTCTAAGCATTCATCCCCTTCTTCCCATGAAATGAGGGACAACCCCCTCTTGGGTCAATACACCCTAAAATCCAAAAAGGTAAGGAGATGAGGGGATGAAGTGTGGAAAATGACAAGTATGGTTTGGAATGGCACGATGACTTGTTAATAGGACCTCCTAGTAGAAACCCTATCCCTAAGGGTGACCCACTTACTAGGGCACAATTTCAACCACCAAAGTGAAACAGGGAAAAGAGAATAATGTCCAAGCAAGCGTTACATAATCAAAATCATTTTCAAATGAAATAAAATCAAATGCCTCAAATATTGAAATGACACTCACCATAATACCTTACTTGTACCTCATGGAGCAAGACCCAATGTCTTTTGGAAGCCAGATGATGTGGTGGATATCGTCGTGATGAACCTGGAACTGTGGTGGTGAAGTGGGTCTTTGTCTGTGCAAGTGGACATTGTTGGTCATTATGTCTCTCAGTACTCCATGTTTTCAACCCGAAAGACTCTAGACATCATCTCCTTAGTTATCCCTAGGAGTTGGTGATAACATATACAATGCATGAAAATTAAATAACATAGAGTGGAAGTGGATGTCATCTTTCTACTTTGTCCAAATTTATTTCTTAGACTATGGAAATCTTTTGTTCTTTTACCATACAAATACTCAAAATAGAAGTTGATGTTGGGCTGATGGGTAGGTTTAATAGTGAGCTAGTTATAATATCGACTTTCATATTAACAAAATATATGACTTAGTCTTGTAATGGTGAGAGTGTCTCAAATTATTTGAGTTAGTCTAATGCAAGTGATCAATTTGTTCCAAATAGGTTGGCTCAATTTACTTGAACCAATCTATCAAGACGTGAAGTTGCATTCCCCCAAATGACTATATGCAATCATTTTTTACATTGTGTTTTTATTCACTTAATCCATGATCATTGTGCAAAAGATGAATTGTTTACAATGAGTCATAGCTTTATATATAATGAGAAGTTGTTTTAAAATTTCCATTTTTGAAGCTACCTAAATATGAAATTTAGCATATCTCTTGACTTAAAATTTGGAATTCTTTAGAGATCGACAATCTTGTGATACTTCTAACTTAATCACAAATTTTATCCCTATATTTATGTTCTTCCAACAAATAATTCCAGCATACTTTTTGAGTGATATATAGATGGCGTTTCTCTTATATATTATGTTTGATATATTAATACTATGTCGAGTTTTATGTTTCCATTTACCATTTAGGAGTCTATATTGGATTTTAGGCAAGGAATATACTCTCAAAACTAGCTAGTGTGAAGGTTGTTGTAGAGGATATGGTTTGCATTGGCATTGACCATTTTTTTTTATATCCATATCTATGTGATTTTATTGCCTTTTTCTATCCTTTGAACGTTTTCATCACAACACTCAAGGAGTGATGCATCTTCTAGATTCTGATTACAATGGTTGGACCACTCTAGTGGGACAGGAGGTCTTGATGTAATCTTCCTTCTTCATTATGCATGCATTGTTGGGGTCTTCTACTCTTTGTATGATTTATGTTTTTTTTTTTTTGAATTGGTCATTGCTAAGGACAAGCATAATGGAATTTATAGTTCCAATTTGAGTGCCTATATGAGTGCCAATTATGAGGTTTCTCATTCTTCATTTTCTTCTTGAATTTCATTTCCATATGGACTAGTCTATAGCACTATTTGTGCATATTGTCTTCTTGTATTTATTTTTTCATGTTAATATTTAACTACAATATTTTTTTATGCTTGTATTATTCACTTAAAAATACCTTCTTAGCTAGCATACTTTAAACACAAAATGGTTGGTCTCCTAGGATAGAGGATCCTTTAAAGAAATTCCATGTTCCAATATTGTGGTCATTTCCTGACTATTTTGTGTTTGTAGTGGTCTTGCAAAATTGTATAAAGTAATATTAATACAACATGAATAGAGAAAATGTGAATTGTTGTTGTAATGTACCATACAGTTACGATTTCTCTTAGTTATAAAAACCATATTGTGTCTTGCCTTTTTCTTACTACATTCAATTTAACACTTCTTTAGCAAAGTTTATTTCAAGATTATTCATATCTTTAATAGTCCATATATTTCCCAACAACTGACTAAACAACAAAAGAGTAGAAGTATACTTCCTCAAATTCTACTTAGAAAATATTTCTAGTCACATGCTACATCATATGAATTCTCTTTAGCAGACATTTTGCTAATTTCTTGGTTTCAACAATTTCAAGGAAAGAAATGTGCCTCAAAATGACATTCTTTTTTATTCTTATGATATTGATAAATGTTTGTCACTAAGAATTGTTGTCCAAGGTTAAACCTGAAAATATGAGCATGATCTATGAGATGTTGAACTTCGGTTGATCTGTGTAGAGTTTGATTGGTGCAGAAGAAAAGTATTCATGACATATTGATTTCCCATGCCTCTCTAGTGTCGGAAATATAATATTGTGCATGTTCTATTCATTGGAATGACATAATGTAGAAAATAACAAGTATGTCATATTAAACATCATTATGTCAGTTTCATTTTGACTTGATGCTTGTGTAAACAAGTTAATACATCTATCAGTCTATCTTTGAGAAATATGTGCACCATACTAAAATATGATATATTTTCTTATCTGAGATTGTTCATGGTGTTTGATTGACTATCACACATCATTTTGTTGGTCTGCAAAAACTGCATTGTTTTGATTTTTTGGATTTGCACTTTGGACCTTATAATTTTGACATTCACTTTCAAATTTGACCTCAATTATTGTAAACTTAAAGTGAAATACCATACAAACCTGCAAAATAAAAACATTATATGAGAGCCAGATAACTTAATGGAACATGTCTTCATATGGTAATGGTGAAACTACATATTGCATATGAGGAAATTACATATTATTTATATTTCATAAGTGGGTTTATTACAGATTTCTAGGCATGCATAGCTCACCCTTTTCCTAAGAAAGATAATTATCTATTGTTTATACTATGTGGGTTCAATATTCTCTATGGAGGTTTATTATGGTTCTAGTTTGAGATTTATTCCTTGAAATTTCTATTCTCGTTGGTAGATGCAAGCTTCACTAGATGAATCCTCTCTAGGTAGCATTTTGTCTTGTTGATTGAGTTTTTACTCACCCACGAATCATATTTCCTCCTCTAGTATGTGATTCAGATTCTTGGCTGGTTTGTTCTTTTCCCACAAGCCATACACATTTTTTTCATACTTCCTGGGAATTTTTCCTTTTGACATAGGCCATACACAGACCATAATTTTTGTTCTAATGTTTCCTAGGAATTTTTCTCCATTGTTGAGTGACTAAATCTATCCATGTCACATTTCCTTCACTACTAGTAGACACAATGCATCCCATGGGAATTTTTCTCCACTATTAAGTGACTAAATCCATACATAGAAAATTTTGTTGACTACTAGTTGACTTAGTTCATCCCCTGGGTGTTTTTCTCCATGGTTGGATGACTAAACCCGTCCACTAAGAATTTCATTCACTGTTGGTTGATTTAACTATTGTATGATACCATTAATTAAATGCATATACAATAGGCCAAAATGGACATAAATGTAGTTTAAATAACTCAACATGGAAACATATAAATCCGTATTAAATACAGAGTGAATGCACAACCATTAAACTCATAAATGTAACACATAAAAAAGATAAAACACTTATCTTTTAAATATGTTGTGGAACCAGCTTCTTGGGATGGTCATTCCACCCAAACATAGACATTTTGTTTCATATCTCAACAAAAATTCACCTCTGAGTTGGGGATATCAATCCACAAAAGAGGGTTGTCTTTCATTGTCCAATCATAGCTCAAAAAATCTCACAACCCACTGGTATTCTCCTACAACTATCTCGATTTTCCACTAGCTCTCTTCCTCTGGACCTTCACATTCCAAGGAATCTACCCCTTCACGTCTCTCATTCCATCGAGAGTCTGATTTGTTTATCAAGTCCTCTTCAACACATGTAACCAAGAATCTCACTACTAAAAAACTCAAGGGAACTCACTATTAGGAAAACTACTAGGAAAAACAACATGAATCACTTGTTATTATAGTGAAATTCACACAAGATTTCACTCTTCAATCCTGAGAACCTATATCTTTGGTATTCTTCTCCAAATATGCTCCATAATTCTCCCTCCATGGTTGCTTCAACTCCCAATCTCTTCTTCCTTGCTCTTTGCTTTTTTTTTTCAAGACAAACATGACTGTCTAAAAACTTCCTATTATCCCAAATTAACTTTTCCTCTCTTTATTTTCTTTCTTGACTTATACTCTTCCCCCAAGATGATTGTACTCAACCCCATGATCCCAATAAATATGGGATGTGACTTCTCACACCCACCCTCTTACATGTATTCAATCATTGGCTTTGGGGGCACTCAATTAGAAAATTAGAAGGTTCATATACCAATAATAATTTTAGGGAGTGGGTTTAATTAATAGACATGGGTAATTCCCCCCTGAACCCCTCTTAGACACCTCTTGGACCATCCCCTCTCTCATGGATTAATCTATTGGATTACTAAGGTTGGCGGGGGGGGTGAATCAGTAATGAGAAATTATACCACGTTTAACCACAATATATATTCTTTAACTTTATCAATAGTTTTTATCACTTTATCATTAATGTATCATCTATGAGTGCATCTAGTATATATATCACAAGCATGTAAACATAAGAAACATCACATCAATAACACAATACACCAGTATTTACGTGGAAACCCAAATGGGAGAAAACTGCATAATGCTTTCTTATATATATCAATAATTCATTCATAGGAACCACCAACTTACCAATTCTCTAGCTACAACTGGAAGGAGGCTACAACCCCCTATTTATAGGATCCAACCTTAAGGAAGCTACAACTCCCTGAATTCTCTAGCTCCAACTAGAAGGAGGCTACAACCCCATGGTTTCTCTAGCTCCAGCTGAAAGGTGGCTACAACCACCTATTTCTCAGGCTCCAACCTAAAGGAAGCTCCAAATCCCTCATTCTTCAGCTCCAACTAGGAGGAGGCTACAACCCTCTTTCCTTACCCCATGATGTTGCCCTGAAGTATAAGTGTAGACACAATTTCACTACCACAATCATTGCCACTGTCATTGTCACTTCCTCTGTCACAACAACTTGTAACATGTCATTTTATCCACCCTGTCAGTGTCAACCTGTCACTGTATCCAACCTGTCACTAATCAACCTATCACTGTATCCAACCTGTCACTGTCATTGATACTCAACCAAATCCTCTCACATTGATCATACACCAAGGACACCTCTCAATTAGATTTCCAACATCACCAACACATGCCTCTACTAAGAATGTACCAACATAATTGACGTATCGTCACAAGATATGTGTCTCAACCAAGTACCAACCTATACCATGCATCAACCATGCATAAATATGTGCCACAATCTATACCATCAACCATATACCATGATAAGTTCCAACCATGTACGTCAACTATGTACATCAACCATGTACATCAACCTGTACCATAACAAGTGTATCAACCATGCACCAACATCTATAGAAAATCGTGCATCAACCATGCACCTCAATTTTACCAAATCGTGCATCAACCAAGCACATCAACAATTTGCATCATCACCTATACCATACCATGTGCCAACAATTCACATAAACCATGTACATCAATCATGTACATCAACACCAATACCATACCTGGATATATCATATACTATAGACCATATATGATATCATGTATCTCAACCATATACCATGTCGCTCTTAATCATTCCATGTACCAAAATATAAGCCTCATGTATATGCCAATATCACAAATATGTGCCTCTAACAATGAACCATAACAAGCATGTAACAATATCACCTTAACCATGAACCATCAAGGGCTTCCAAGACATGCCTTAAGAATGTGCTATACTATCCAAGATACAAGCCTCAAACAAATACATAAAATACATACCTTTACTCGTGAAAACCTGAAGCATACCATCTCAGAACTTGTAGCAACTGTGTTGTACCATAAAACCTTGTCGCAACTCATATGCACATTCTTTTTCATACATTTTCCTTAGGTACATGACCTATCCTTCTGCAGCCTACATATGTATGTGACCTATCCTTATGCAACCCACTTACAACCTCACAAAACTAGGGTTGCCATTTTTCTACAAATCTGAAACTTTCGGCGCTTCACACTTTCCTTGCTCAGAAAATGTCGTCACAAACTAGACAAAATATCACAATACTAGACCATATCATTCACAAGATAGATACTGAGTTGTAATTATTTATGTACAAATGAGATACTCTTGACGTGTATTTATACTTGTTCTAGGTAAAATATTTCCTTATTTTAGGGTTTTTTTGTTACAACCATTTTACCCTTTCACCAAGACATGTAACCAACTAGGGTCTTCTTGACCACTCTTTGGGGCTTCCAACTTTACAAGGCCATATCTCCCTAACTGTGAGGAATCATGTGGTGTTCCACATATCACCATAAATGACATGACATGTATTTTCCATCTATGATAGTATTACCTACAATTTCACTATCCTTCATGTCCATATTCCTTAATCAACTTGTGGTCCCATAACCACACCATTGGGGCTACATGTAGAATACATCAAATGTACCCAACTAATTCACAATCAATCCCAATCATACAAGTGTCAATCAAATTTCCAACATCTCTGGAGCTATGCAAGGGTTGACATCAATCTCTAAGGGTTGGCATCAATCTCCAATATCACTCTCCAAGGGTTGACATCAATGAAAACCAACTGTCCAAACCAATTTTCCAACAATATCCCCCTTTGGTATTGATAGAAATACTTAGACATTGAAACAGTCTTTCTCATGCTCCTCCTTTGATCATCGCTCCTTGTCAATGTTTCTATATCTTCCCCTTTGAAATAAATGAGAAAGGGTAACTCCTCTTGGGGCTGCTCCCCCTGTCTTCATTCCTCTGTTCTTTCTCTTCATCTTTCACCGAAGGTTAACTCCCCCCATCGATATGTCTCCTCCTGATAATGTACCTTCTCTAACTAACCATGGGAAAAATAATAGCTCCTCCTATGCATATGTCTCCCTGTCTGTATGCTACTAATCTTCTTTTTTGAATCTTTCTCTCTCATGATTTTTCTTCCCTTGAATTTTATGTAATATGTAGATCAATGTAGCACTACCATTATATGTTTCCTTTCTTGTTAAGAACCAAATATCAATATAGCATGGAAAAACCTTAGAATAAGTACTCAACACCTTGAAAAAGATATAAATTCAGATAATAAGCCTCTTCAAGGGTCAACCTCCTTATGCCCACATAAATGTACAATTACAAGATGATTCAAAATGAAAATGTCTCCTTGGTATATATAGGAGACTAGGAGGTATAATTACAACTAATGGAATAAAGATGACATAAATAAAATAACATTACTAATGTAATATGCCCCAATTAAGGGGTAATGAGCCACTATTTAGGGCTTAACATGCCCCTCCCCTTGAGACAAGTGTTTTCTACAATGCTTGAGTAAATATGGATGCTTCTGTATAAAAGACTCATCTTCCCAAGTGGAATCTTCAACTGGTAGTTTCCTCCATTTGATGAAATACTCTAAAATGGATCTATTCCTCGGTTGGTGAATTCTTGTGTCATTGATGGCTTCAGGCTCCAATATGATTTTTCCTTCCTCGTCAAGTTCTGGAAATATAGTTTGAACTGGGATCTTGTCACCTCTAACCTTCTTTAAGCATGAAAGATGGAAAACTGGGTGTACTTGTGAAGATGCATGCAACTCCAATTTGTATTCCATAGTACCAATCTTTTGCAACACCTTATAAGGTCCATAGTGTTAGCGCCAATTCTTGCAAGGGGGTGTTTCTCTCCGATTTCAGGCCCTTGGTGTAAATGCATAGAAATGGGGTTTAAAAACCCATCAGATGTGTTTTATTCAAAGGCCACAGTCACGAGTGCCAAGCGCAACACACAGAAGAAGTCCATTTCGGGCTTAAAATCAAGCGAGCGGGCATTTTGTTTTCAACGGCGAGGATCCATAGATGGAGTAGATCAATGATCATCGGGTAAGCTTGAGTCGTAGAGTTGCATGAGGTTTAGTGCATGAGCTCATCTCTTATGGCCAAATTCATGAAATGATCATGGTCGTCCTATCCAGTTGGGACACATGGCGCCTGATCAAGCTTGGTCGCGATTTCAGCTACCGGGACTTCAAAAGACACGGGGCCTCTCATCCATTGCATTGGGAAACTCCGAAACATGAAATGATTAGCCGTTTCGGCATTTCGACTACCGGGACTTCAAAAGACATGGGGTCTCTCATCCATTGCATTGGGAAACTCCGAAATGTGAAATGATTAGCCGTTTCAGCATTTCGGCTACCGAGACTTTGAAAGACAATGGGTTGCTCTTCCACTACATCAGGAAACTCCGAAACGCGAAATGATTAGCCGTTTTGGCATTTCGACTATCGGGACATCAAAATATAGGGGGTCACTCTTCCACTGTATCGGGAAACTTCAAAACATGAAATGATTATCTGTTTCAGCATTTCAGCTACCAGGACTTCAAAAGATAGGGGATCGCTCTTCCATTGCATCAGGAAACTCTGAAACACGAAATGATTAGCTGTTTTGGAATTTCGCCTACCGAGACTTCAAAAGACACGAGGTCTCTCATCCATTGCATTGGGAAATTCTGAAACACGAAATGTGAAAATCTCCTTTGAAGATAGGCACAGGGTCACGACCCGTGGTCACTTGGGGTGACAGAAAGAGCTACGCAAAGGACCAAAGCACCGAGTTTAGCTGCAGGAGGAATCGCCACGTTCTCCAGGTACCAATTCAACTCGACCTCGATCCTGATCCCTGCTAGAGGTAAATAAAGGTAGGAGGAGGTGGTTGAAACCTCAACTCACTCCTTAAATGTAAGACATGGAGGTTCTGGCAGGCAGTCTGCCCAAGATCATCCTATGTGTAGGTTTTCCTAAAGAAGCCATGCCGATCTGATGTCCTCGTCTAACCAGAGGAGCCTGCACACACTAATTTGGACTTTAATGTCTCAGCTACCTTCCTGCTACCAAGGTGGCGAATTTCTCTGAGTATGTATAATCAGTTTTTGTATTTGTGTCATGATGGATGGTAGAGCAGAGCTCCCAATTGTAATGTTTTAATGAAGCACCGGTTTTCCTGGCTATGTATCTGCATATGAAATTTTCTTGTTCAATGTAAGGAAGCTCTCTTTTTCATCTAGTTTCGATCTCAATGTAAGGAAGCTCTCTGCTTTTGAATATAAGAGGTGCTTGTGTTCAATGTTTTCTTCTACAGGTTGTTAGAAGCTCGATGCCTATAGCAAGCCTTCGCATTTCCTCACAGAAGTCTTCCTCCTACTCACCCTTATTACTACTTACTGTCTGAAGTTGAACCAAGACCCTATCTTCTTGTGCATGCTTGGCCTAGCTTCTAAGCTAGAACGATATTGTTCTGAGTTTACTTCCATTCATCACCCTTTATCAACAAATAGTGACATAAACTGATGGGCATCAGGCTTACTCCTGCTACAATCCAGGAGTGACTTCTGATGCCATTGTCGGGGACAAAGTTGAAAATTTTCACTAGGATCAAACGACATCGAGCCTCTGATCCTAAAGGTGCATCATCCATTAGATCCCTACGAGATTGCTACTGTGCACCTGGCGACTCCATTGTGACGACTCCACTGTGGAGAACCTGTTTTTTTAGTTGTGGCTTCCAGAGGTAGACACACGTGGTCCCATCCAAAACTACCTCTAGCTACACCTGAAGTTGATCTGGAGGCGATTATCAGAAAAGGAAAGGCCTCTGAAGGAGAAACTTCCACCACTGAACCAGGTAATTTTCCATCTCCTTCTGTAGAAACTCCATTTTCTTCTTCTCAACTTCCTAGCAGACCTTTTTCTGAAGTTTCCCTTTTCTTGAATTTCGAAAGTGTTCCCGCTGATTTTTCCCCTCCTGGTCTGGGATTGGAGGGAGAAATCCTTGTCACTCCCCTCTCCCCTTCAGCTATACCTTGGCATAGACCCAGGACGACAAAAGATTTCCCCACCCCTAGCTTTACCACCCCTCCTCTTATTATTTTTGCTACTACTGCACAAAGAGAAGCATCTACTGACTCAAGCCCCTTAGCCTTCTCTTTCAATCCCCCATTGTTCCCCCTTCCACCTGGAAGCTCATTTCCATTATCCCCTGTTCGAGCTTCTTCTCCTCCGAGTTCTCCTCCACCTAATATTCCTATGGTAGGATAAAATCCCCCCATGACTAGAATGGAGGCTATAATAGCTGCTAGGTATGCTCCCCTTTTGTTACCTCAACCTCTCAATTCCCTTCCAACAGATGGCTACCTTAAGCAGTTGCCCAAGTTTACATGCGAAGGGGACATAGCTGCAGAAGAACACCTTGAAGCCTTTTACAGTTTTACAGATGATCATGTTATCATGCATGTAGACGTATGGATGAGGATTTTCGTCCATAGCCTTGAAGGTGAGGCTATAAAGTGGTTTAGGGCCCTACCTCCCAGATCTATCGATGGGATTGAGGTTTTGGATAATTCCTTTTTGAGATAGTGGGGAGACAAAAAAGACTTCATGTATTACATGACAAAGTTTGGGTCTTTGAAGAGAAAGGAAAGAGATTCTGTCTCTGAATTCTCCAAGAGATTCAATAAAATGTACAATAAGATCCCCACTGAGATAAATCCCTTAGAAGCCTATGCTAAAATCACCTATGCTAGCGTTTTTGATCCTGATTTCTGCCTCTTGTTGAGGGAAAGGAGAGCAACTGCTCTGGCTCACATGCAGGATGCAGCCGTGGAAGTAGAATCTAACATATTGGTTGTTGACTGACTTAGGAATAAGGCTGATAGAGACATATCTAGGAAGAGACCTAAAGCCTCCCCATCCAATTCCTCTCCCCTTCCCCTTCAGACAGACAAGGTAACTAAAGTGCTAAAATTGCTTTCATCTAGAATGGAAAGGTGGGACTTAGAAGGGAAGCCCATGTACAGAAATCCCCAAAATACTGATAATAGAGGCTTCAGGAGGCCTAGCAACAATGTGCCACAGGATTTGCCAAGGGAACAAAGGAGAAAATATAGAGATGATCAGACGATTGAAACCCTTCTCCAAAATAACCTAGTTTCTCATGAGGAAGGAGAGGAGATAGATGAGCTCGACCCTGAAATTCAATGTATTGAAGACACTTCCCCTTTTCCCCATTTGACGCAATATGCATATGAATAATCCCTTTTGAACATTCAAATCAATGAGTTGGGTAAAGGGGAAAAGGCCAACAACACTCCTAACATATATCATCTCAGGTCAAAGAAGAAAGAAGGGAATTTTGATAGCCATGATCAGCCCCTCATAGCGGAAAGACCTGTCAAACTTGCAACAATCACTACTAAAGAAAAGAAAACTAAGAATACTTTGCCAACAGCCAAAGAACCTGTCTCTGAGGTAAGGGAAGCTCCTAAGCCTATTTCCACCTTTAGCTTTGAGAAAAAAATTCAAAAGATTAGAATTCTCGTACCCCTCTCAGAACTAGTTAAAAATGAAGATTTCAAAAGGTCCCTCTCCAAACTGCTACAATCTGAGTCCCCCCAGCCTTCCACAAACTCAGTAAAYCTTCAATATGAAACACCAATAGTCATCCTAGGTCCCATGGTAGAAKATAGAGATGATTCATCCCCTCCCTTCTACACATCCCTAAACATACATGATAAGGTGTTGCATAATTGCCTCATGGATTCAGGAGCTTCCCACAACATTATGCCCAAAATAGTCATGGAAGAATTGGGACTGGAAGTGACAAAGGATTATCATGATTTGTACTCTTTTGATTCAAGGAGGGTGAAATGCCTTGGAGTCATCAAAGACTTGGTGGTCTCTTTATTTCAGCTGCCAATGAAGAGTGTGGTCATGGACATTGTAGTAGCTGATATTGCCCCCAAGTTCGACATGTTGTTGTCAAGATCTTGGATTAAAAAACTTGGAGGAACATTACAGATGGATCTCACATATTCCACCATTCCATTCTTTAGAGGGGAACACAGGAGGTTGTACAGAGAAGCTCAACTGGACTACATTGTTAGTGATGAAGAAGACCCCACCAATCATCCTATCTTTGCACTTGACACTGATTTGGGGTCTAGTTTATTACAGCTCATTGATACTCCTGAAGCCCCTTTTCAAATAAAAAAGAAACCCATATTTAATCATGAGATACCTCCTCCAACCACATCTGTTTGGAAGATGTTCTTCGATGGAGCTTCTTCTAGCGAAGGCGCTGGTACTGGAGTGGATTTTGTGTCGCCTTGTCATGAAACCATATCCCTGTCATACAAGCTAGAATTTGAAGCTACCAATAATGTGGCAGAATATGAAGCTCTTGTTCTGGGTTTAAGGGCTGCAAAATAAATGGGAATTGAGGAGGTAGCAGTGTTCAGAGATGCTGAGTTGATAATCCATCAAGTCATAAATGCTTACCAGGCTAAGCATCCTCGGTTCAGGAGTTACAAAAATGAGGTGTGGGACCTGGTTGATAATTTCTTCTCAGCTTTCAACATTTCTTTTATTCCAAGAGAGGAAAATACTTTGGTCGATTCCTTAGCTATCTCAGCTAGTTTGTTTAGGATCCCTCTGCCACCTAAGATCAAATATGATGTTGAGATAAGATATAGGCCATCTGTTCTGGACAATATCAAGCATTGGAAGGTATTCAAAGATGATCTTGAAATCAAAAAATTTATTCAGTCTATCGATGAATTTTCTGCATTGCACTTTAATCAGGATCCTGATCTCGAAAGTCACCCTCACCCTAAGATATTTTTAAATAAAATTGCTAATAACCATATTATTCATTTTTCTAGCAATCGCATTCTAAAGGGACTAGTCCCTTTAGAAAGACTGTTCGATGGAAATGATGTGGCAGTAAAGGGTAGGGTTTCAAACGGAGATGTTGATACAACAGAGTGCAACATCGGCACACAGGAGGAGCCTAAGTTTGTCAAGTTGTCAAGAAGTTTGACCAAAGAGCAGAGGGTTGAATATACCAAGTTATTAAGGGAATTTGCTGATGTGTTTGCATGGACCTATGAAGACCTCAAGACATATGACACATCTGTCATTGAACACAAGATCCCACTGAAGGAAGAGGCTAAGCCATTTAGGCAGAAGCTAAGACAGATAAATCCCATGTTGTTGCCTGTCATGGAGAGAGAAGTGAAGAAGTTGTTAAATTCCCAAATCATTGTCCCCTTGAGATATTCTAAGTGGGTAGCCAATTTGGTCCCGGTGAGGAAGAAAAGTGGAGAAATCAAGCTCTATGTTGATTTTAGGAACCTGAATAGGAGCTCAAAGAAAGACTACTATCCCTTGCCCAACATGGAACACATATTGCAAAGGGTAATTGGTGCATCTAGGATATCCATGATTGATGGTTTTTCTGGATATAATCAGATATCAGTCATGCCTAAGGATAGAGAAAAAATAGCCTTCCCCACTCCTTGGGGCACATTCATGTATGCCAAAATGCCTTTTGGATTAATGAATGCAGGAGCAACATTTCAGCGAGCCATGGACATAGCCTTCACTGGGGAGAAAGATAATTTTGTGGTGATCTATCTAGATGAAATCACAGTCTTCTCCAGGTCCAATATAGAGCATTGTTGTCACTTGAGGAAAGTTTTCTTGAAATGTCAGAGGTTTGGCCTTTCCTTAAATTCCAAGAAATATTTGTTTGCTATGAAGGAGGGGAAGTTGTTAGGCCATATAGTATCAGCAGAGGGAGTGATAATTGATCCCAACAGGGTAGAGGCAATTCAGAGCCTGTCACTTCCCAGGCCTAGAAAGGAAGTTCAGGATTTTTTAGGGAAGATTAAATTTTTGAGGAGGTTCATCTCAAATTTTGTTGAGTTGGTGAAACACATCATAGCCATGCTCAGAAAGGGAAATGAAGTAAAATGCACTGCTGAACCCAAGGAATATTTTGTCCAAATAAAAAAAGGCATTGACTGAGGCACCTGTGCTGATCAGTCCTGATTATTCCAAGGATTTCCTAGTTTTTTCTTTTGCTTCTTCTGATACAGTAGTAGCGGTCTTATTGAAGAAAAATGAGGAAGGGCGAGAGAAACCCATTTCCTTCTTCAGTAAGGCATTAAGAGATGCAAAAATCAGGTATGAGATCATGGAGAAGCAGGCCTATGTCTTGGTGAAATATCTCAAAGCTTTCAGAGTCTATGTCTTGCACTCAAGAGTGACTACATATGTTCCTTCAGCCTCTGTGAAAGACATCCTTATACAGCCTAACATATATGGGAGAAGAGGTAAATGGATTGCCAAGATCCTTGAGTTCGACCTGGAGATAAATCCCACCAAGTTGGTTAAAGGGAAAGGTTTAGCCAAGTTGCTAGCTGAATCCAATTACAAGGCCTTGGGGGTTAACTTCATCAATGCTTGCTCAGGAAATCAGCAAGATGATTCGTCCAGCAAAAGCTCTCAAGGTGTCTTATCACTAGCATAATGCACCTAGTACAGAGACATTTTGTACTTTCTGCAAGAGTTGAATCCTCTTGATGGAATGGGAAAAAGCAAGGCAAGAGATTTAAAGCTCAAGGTAGTCAGATATTGCCTTATTAACCAATTTTTGTACTGGAGAGACCCTCTAGGGGTGTTTCTCAGGTGTCTAAACCCACAGGAAGCCCAAAAAGTTATGTTTGATTTCCATAGTGGCCTTTGTGGAGGGAATCATTTCTGGAAGACCACAGCCCACAAAATTCTCAGGGCTGGGTACTACTGGCCCACCTTATTCACTGATGTCTTCAGAGAAGTCAGATCTTGCATCAAATGCTAAAGGTTCTCAGGAAAGAAGCAGCTCAAATCTCTGCCACTAAAGCCTGTAGTAGCTTCAGCACCCTTTCAACAGTGGGGGTTGGAATTCATTGGAGAAATTCATCCTTCTTCAAGTGGCCAACACAAATGGATCCTGACTACAACAGACTATTTCACCAAGTGCATAGAAGCCACCCCCACCGGGAGTGCTTCACACAAGGTAATTATTAGCTTCCTGGAGGATATCATAGCTATATTTGGTTGTCCTAGCAGAATTGTCACTGATAATGTTACTTCTTTCAAGTTTGAGCCTCTGGTTAAGTTCTGTGAGCAGTTTGAGATTTCACTAATTCACTCCACTCCCTATTATACTCAAGGAAATGGACTGGCAGAATCTTCCAATAAAGGCATAATCAAACTCATTAAAAGATTATTGGAAGACAATAAGAGGGCCTATGATTCAAAGCTCAAATTCACTCTATGAGTCGATCGAGTGAAAACAAAGAAGCCCCTGGGAACCTCACCTTTTCAACTTGTTTATGGGATGAAGCCTATGTTTCCCACTCAGCTCGCTTTACCTGTAGCAAAATTCTTTCAAGATCATGACGGAGAGCCATACCATATGGTCAGAAGAATTCATCAAGTGGTGGAAGTACAACAGGTTAGGGAGCAGGTAATGGACATAGCTCATAGTCATCAGTAGAAGATCAAGCAGGCCTTTGACAGGAAGGTCAGGAAGGAGGAATTCGAGCTGGGAGATTTGGTGCTTAAGTGGGATGCACCCAGGTAGGATAGGGGCAAACACAGCAAGTTTGATGCCCTCTGGATCGGGCCCTTCAAAATCTCTGAAGTATTATTAAATAACACATACAGGTTGCAGGATTTGGAGGGTGAAGAAGTTTTTAACGGCCCAGTAAATGGGCATTTCTTGAAGAAATGTTTTGTTTGAGCCTTAGATGGCTCTTCTATTTTTGTAAATATTATTTTTCTGTTTATTTTTGGCTTAATAAATGACTCTGTTATAACCCTATAATTTATAGGATCAACTAGTGACTGAAATGTTATCTCTTTAGTGTTTTTGTTTGTCAAATGATTTTTCATTCTACAAATAATTTGAGAAAAAGAAAAGAAAAAAGAAAAGAAAAAGGAAAAGAAAAGAAAAGAAAAAGAAAAAGAAAAGAAAAGAAAAATAAAAGAAAGAAAAAGAATAAAAGAGGGCATAAAAGAAATTCAATAGAGCCCCATGCAATAACAATGATTTGGTCCATACCGTTCAAGCATGGACAAGTTCTTTAAAATTGATGTTGCTAGGAGTAGTGAATAAGCTTGGATAAACTGTTTAATCTTAGCCAAGTGATTTAGGTTAGTTAGTGAATAAATTTGACCAAACTACCTAATCTTGGTCAAATAACCGAGTAATTTCTTAGTCCAACAGTTTAATCTGGGCTAATTGTCATAGGTAATTAAGTTAGAGCATAGGGTAGTTTGCTTTATCTCAATAAAACAAGCATGATGATCCATGTTGAACCATATCTTTGAGGTTTAAAGGCTTGATGTTTAACCCCCATGGTGATAAAGACAGGGAAAGCTTGGCCAAACCCACAAAACGCACTTATCCTAAGATTTTGAGCAAATATGATTTTGCGCTCACCAAATAAAGACCACACATAGATGAATGGTTGGAGAGTAGGCGTCCAGATCTACGGTTGAAAATTATTTCTGAACCCCCCCAACCGTTCTACCTTTAACGATTGTGAGGGGGGGGGG